>CM041780.1:306856357-307358410 GCA_023374045.1 Limonium bicolor
TTTTGGGGAGATAATGATGTATTAAGATTTCTTTGTGTTGCTGGTAGGACCCTTGTATGGGTGTGGCTAGAATAGGAATGATGTTGGTGATAATGAGTATGTGTGGATAAGTGAGAATTGTAGGTGAACTATGGCAAATTTTTGGTAGGAAATGTACACTTATGGTTGACTTGGTGAATGGGAGAACCAAGGTGTGTATTGGAGTTAGTAGGTATGTTTAGTAGTGATGAAGAGGTAGTTGTGGTAAGAGAAACAAGGAGTGTGAAAATCTGTAGCAAAAGGGTATAAGGAAGTATGGAGAAGTTAGGAAAAATTAGGGTGTAAGAATTGGTAAAAAGAGTGTTGGACTTGGGTATAGATGTTGTAGTTGTTGGAGATGTATTTGGGATGCTAGGAGTGACATTGATAGAGGAAGTATTGAGTGCTAGAAGTTGCAACAAAAATCTGTAGCATAGGTAGAACAAAAACTGTTACATTGGTAGGAAAAGGATTGAGGAATTGGTGTAAGATTGATTGATGGATTTAGTAAAGAGTTTGGTGGATGAACTAAGGTGTATTAGGAGGTTTAATTAGTGTTATAACATGTGGGATTAAGTGTAGGAACAATGGGGAAGTAATGGGTGAAAGAGAGGACTGAAAACAGAAATTAAAATGCAAATACTGGGCTGGACCGGACTTGCGACCGGACTTGCAAGTCCGGTCGAGCTGAAAATTTTCCCGTCAGGATGCTACTGGAATCGACCGGACTTGCGACCGGACTTGCAAGTCCGGTCGGACCAGAAAAATTTCCCGATGAAACCTACTGGAATGGACCGGACTTGCGACCGGACATGCAAGTCCGGTCGGCCAGAAAAATTTCCGTAACCCGAGCTACTGGAATGGACCGGACTTGCGACCGGACATGCAAGTCCGGTCGGCCAGAAAAATTTCCGTAACCTGAGCTACTGGAATGGACCGGACTTGCAAGGTCGGTCGCAAGTCCGGTCCTGACAAAAAAAAAAAAAGATATTTAAATAATGATGATATATATATATATATATGTGTATGTATATATGTATATGTATGTATATCCACATATACATGTACATGTAAGAAAGTAAACCTAAGTTAAGTAAGAAAGTAAAACTTAAGGTAATGAAAATAAGTACGTAATGTGTAAGTGTAGGAAGCATAAGGACTAAGTAAGTATGAATTAGTAAACATACGAGCAATTGAGTTAAGATAATGATAGCTAGATTTAATCATTCAATTGCATGTATATAATAGGAATTGTTTTGTGAACACCGGAGGAACGTTGGGATACATACAACGGTGAAAGGTATGATTTCTTCATGCCCTGTATCCTAATCTGGTTACCCCGATTTGTGTGCTTACTTGATCACCTAATAAGATAAATGCACGAATCGGACTATATTGCACTTACTTGTGTTTGTGTATATTGTTCTTGGTATATTTCTCTTGAACAATAGTTTGTATAATTCATGAAATGTATGGATGATGATATGGTGTAAATGAATCTTGTATTGTACTTATGTATTGTATTATATTTAGTATGAATGTATATTGGGCATTGTATTTGTAAATGTGGCTTGAATGTTGACTTGTGCTAATTCCTAACTATCTAACTCCTAACTTAAGTGAGTAAATTGGAATGAGTACAAGTCCGATATAGCTTCGGCCACGTGTGAGGATGAGGTGACACAAGAGGTTGGATCCGATTCCTGGTTCGTAAGCTGGTCCACGGCCCAAATCCCTTAAGTGGGTAGCATCCTGGATTGGTGAACCAAGTAAATCCCGGTGGTGGGACGGAGTAGTCCCCGGGCCGGAGGTCCCGACGACTTAACATGAGTAAGAGTAAGAGTAAGTAAGTATGTATGAGTATGAGAATGAGTATGTATGCGTATGTATGAAGTAATGAGTAAAAGAGTAATCTCCACCCGATTAACCCGGGTGGACCAATGAAGCTAACCCGTATTGTGAATTGTGTATGTATTGGGTATATGTATTCGGAAGAAGGTAAGTATGTATTTGATGGTTATATTGTATTCCTTGTATGTAGTGAAGTGTATGTGTGTATGCTTGGGTAAGTATTCATGTATTGTGTATAAGAGTATGTATGCATGTATGTTGTATGAAAATGAACCGCATGTATTCGACCAAGTGGTCGGCGTACCCTCACTAGTACGCGGGGTATGCGGTTATCATGCTCGGCGAAAGCTGACCCCTTCGGGGGACATTTTTTAGTGTGCAGGTACCCGAAACGAATATGGTCAAGAAAGAGACCGGAGGCACATCCTGATATTTGGAAGTAAGTAGCGTGTGAGGAACGGGGTAGTAGTCTCTTAGCGAGTATGTATGAACCTTAAAGAGATAGTACATTGTATAAGGATCTTAGTAAACTCGATATGTAGATTATAATGTATTGTGCTTGGAGTATTGTATTGAATGGAGATTGTAGTAGCATTTGGTAGATGGAGAATGCATTGTAGATTTGTAGTACTCGGGATTCCGGTCCATCAGACCGATGCTGTATGTAGAATCAGTAGCCTGGTTAGTCACGTGGGTGACTAACGGCATTGTATCACCCATTGTATGTAAGCATATATCCGCTGCGAGTATCTGATGAGTAAGGAGATCGGACGTTAATGACTGTATTAATAGTAGGGGTGTTACAGCAGGTAATGGGACTACGGTGTAATGTGAATAAGTATGTACAATGTGTTAATGTGATGTGAATTTGTTTGGCGGGGCATAACTGACACCCTAAATATAGGAGTGCTACCATGCCGCTGCAATTGTGGAGATCACCGTCCATCTGAGGGACGAGGAGAGTGCTTCAAGCGCAAGGCCATGAACGAGGGCCAAGGCACGCAAGGGCAAGGGGGAGGAAAGAAGAGGAAGCCATACCCCCAGTCCCAGAAAGGACATCAACAGGGTGGCAAGGGCCAGACCCAGACCACCACTGCTGAGGAGCCTCTTCAACTCACCTATGCGTATGCGGCCAAGCCCTTACGTTCTTACCCACCCAAGGGTAATTAACAAATTTAAATACCAAAATCTAGTGTGTGTTATTAACTTGTGAAGTATGTACTGAGTGTGTGATGTGTTAGCAGCTAGCACGGGCTTTGGACCGGAGCGCCACTATTACTGCAAGTGGTGTAACGGAGACCACCCCGGCAAGGACTGCAAGGGTAACGATGTGCAGTGCCGATACTGTAAAAAGATGGGTCACCGCGACTATGAGTGCTGGCAGAACCCGAACAGTAGAAACTACAGGCCCAAGGGGCAATGGAAGGGTAAGGCCACTGCGACCACCGATGGCCCGAAGACGGCGAATCAGCCACCCCTAGATCAGAGGTACACAGATTCCCAGAAGGGGAAGGGGTCGGGGTCCGGCAAGGCCGCCCTGAATGTGGTGGACCGGTCTGAGGCGCCAGGGCCCTCTTCTAGACCAGGTACCGCCTAAACTATTGAGTGAAATAAGTGTTTGCATACCGCATTTCATGCATGTGTGTTAGTGAGTTTAAGTAAACAACCATGTGAGTAAATAATTAAAATATAGTGTGAAAGTCACCTGATTAGGATACTCTAAACTTAAAGGAACCTTCAATATATGTTATCCAATCCCACCCACACCAAACCCTGAAGAAACTACCATCGGCATCACCGACTTTCCAATGGAGCAATGTCAGGTCATCCAACCAGGTATGGTACTCTTAAATGGATACCTGACAGCGGAAGCACAAATCCATATCATCAGATGATGCGACGAACTTGGAGCAAAACCAGGAGGTTTCTACACACCCGAATACCCGAGCGGATCAAGAATGAAATTGAAGATGATGTGCATGGGTAAGGACTGGAACCCTTACACCAAGACATATCAAGAAGTGCGAGCTGAAGATGGAGCAACTGTACCAAGTATACCTGAGGAGTTCCTTGCGGTCGTTAACCACACCGTGGGAATTGCTCAACAAGTTGAAAAGGATTCAATCCCAAATGTGAAAGCAGATCTATGCATTGTGAACTTCTACCAGAAATGTGGACGGTTAGGTTTACACCAAGATAAGGACGAGTCACCCGAGTCTCTAAGTAAGGGAGTACCCGTGGTGTCTTGGTCCATTGGTGACACCGCAGTGTTTGTGTATGGCGAGCAGAAGCGTGCTGACCTCGCAAAGAAGCTAGTGTTGAAATCGGGAGATGTGTTAATCATGGGTGGGCAGTCAAGGATGCTATACCATGGCATCAGGAAGATCAAACTGAATACCGCACCGTCGGCAGTGATCAATGCCACACACATGAAACCCGGACATTTGAATTTGACCTTCAGACAGTTTTAAGCTTTATATAATTATGTGATGTGTTGAACCAGTGTATGTTAAGGATGTTGTAAGTGTTAATTATGGCGACAGTATAAGCCAACGAATGTTGTAAAAAGAGTGTGTTAATGAATAAAGTGGAGTTGTTTGAAGCATATAAACCGTGTTGTTACCCAATACTTATTAGTTTGCCAATGAATTAGGCTATGCACTCGGAACGGGAGGTATACTGAGTGTCTGAAATGAGGCAGAAGCCGGCAGGAGTGGCACAATCCTCACCGGTACCTTTCCAGTCAATGGCGTGGACGCTTCGATCTTGTTCGAATCCAGAGCCTCACATACATTTATTTCGCTATCTTTTGCGAAGAGGCTGGGGTTACACGGTGATAAGATGCCAGACTTCCTAGTCAGTCTCCCGTCGAAAGAGCGGATCAGGTGTACCTGCTACCACCGAGATGTTGTTGTACGAATCAGAGGTGAAGAGTTTCTGATCGACTTGATAGAGTTCGACGGACTTGGTTTTGATGTGATTGTCGGGATGAACTAGTTGGAGCGGTACAAGGGCAGAATCCTGTGTGCCGAGCATCGTCTGCTTCTTCGGAGTCCATCTGGGGTTACTATATCTTACCGCCAGAGGCCCAGGGAGCCTTCGACTCAGATCATCACCGCCATGGCTATGTATCATGAATTACGACGAGGGAGTGATGTATACCTCTGCTATGTCTAGGACATAGAGAGAGACCCAGAGATTAGTCCTGACGTGCCGGTAGTGTCGGAGTTTCCTGATGTATTTCCTAAGGAACTGCCGGGCATGCCGCCACCACGAGAAGTTGAGTTTGAGATTGACTTGGTTCCGGGCACCGGACCAATTGCGAAGGCGCCCTATCGTATGGCTCCAGCGGAAATGACAAAGCTCAAGGAGCAGCTGAGAGACTTACTCGACAAGGGGTTTATCCGCCCTAGCGTTTCACCATGGGGAGCGCCGGTCGTCTTCGTGAAGAAGAAGGACGGTAGCCTCCGCCTGTGTATTGACTATCGAGAGCTGAATGCAGTTACGGTGAAGAACCGTTACCCTTTACCACGCATCGACGATCTATTTGATCAGTTGAGGGGAGCATCAATATTCTCCAAGATTGATCTACGATCCGGATACCATCAGATTGCTATCCGTGACAGTGATATTTAAAAGACTGCATTCAGAACTAGGTATGGGCATTATGAGTTCACAGTTATGCCGTTTGGTTTATCCAATGCACCAGCTAAGTTCTTGGACTTAATGAATCGCTTGTTCCAAGATCAGTTGGACAAGTCAGTGGTAGTCTTCATCGACGATATACTTGTGTACTCGAAATCGAGAGGTAAGCACGAAAGCCACCTTAGAAGTGTGTTGTAAACATTGAGAAAGAATCAGTTATATGCGAAATTTTCAAAGTGTGAATTTTGGTTGAACCAAGTATCCTTTCTTGTCATGTGATTTCTGAGGCCGGGATTGCTGTTGATCCGGCAAAGATTGATGCAGTGCGCACCTGGCCTAGGCCGAAGACAGTTACCGACCTCAGGAGCTTCCTCGGTCTGGCGGGTTATTATAGGAGGTTTGTGAAGGACTTCTCCAGTGTCTCGAAGCCGATGACTTCCTTAATGAAAAAGGATGCACCATTCGAGTGGACAGTCGACTGTGAGAGTTCTTTTCAGAGTCTCAAGGATGCTCTGACATCTGCACCGGTCCTGACTTTACCAGACGGTCCAGATGGTTTTGAGGTCTATTGCGACGCATCAGACAGGGGTATGGGTTGTGTGTTGATGCAACACGGGAAGGTCGTAGCTTACGCCTCCCGACAGCTGAAGAAGCATGAAGAGAACTACCCTACCCACGACTTAGAATTGGGGGCCATTGTCTTCGCACTGAAGATATGGCGACATCACTTGTATGGGGTAAGTGTGATGATTTATTCTGACCACAATAGTTTAAAGTACTTGTTCACTCAGAAGGAGTTGAACATGAGACAAAGAAGGTGGGTTGAATTTCTGAATGACTACGACATTAATCTGCAATATAAGGAGGGTAAGGCAAATGTGGTAGCTGACGCACTGAGTCGCCGAGCACACTCTCTCCATTCGCTAGTCTCTCATTCTAGCTTGGTTGAAGAGGTGTGGAGTGCTCAGATGACGGATCAGTACATGATGGAGATTAGACAAAAGCTTATTGATGGCACATTCGAGGGTCAGAAGTACGACTTCAGACTCCACGATGATGACCTGATTAGGCTTAATGGCCGATTGTGTATACCGAGGAGTAGCGCTGAGTTGAAGGAGCGCATATTGAGTGAATCCCATTGTTCTACTACTTCGATTCACCCCGGAGCTTCAAAGATGTATAAGGGTATGAAAAGATATTTTTGGTGGACTGGAATGAAAAAGGATGTGAATGACTATGTGTTGAGGTGTCTCACTTGTCAGAAGGTCAAGTTTGAGCACCGAAGGCCTGGTGGTATGGTACAGCCAATGCTAGTGCCTGAGTGGAAGTTCCATGATATTTCTATGGACTTCGTAGTAGGGCTTCCGCCTGCAAGGGGAGGTCTGAATATGATTTGGGTTGTTGTTGACTGACTGACCAAGGTAGCCCGATTCATTCCGATGAAGGACACCTGGAAAGTGGCAAAACTAGCAGTGCTCTTTGATAGAGAGATCGTTCGGCACCATGGGGTACCGAAAACGATTGTATCTGAAAGAGATACCAGACTCTTATCGAGATATTGGAAGTCTACACGAGAAGCACTGGGTACCGAACTGAAATTGAGTACAGCGTTTCACCCACAGACCGATGGTCAGAGTGAGCGCACCATCCAGACACTTGAGGATATGTTACGTGCATGTGCACTTGACTTTCAGACCAGCTGGATTGACAAGTTACATCTGATCGAGTTTAGTTACAACAACAGTTACCATGCTTCGATCAAGATGTCTCCCTTCCAGGCATTATACGGTAGACCATGCCGCACGCCATTATGCTGGGATGAGTCGAGTGAGACGGTCATTATAGGACCAGAGTATCTGGAACAAGTTCAGGCAGAAGTTCGCTAGATCCGGGCTAACATGAAGGCAGCTCAGGATAGACAGAAGTCGTACGCAGATGTGCGCAGACGTGACCTGGAGTTCGCCGTGGGCGATCAGGTATTCTTGAGAGTATCCCCCATGAAGGGAGTATTTCGTTTTGGCCAGAAAGGCAAGTTGAGCCTGAAATATGTGGGGCCATATGTTATGACGGAGCGGATCGGCCAGGTAGCCTACAGACTTGATTTACCCGCCGAGCTGGGCAAGGTACATGATGTATTTCATGTGTCCCAGTTGAAGAAATATATGTCTCATCCGTCTCATGTACTTCAGCCTGAAAGGCTAACCTTAGAGCCGACCATGCGTTCAGTGGAGACTCCGGTACGCATTCTGGATGCTAAGACTCGAGACACTCGCCATAAGTCTGTGAGACTGGTGAAGGTTCTCTAGTCTAACCAGGACGTTGAGGAGGCCACTTGGGAGCTGGAAGATAAGATGAAGGTGAAGTACCCGTCATTGTTTACTTCTTAGTGTTTGTATGTATAGGGTATGGGGCGTACCCCTATTTAAGGGGGGTAGAGCCGTTTCGGTTATGTGTATGACATGTATTTCGATACATTGTCTGTGTTGTGATTGTCATATTGTTATGTTGTTATGTTACAGACCGCTGAGTCTGAATGATGTTGTGATGTTATGTTGTATGGACCTTGTGTCCAATGTTATGGAAGTGTTTTGTAAATGTTGTATGGAAATATTGTTTATATGTATTCCCGTGTTCTAACATTTAAGATATGTGGAAGTGTGAACTTTGAGGACAAAGTTCTTTTAAGGGGGGTAGATTGAAATACCCCAAACCTAGTTGTGTTGTTTAGACATTTAAACATGGTATATTAAGACTAAAAAGAGTCTTAGAAACATTAGTAAGCAATTTAAACCATAGAAAACACAAAATGTGCTTTAAGGTCAATAAGAGCCAAAATGTGCTCTAAGCTTGGGATAAGCTTGGCTAAGACCTAATGAACTTATCAAGACCTTATTTATATACTAATGAACATATTAAACCAATTAGCAAAGAAAACCAAGTTTGAAAACAAGTTAAAACACAAAATGTGCTTTAAGGAGTCTTAAAGCACATTTTTGAAAAATTGTCTTGTAAATGAGTTTTGAATGGCTAAATGTCCATCATTACTCTTTAATTAACATGTGTACTATATAGTATCACATTTGGAAGTCTATATCTATGGGAAATCAAAAATTTCACTTCTATATGCCTTGTTTTTATGAATAGTGACTTTAATAAGCTAGTTTGTAACATATGTTATTATAAGTGGGACAATTGATTAATAAAGACTAAAATACCCCTAAGTACTATTGGGGGCCGGTTTTTAAGGTGTGGTGACTCACCACCCTTGTTAACATGTTAAGTAAATAAAAGATGACTACTTAGTTACTATTTACTTTATTAAGTACAAATATCTTCTAAAAGCAAGACTTATCTTATTCTCTCTTTACTTCTTTCATTTCCCACCGTCAAAACTCCATCTTTGATCTCTTGTAATTCCTAGCTCACTTAACCAAATCAAAAACAAACACCACCATTCTCTTCCTCTCATCAAGCTCTTCATTCCTATCTTCTCAAAACTTCAAGACCACCATTTCGGTGCCATGGAGTTCCACCATTGAAGGAGCTTGAGCTTATATTTCTACATATTATTGTTCTCCTTTGCTTCTAGGTAAGGAATCTCAAATAAAAACTTCATTTCCTCCATGTTTTGTTGTTGACCGAAAATGCCTATTGAAGGTGCTCTTTATATGGCTTTGTTCTAGCTTCATTCCAACCTTTCAAGGACTTGGTGGAGTCCTCTCTTGATAGATATTCAAACTCTCTTCAAATACCAAGGTAAAACAGCTATCTTAATGCTTTTGAAACAATGTAAAACCTAGGGTTTACAATGAGTTTAAGCTTGGAGCTTGTATACTCATTACTTTGCTTGTATATTGTTTAATAGTTGACAAGGAATCAAATACCTAGCCGATTTTAAACAAGGAAACAAGAAAGAAGTTTGTGTGAAAAGAGGTAAACATGCTAACCTATTGTAGTTTAATGCCTTAGGAGAAATGAGCTTATAATGCTTGTCAAAATTACCTAAAGAGCAAATGGTAAATGACTTAGTGAAAGGTTCTGAAGGAGACTAGTAAAAGGACATATGTGTTGTTGTATGTATTTGAAGGTCAAATGCATATATATTGTGGAAATTCAGTGTTTAAGGTTTTAGCATTTTAAGGGCCTAAGTGCCATGCAATTTAAATTATGCACTATATTGTAATGTAGTGTAATTTGGGTGAAACCTTGTGTGTGAGAGTGTTCTTGGTGAATTTAGGTGTTCTTGTGTGCTTAATGGAGAAAACAATGTGTTTTGGGCTTAGTAATGTTCTAGGAGAACCCATGTCAAAAATTAGGTAATGTATAGGAGGTTATAAGTGTTTAAGAGAATTTTGGGAAACTAGGAAGTCTTGTGAAGGGCTAGGCATTTTACTAGGAAAGAAACTATGTATTAAGATGTTTTAGAGTGCAAAAAGGACTTAGACATTGTCTTGAAGGTTTTAGAATACAGTGGGTGTTTAGGAATACACCAAAGTCATTTTGGAGTTGTTCTAGGGCTCATGCAACTTTGGTAAACAAAGAGAAGGAACAAACTTGTAAGAGGAACTACAAGAATGACATAAGGATTTGGTGTAAGAAAAGATGCTTAAGAGATGTTGTGTAAATGGTGAGGAAATATTTTGGTATAATGGCTACAATAGGCATGAAACATCATTTAGAAACTTAAGGAGAAAATACTATAAGTGTTAGAGGTTTGGGTGGAAATTGGTTAAGTATTTAAAGGCTTAGAAAATGAGGGGTTTGCCTTGTCCAAACATCCGTCCGGACATGGACGTTCGGACAGGCCTGATGCGTAAAAATTTTCAGAGTCTTGACTTGTGTCTGACCTTGGGAAGTCCGGACACAAGTTCAGACGTGCCTGCTTCTACTTTGAAATTCTCTCGACCCATGTCCGAACTTCCGAAGTCCGGACACAAGTTCGGACAGGCGTCTGTTTTCAGTTTTGAGTCTCGACTTGTGTCCGAATTTGGGAAGTCCGGACACAAGTTCGGATAGGCCACTGTATGGACCAAAAAATTTGTTTTAAGGTAGAAAACGTTGTCTAAAAATGGTGATTAGTTAGTAATGATGATATGAGGTTAATTAAGACATGTTAGGAGTGTTATAATGGCAATTAAAATGGTGAAGAGTTATAACAAGTGTGAAAATAAAAAAGAATAAATATGTGAAGTAACAAGTTAACAATGGACTAGTGCGTTAATTAACCGACGTTACTAATGTGTTTTGGATTCTCTCAAGGTGGAAACAAATCGAAGCAAGGACCAAGGTATGGTTTTCTTGCAGTCTATTGCCTACCGGTTTACACCGGCTTGTGTGTTGTTTGTTTTTCTGTGTGTTTATGACTTTGTAAAATTAAACCATGTAAAGAGTTTAAAGTTGTTAAATATTATTATGTTGTTATGTATGACTCTCTCTTCCCTTGAGTGTGTCTAACAAGACTCGACCTATTATTGTGATTTGTGTATTGAGTTCAATAATGAACTGCTAACAAGTGCTAACGGGGGAAGTGAGGAGTCCGGTCTGTTCCGGCCATGCGTGTGAGTATGGGAGTCGATGTCATAACCGGTTCGAGTCTCTGTGTATGTTATGGTTGTTTTCCAACTTGGTTTCCAACCTTCCCTTTAGCTTAACCAAGGCTATTTTACTGACTCACGTCGGGCCACAGGGGTATACTATGTGTTGTTTCGGTGTGCTTGGATCACTATATCTGAGGCACCTTGTGTTAAGTTATCCGTTCAATCTAACAGGACGGTAACGAGTTATGTAACGAGCTTAGCATGATCATTGCAACATTCTCTTGGCTCTCCATGGGAACTAATTGTGTTGGTTCACTTCCTAAATGGAATTGTTCTTGTGTGTTATGTGTGATGTTGTGTACAATTCCCATGTTATGATATATGTATATGTTGAGTGTTTTAAAATGAATGTCATGTCATCATGACAATTAGTTGCGTGCATCCCGGTAGCCGATGGGCTGCGCGTTAACCATACCAGCCAAGGGTTGTTGACCCCCTCGGGGGCTCCATATTTCTTTTACTGCAGGATGAGGATCGAAGAAGCGGAATGGCTTTAGATTCTAGGATGCAGGTTTACTTTTGATTACTTTTGGATGTTGGGCCCGGGATGCGCATGTGCTCCCGTGGCGTTATATATTTTGGTTGTGAACAGTTTACAGTGACAGTATACATTAAAGGATGTAAGTAAACACTCGGTATTATGTTAATGTTTATGTGGTTATTAGTTCTATGCTCGGGAGTCTGATCATCAGACCGATACACTTGTATTTATTCAGCCTTGTTAACCACGTGGGTGCTTGACGGCGTTGTAGCACCAATCATTTAGTTATTGTTTAGTTGTTTAAATTCCGCTGCGATTTCAAGTAATGCTATGTGCGTAGTAGGGGTGTTACAATTGGTGCCCAAGAAAAAGATATATGGATGACTCACCCACTTTGTGTTTCTCACATGCACAAATCTCCCTTGCAGTCTTATAGGCATTGTTCCAGGAATCCCTGAGCACGAGCTGAGTATTGCTCCCTTCTGGAAAAAAATATATATAACTAGAAGGTGAAGCTTCTGAAATCTCCATCGTTTCACCCATCTATTCCTCTGTTTTATCAAAGTCCAACATGTGGGTAATTTCTCCTCAGATTACTGTCGAGTGGTCAAAGTCCTGGAAGTCTCGTTGGTGCCAAGAAACAACCAAGGGAAGACAGCTAGGATAAAGAGGTGAGCCATCTCTAAACTTAATACACCAACAGAAAACGAAAGAAAACAATCTGTCAAATGTAACTTGATAACCTGTTCCTTCAGTATTATAACATTTCAGTAGTTCTAACCATGTTGTTTTAGGTCTGTTCTTGAAGTAAAATCATGGTGAACCACTTAACTGAATGAGAAAATAACTTGGGAAACTTGAAATCAGATTAAAACAACAGAAGAAAACAATAACAGAAAAGATACATCAGTTCAGATTCTAGTTCTTCAGTTTTGTTTTGATTTTTGTATACTAGCTTATCCAAGGAAGTATAAGGTTAGTATGGAGTTAAGAATGTATTTAAAACATTGTTGATACACATGTCTAAGTCATCAATATGTGGGAGTGTTTTAAAAAAAAGAAAAAAAATCTAACCTGATGCACTAAGGGTAGAGGAATAAACTGAAATATGTTACAGTTTTATTTTTAGTGCTATAGACTTGTGTAAAGAAGTTTTAGAGGTGCAGACATTGTTGATTTGGGTTGTTTAAAGTCAATACTCTATTAAGAGACGTAACTAAATGGGTAAACAAGATGGGGAAACTAGCAGTCAGGCTAAGCAACAGAAATGAAAGATGGAAGTAAAGTCATATCAGATTTTCTATTTCAGGTTGCAGTTTATTCTTAGTCCTGCATAATGACTTTTTTTAGGTTTAGTTCTTGCTGTTTCGAGTTGTTTAGAGGTTAAAATTGTGTAGGATACTTAATTAAGCAGTTATACAACCTAGGGGGAAACTACAAACCCAAAACCATGAACAAACAGAGAGATAGAAGAGGGTAAATCGGTTTATGTTTCAGTTTCAGTTTTGGGATGTATCAGTGAGGTTAGCAATGTTGTTGTGGGATCTTTTTGAGGATAGAATCACATTAAGACACCTAAATAAGAAGCTAAATGATTTGGGGAAAATAAAACTGAAGAACCAGATTAGTAAGTAATAGAAAAGGAAAAACAACAGTTTTAGTGTTTCAGTTTTGTTTCAGTTTTACAAGTTCTGTGTAAAAGATTTTCAGGAACGTAGCCCTTGTGGCCTTGGGTTGTTTTGTGGTTCAAACTATACTAAAACACATAACTAACTAACTAAATCAAATTGGGGTAAATTGATAGTCAGTCTATAAACAAACAACATAAATAAAAGAAGATGTGGCAGTTTCTTTCTCAGTTTCAAATTGTCGAGTTTTCAATTTTTAGATTTCTGTTTTGTTGTGATCTATTTCATTTTGTGTCTGTTGGAACTTAAAAACTATCACACCCTAAACTACTTGAGTTGGTAATGAGAGAAATTTGAAAGTCAATCCGTGAACAAACAAAAAAAAAACACAGAAGAGAAGTGTTCAGTTCATATTTTTGTTTTCAGTTTACAGGTCTGTGTAAAGGACTTCTTAGGGGAGTTTTCCTTGCTGCTTTAGGTTTCCTTGAGGATAAGAATATATCATAACACTTAACTAAGAAGCTAGAGCAAAGTGAGGAAAATCGAAATCCAATTTCTGAATAAAGAAATGAGCTGGAGGGAAAGACATCATAGTGTATGTTGTTGTTTTTCCTGAAACATATGCTCCCTGTATAACAGTATTTTAGAGGGCTATAAGGGATTGCATTGAGTGGTTTAAGGGCTTAAAGCCTTGCTAATTCATCTAACTCAGTAACTAAACCATTTAGGAGAATTAGAAGTTAATTTAACCAGCTAACAGCAAGGTTCAAGAAGGAGTGAACTGATTCTGTTTCAGTTTCTTTTCTTTAATTCTTACCTCACTATAACTAAAATACAAGTAGTATAAGAGTGTTATGCTGGCTTATTGATAAACCCAAAACCTAGCTAATGCACCTAAGTAAGTCTGTAAGAAGAATTGGATGGAATTAGAAACTTATAAGTGAACTAAAAGGAAGGAATGAATTAGTATTGCACTGAGGTTAATTCAGGTTGTGGTAATCTGTTGTTTTCTATATAGCTGTAATACCGATGAGTTAAGAGGGTTGGTTTGGTCGGAAATCGAGATTAAAACCCTGCAAATACCCCTAACTAAGAGTAGTGACACGTTGGGGGAAATTAGAAAACAAATAATGCAGTAACAAGAGAAACTAGAAGGAAGTGTGCATGGAGTTGTTCGGTTCTCTGAACCTCTATTTCAGTATGGTTGATTTCCAAGGAGCTAAGAGTGTGATGATGGTTTAAAAATAAACCCAAATCATAGCTAATAACGGCAGCTAGGTTAGCAAAACGTTTTGAGAAGATTACACATCAGTGGAGCTAACTACAAACAAGAGTCAAGAAGAAAGATATAGGTTGTGGTTTCAGATTTCGGTAAAAAAAATATTGTAGCTTCTGTCTAACTGTTTTACAGGAGTGTATGAGTGTGATGCTAGTCTGTTAATGAACCCAGAATAGACCTAATACATTTATCTAAATGGAGGGAATACCTTGGGAAGGTTAGACATCGTTAGATACATTAAAAGTGTGATAAGATAAGGTTATATACATGATCTTTATTTCAGTTTTGAAACCATTGAGCTTTGGTATATGTGAGTTCCGGAAGTATTTGAGGAGTTTTATGGTGTTGTTAATGAGCTTAAAACGTACCTATTTAGTTAAGGAAGGTATACATCTTAGGGAATTAAAATCCACCTTAGAAAAACTTGTTACATGTTAGTGCTTATAATACTCTAAAGCGTTAGCTAGAGGATGGACTTAGTTAATGTGTGAATTGACTATGTAAATGTCCTAGGAGTAAGATAAAGCCTAAGGTTAATACTTAGAAAGTTTCTAAGGGCTAGTATAAGTTGAACATTCAAAAGTTCACCTAGGGAACAACACCCGATAAAATGGGATAAACTAGTAAAATCTTACAATTGTCGTCGCATGAAATCATAAAACTGACAAGTTGTTTTAATTAACGATAGGGCCGTAACGAACGCCAACTGGGACCCCGTGTGTGTGACAACTCTTGCTTCTGAATAAGGTATGGATATGTGTGGTCCGTATGTTGCTATGTTACACGGCTTGTTTGTTGTGTGCCTTGATTGACAATGACCATAAGACTAAAGCATGAAATTGGATTGCTTGTATTATCTTGCTTATATGCTTGTCCCATCATTGTTGCATATTGCATGCACTCACACAGTAGTTTAGTCCCCTCTCGTTTATGGAACTTGAGATGAAACCCGACGAACTACGCAAACAAACAAAAAACTCTATAAAGGGAAACTCCTCTCTAACTATAGAGGACTTCAAATGACACCCACTATGGTGTCGAACTATTAATGAGAATGATAAGTAACATTTAAAATCAATAGGGAGACGGACCCTTTGTATCCGGGGCAGCGGCTTGTAACATTTAAAATCAACTGGGGGAGCTATTGTGGAGCACATCCTGGGGTCTAGACGTGACCCCTCTTTCTCGACACATGACGCCGAGAATAGAGGATTAGCTATGGAGAAGATGTTCTCCAACTTGTGGTGATAAGAGAATTCACAAATAACCCTTCAAGAAACAAGGTAAGATTGGCACCTACATGATATGGCCACGTGATCTAAACTATATCCCCAGACCTGGTGCAAGGAAAGAGAAAGAAAATACACATTATGGGAACAAGGGAAAAGAAATGAAAACACACAACGCTTGAATGATCCCATAGTGAGGATCATTTGTATAATATACCTATGCACACGTCTTATTATTTACATGATTGTTGTAGCTATACTAGCAGCTTGTTGTGCTTGGTTGCATGTTTGATGTTGCTATGATGCCAGCATGTTATGATTGGTTGCTTGTTGCTAATGCTTTGCTACCTTTAAGTGTGTATGATATCATGATGTGTGGTACTGCGCTTTATTGCTTTATTACAGCATGTAACCGGACCTAATGATATTCGACCAAGTAATCGTGTAGCCCGGCAACATACGGGCTACACATATTCATACTCAGCGTAGTTTGTTGAGTCCTTTACAACCCAAATTTTTACAGGTATTGAGCCGGATGATAACGGAGCGTAGGCGGGATGGTTAACATGGGGGTAGTCCATTAGGGCATAACTTTCGAGTTTTGAGTAGTATGTTTAATGTATGGGTTGTTACTTTGTAGAATTAAACCCGAGATGTACTTTTTGGTGTATGATTTGGTAAATATGTTGTAGACACTCGATACTTGGATTCATGTGTAATGTTCATACTGCAGTTTGGTTAAGGTTTAATGTTCCAGTAATGCAGACCGTAACTTGGTGTTGGTAATATGGTTGTGTCAACCACGTGGGTGGTTGGAGTCTGTAGCGCCCGGATGGAGTTTTGAACCGCTGCGTAGATAACTCGTGATAGCATTTGGCGCGTCATTTAATTGTTGGTCATTATTCGGGGGTGTTACATTTATACTTATACAAAAGCATAGCAAAATCAGAAACATAGGCCTTAGAGGAAGAAGACAGAAACATAAACTTGATAATCCAGAAGCTCAACCAAAATAGAAGCTCAGCAAAATCTGAAGATTAACCACATCAAAAGCTGAACGAAATCAAAAGCTTAGCAAATTCAAAAGCAAAGATCAAAGTAGAAGACCTTCCAATAGCAGGTGGTCTAAAAAAAGAGAGCTAAGTGTTGTCAAATCAGAAGGAGCAGCAGAAGACAAACCAGAAAGTTGAACCTTTGCAAACCAGAGACTTCTCAAAGATGGAAAGCACACAGCAGACCGTCTCAAATAAAATACAGACAGAGCAGACGAAAGCAAATCACTTAATAAACCAGAGGCTCTCAGGAAACATAAAACACAAAACAGTCTATCAGAAATCAGAAATAGTCAGAGCAAACGGAAAACAAAACACTTAACAATCAGAAGTGGGACCCTATCACCAAGCACAAACTCTCAAAAAGGGTTGGAGACCCATGTATCTAACAGATCCTGCGACAACGTAGAAATGACCCGAAGGCCAAAGGGTTCATCAACCCCACAGAATAGATTAGGCATGACCCACACTAAGAATGACGTCTACATGGTATACCACAGAATAGCTCGACCCAGCCATTCACGGCTCAGAAGCAGAGTAACTAGGTCCCGAAACAGAAGCTTAACAAACTAAAGCTTAACAAATCTGTTCAGAAGGTGTTGCAGAGAACACACACCAAAGCACTAGGCCTTAACACAACGAAAACTGAATCATAGCTGAAACAAAAGTCTTAAACTAGGATTAGCCGAAGTCAAACTGAAATCAGAGGCTGAAGCACACTTATAGAGCAAAATAGAGTTCTTAAGATTATCAGTGACTTTCAAATCAAAGTATACTTAAAAACATGCCAAAACATGTCAAAACAGATAGTACTCGAAAAGAGGAATCCAACGCTATAAACGACACTCAAAATGGAGCTCAAACAAAGAAGTTATGCGAAAACAAAGGCCAGTTCGAACATGCGTCCAACCTTGCAAGTTCGGACGTAAGCCGTGAGTCTAAAAATCTGCCCGCGCATGATGTCCGAACTTCAATGTTCGGACACATGTTCGGACATAGCGAAAACTGCAAAATCAATTGCGCAAATCAGCCAGAACCAAGCCATAAATCCCCCACTAAACATACATAACTTATAGCTGCAAAATAGCCAATTGAAAACACATTTCCATGGGGTTTTAACACATCGAAAAGAAACTAAAATCAATACAGAAACATAACAATCTGGGGAGCCCTTAAACATATACGGAAAACAAAACGAAATCAAAAATCCCCATGAATGAATGTACACGACTAAATTCATCTTCCACCTACCTCACATCCAAAGCAAAGCAATCTCTGCGGACTCTATGAAGCACTCTTCTTGAATCTCCACTCGAATCTCTACTCGAACCATAAACACTCGATCGAAATTGGGAGAAGACCAACGACGGAGAGGGAAACGAAGAAACATCAATCAGAACTCAAAACCCTCAATTAGAGATCTCACGGACTCGAACCACCATTGACCAAAATCTGAACTCAGGATTAATTGGATTATAGAGAGAAGGAATTTGAAGGAGAGGAGCAAAGGGAGGAAGAAGATGTGTAGAACAGAAGAGTTGAGAGAATGAGAATCTGTCAGGAGATATTGTCGAAAAAGAGAGGAGGAAATAAACGTGAATGGGAATGAAGAAGGGAAGTGAAAAATTATTAATAATAAAAGAACAAAAATTAAATAACTTCCTAACTCCTTAAATGACAACAAAACTGAAAGGACATCCATAGCCCTCCTTCACAATAAATAAATAAAAGAATAACTCTTCTAACTCTCCTTCCTCAAAGTTAACAAGATAACATTGAGAAGAATGTCATAGACATTCTAATATAAGATTACAGTTTAATACGAAATCCCTTGGAGAATCAGAAAGAAGTAAAACAAGATAAAATAAAAAAATTCTGGGGCATAAGAACATACCCCTCTTAAAAAGAATTTCGTCCTTGAAATTCAATGAAACTCAAAATGTGGACAAATGCAGTTTAAGCGCCAGAATACTACGAACACTCACAAGGCTAACACTCAGAACTCACTGCTGATTGGCTGATAGAAGAACAAGCAGAAGATGATTAATGAAGGCTATGCACGAAGGCACAGGAAGAATGCTCACACATCCCAAAAGCTCTAACCCCACACGAGCTAACACACAAACCTCACCGGCTGACTCACTAACAGAACGAACCAAGCATAATACTGTAGAAGGTTAATCTTGAAGAATTAGGAACATCACTCACACTCATTGATCACTGACTAACATTAGTACATAGCAGAATATTTTTGAAGATTCAGCTTAAAAAGCATAGAAGGAAACACTTACACATCTCAGAAGCTCAAACTTACACGAGTTAACACATCGAACTTATAGGCTCATTCACTAACAGAGGAAATGAAACAGAAGATGATTGATGGCTATGCCCGAGGGGCATGAACAATACTCATACTGACATTAGAACATAACAGACGATTTCTAATTACTCAGCCTATGACGCAGAAGGAGCACTCAGATATTTAGGAGCTATAATTATGAAGAGCTAGCACTCAAATTTATTGGTCAACTTACTGACAGAAGGGGCGGAACAAAAGATTGCCAACTCTCAGCCTAAAGCATAGGAACTCTCACCCAAGGACCAAGCACTCTTACAAGCTCACACCAAAATACACAACAAAAGCTCACAATTGAGACACTCTAGAACTCACATTCGGTCATCCTTTCCCAAAGGACCCAACTCCCTCAGACAAGCAGACACAACTCTTCCACTGCGCTACTCTGATAGCGACCAGCCACAGAGTAAACACACATAACAGACACTAGATAACAATCAAAATTACACAGCAGATAGCACATAGCAGATAGCAAGCAAAGACACGGAAGCGTAGACATGCAAACACCCGACAAATCCCAACAAAAACCAAACCTAACTCTGATACCACTAAATGTAACGACCCCAAAACCACCCTGGTTGGACCATTACATGACGCGTGCTTATTGCCTAAGACACGCAAGGCTACACTAACGAACCCTAAAACTGAACAAAATACCCTTTATTTAACAAGTAGCAATTATAATTGTTTACATAGTTTACAATAGCGGAAGCTAGTAAATACAAAAAAGGGCCTCAAAGCCAAACATCTAAATACAAAACCAAATTTAAAACTAAAAGTGAAGGCTGAAGCTAAAAACACGAACTAAGACCAGCAAATCGGACGGATATAAGGGTGAGCACAACTATTGCTCAGCAGGTGATAAACTTCATCAGCTGAGCACGCTTAAATCATAATTTGAACATACATTTATACTTATACAAAAGAATAGCTAAATCAGAATTAGATGCCTTAGAGGAAGAAGACAAAAACAGAAACTTGATAATTCAGAAGCTCAACCAAAACAGAAGCTCAACGAAATCCAAAGTTTAACCACATCAAAAACTGAGTGAAATCAGAAGCGTAGAAAATTTAAAAGTAGAGATCGAAGCAGAAGTCCTTCAAACAGGTAGAGGTCTAAAATAGAGAGAGCTAAGTGTTGTCAAATCAGAAGGAGCAGCAGAAGACAAACCATAAAGTTGAAGA
Organism: Limonium bicolor; assembly: GCA_023374045.1. Lineage (NCBI taxonomy): Eukaryota > Viridiplantae > Streptophyta > Magnoliopsida > Caryophyllales > Plumbaginaceae > Limonium > Limonium bicolor. The sequence goes on from CM041780.1 coordinate 306,876,679, forward strand.
TTTGCAAACCAGAGACTTCTTACAAGACGGAAAGCACACTGTAGACTGTCTCATATAAAATACAGACAGAGCAGACGAAAACAGATCACTTAATAAACTAGAGGCTCTTTGAAAACAGAAAGCACAAAGCAGTCTGTCAGAAATCAGAAATAGTTAGAGCAAACAGAAAACAGTACAATTAACAATTAGAAGCGGGACCCTAGCACCAAGCACAAACACTCAAAAAGGGTCGGAGACCCATGGATCTAACAGATCCCTCGACAACACAAAAATAACCCGAAGGCCAAAGGGTTCGTCAACCCCACATAACAGATTGGGCATGACCCACACTCAGAATGCCGTCTACATGGTATACCACAAAATAGCTCGACCCAGTCATTGACGGATCAGAAGTAGAGTAACTAAGTCCCAAAACAGAAGCTTAACAAACAAAAGCTTAACAAATCTGTTCATAAGGTGTTGTAGAGAACACACACCAAAGCACAAGGCCTTAACACAATGAAAACTGAATCATATTTGAAACAAAAGTCTTAAACCAGGATTAGCCAAAGTCAAACTGAAATCAGAGGCCGAAGCACACTTATAAAGTAAAATAGAGTTCAAAAGATTATCGGTGACTTTCAAATCAAAATATACCTAAACACATGCCAAAACATGTCAAAAAAGATAGTACTCGAAAAGAGGAATCCAACGCTGTAAATGGCACTCAAAACAAAGCTCAAACGAAGAAGTTATGCAAAAACAAAGGCCTGTTCGAACATGCGTCCGACCTTGCATGTTCGGACGTAAGTCGGGAGTCTGAAAATCTGCCCTCGCATGATGTCCTATAACACCCCTACCGCTAATCCTATACTTACCGTCTAATCATCCCGGTTATCTTACTCCCCGCAGCGGAAATACAAATACAACGGCGGGTGATACAACGCCGCAAACCGCCCATACGGCTAGCAAGGCTTACACTACATACAATAACGGTCTGATAATCATAGAATATACTAAGCCACTATAAATACTTCCCAATACACAAATATCATTTACTTATAATGTTTGATTACCGAGTATCCAAAAGTATATTCAATTACATCCCCTCTCTTAAGTTTACAAAAATAATGAGTTTAAGCAACCTACTCATTTCTACAATTCACAATCCTTTTAATATCCAAAAGGGTGTACCCCATGGTACACCGGCCAATCAAAAAGGCATACAGCCGTGTACAACTTGGTACACCATTCATAATCTACTAATTACACAAAAAGAAATCAATCTTGATCTCATCACAATCTTCACCCTTCATGAGCACCTATAAAATTAAAAATAGTGCCCCAAGGGGCTCAGCAAAAGCTGCACATAAACTTCGCATACACCGCGTGCTAACAAGGGTACGCCGACTAATTGGTCAAATATACTTGGAGTTTGTTATATACATGCTGTTACATATAATAATATATTCATACAAGATACAATACGTACAACCGAAGGCAATACACAAGCCAAACAGTATTACAATACCATTCATAATTCTTGCTTCATCATTGGTCAGCCAGTTACCCATCCGGGTTAATCGGATGTTCTTTACTCTTTTACTCGGTACCACATTACTTACACAATCTTGCTCATACAATACTTACTTACTTCTTCTTACATACTTACTTACATATACTCATGTTAAGTCGGTGTGACCTCCGGGCAGGGACTACACCGTCCGACCACCGGGCTTTAGGGTGGCTCACTAGTCCAGGATCCTACCCATTTAAGGGGTTTGGTCCATGGAAAAGATAAGGCCAGGATTTAGTCCAACCTCTTGTGTCTCCCCTCCTCATGCTGGCCGAAACTATATCGGACTTCTACTCATTCCAATTTACCCATTTCTTTATGTTAGAAATGTTAGCTAGTTAGGAATCAGTTAGAAGTCCTATACTACATTACTTGGTCAATACAATACACAATAGGGCACACACACTTCATTCTCATTCATTCATTTCATGAATTATACAAACTGAGAGCTAAGATAAACATCCAACCAGGAACAATATCATATAAGCACAAGTATGTGCAATAAATCTGATTTGTGTGTTTTATCATATTTAGGTGATTAACTAGCACAGAAACACACAAATTAGAGTAACCAATGTAGCATACAAGACATGAGAAATTCATGCCGTTCACCGTTGACTTGGACTCACCGACTCCCCTTGGGAGTTCGACTATTTGAATCCTATCACATACATGTGGTCAAGTGGTTAATTATCTATAATTAACTTAACTTGTTTCGTCTTTTATGTTTCCCATCTTATAACTACTATGTCTTTACAATTCATATACTTTCACATTGTTTACTTACTCTTCATTACATTTCAAACTTGTTTATACCTTTAATGACCATTAAACCTCATTAAACAAGTACTAATTATCTTATACTATCATTACCATTCACTTTCTTACCATAAATGCCACTTTATAACCTTTATTTTCAAGTGTTGGGTTGGTCCTGGACTTTGTCCGGGTCTTAAGTCCCGGACCACCCTGTGGTCTGAACTCTCGAATTAATTTAATACCTGGTCCGGGTCCTTGTACAGGGGCTAAGTCCCGGACCAGTAGATGTAGGAACTCTCGAACGGTTTTTATGAGTGGTCCGGGAGTTTTACAAGGGACCAAGTTCCGGACCAATTTCACAGTATACTCTCAAACAGAATTTCAGCATTGTCTGGAGTTTAGCATGGGACCAAGTCCCGGACCTGCTGTAACTTCCTACAGAATTTGCAATTTTCTTCCTCTATTACACTTCTTACCTTGCCTAATCAATTTCCCATTATTCCTACACTTAATCCCATATGTTTAAACACTTAATTAACCTTCTAAACATCCCTAAAATCCATTACTAGCTTATTACTTCTTTCCATACTAATTCACACACATTATTTTCTAAGTTTCATTTCAGCACTTGTATTAATTCCTCTTAGTCTTATTATGCTATAGATTTTGATCCTACTTCCTACCACTCATTGTTTCCTTTTCTAATGCCATATCTAAGGTTTACAATGCATTATCTTCCACTCTAGTTCTACCCACCACTTGGCTCCTTCTTATAACAGTTTTTAAAGTGTTAGTCTACTTATTTCTAGCTCTTAAGTGTTCTAGTTTCCTAGGTAAATTTTGACATAGTCTCCCCTAAATTTTACCATTCTCACCACATGTTTTTGCTCAAACAATACCACTCATAACACCTGTTTATTAAAAGCACCAATACACCATTCTCCACACAAATACTAGTGAAATACCCCGACCTTAAATATGGCGATTAAATTATCCTAATAGGTATTCAAGAGCCTAATAATGCTTAAGTAATATTGGTAAGGAAAAATAAATCCAAAAGAAATAAAGAAACGCTTAAAAAGCGGGAAACGCTAAATAAGCGTTAAATAACCATAGGAGGTATGAAACCTCGGTTAGCGTATTGTAAGGATTCTAAAGGCTTAATTAAGCCTAAATAATATTAGGGAACATATCCAAGAAAACGGATCCTTAAAATGGATTAAAATCACTAACGAACCTTGAAGCACGTTTTTGAGGTAACCGAAAACGTGTCTTTAAGCGGGTCAAATAGACTCGTAACAATTTTGGTCAACTAAATAATCATTAATAAACATTAGTGAAGGTTTAGAACCAATAAAATCAATAAAACGAGAAAATAGTAAAAACTGTAAAAAACGGGAAGTTGTGGGGTAAAAACATAAATACCGCAAACTTATGTGTCCACTTTTGAAAATAAAAATGTGAAATCTGTGTGTGCAGTGGGGGTCCAATTTTTAAGGCCTCTCACACTCTCTCACACACTCACTTACTCATTTACAAAACAACAAAATAATAAAGTAACTCACATTACTACTTTACTCTCACACTCTCACACCTCTCTCCTATCTCTATTCTCTTCTCTCACGTAACAACCCATCCCCCTCACTCTCTCAATTTCTTCTCCTTCTTCCCAGCGACAACAATGGAGACTTGAGCCCCTCACAAAAAAATACTCACTTCTCTCCTCTTGTTACTCCATCAAATCTCCTCCAAAAATCACAAAAAGTATACCGTTGTGTTCCTCTCATCAAGGAAACATAGCCTCTTTTCAAAATTCGAAAACAAGCATTTTCGTTTTCATGGGTATGGAGCATTTGGAGTTTCAAGACCACCATTAGAACCACCTCCTTCTCCTTGTTGTTTTGAGGTAAAAATATTCTTGAAACCTCTTTGTTTTTCTATCCGTATGGGCAAAATGAAATTTGAGCTAAACCCTTGCTTGCTCCTTGTGTATCTAGCGGATTTTGGCATTGTTGGTGGAGCTGAAATCTTACTCTTGAGCCATTCCAAACACTACCTACACCCTTGCAAGGTAATGAAATTTCTAAACCCTAAAACCTACATTAAAACTTGAAGAATGGTTAAGGATAGTTTTAGTGTATTAAAATGGTGTATTGAAATGTATATGTGAATGGGTTGTAGTGTTAGAGGATTTGGTTTGACAAAACCGGTGTGAAGAGGAAAGAAAGAAGGAAGAAAAAAAGAAAGAAGAAGAAAAGGAAAACTAGGAGAAGAACAAGGTAAATTGCACTCTCAGGGTAGCCTTGTAAAATGTATTGTATAACAGATTTTAGTAGCTCTTAATGGTGTATTGAAAATGGTAATGAGTAGTAGTGTAATGTGTAAGAGAATCCAAATGTTTTAAACCCTTGAAATACATGTAAAAGCTTATTGAAACCTAGATGGGAATTGAATGTAGTGCAGGAATTTTAAGAGTGCTTAATGTTGGTATTAGTGTATGAGAGCTTGTATATTATTGCTGTTTTGAAATAGGTGAAATGGGTAACAAAATGTGAATACATGATGTGGTGAGGATGTAAGATCTTAGGGGAGGTTATGTCAAAATTTATCTAGAACTAGAACACTTAAGAAAACTGGAAACTAGGTGAAAGCATGTCCTTGTAACAGATTTTAATGTGAGCTGTTTAGTTGGTAGGAATAGTGCATTTATGGATGACTTGGTGAATGGGAGAACCAAGGTGTGTATTGAAGTTAATGAGATGATTAGTAACTATGGGATGGTAGTAGTAGCATGTGAATAAAAGAGTGTAAAATCTGTAGCAAAGTGTTAAAACACATTGGAGAAACTAGGAGGAATTAAGTGTTTTGGAGAACTTATGGTGGGTAGTTTGATACCTTGAAACAGATTTGGAGAAGAGCTAGGTAATGGGATGGAAGTAGGATGGTAAGATGATGCAATTAGAATGCTAGGAGTGGCATTGGTAGAGGATATTGGAGGGTAGAAGTTGGTTTAAAAATCTGTAGCAAGAGAGCAACAAAAACTGTTGCATGTGTTGAAGAAGAAGTGAGAAAAATTGTGTAAGTTGATTTAGAAGTGAAAAAAATGAATTGGATGGATGAACTAAGGTGAATTAGAGGATTTAATTAGTGTTTAAACATGTAGTAAACATGTGGAAATGAGTAGGAAAAGATTGGGTGAGAATAGAGCTGAATTTGGAATCCAAGTAGATAATTAAAAGGGGTTCTGCAGCCGACCTACCCAGGCGACCTACCCTAGACTGGGTCGGTCGGGCCGAATTCTGTAACCCGGGTACTCTCTGCAGCCGACCTACCCAGGCGACCTACCCAGAGTGGGTCGGTCGGCCTTTATAAAAAAAAATAAAAAATAAAAAAAAAATAAAATAAAATTTTAATTAGATAAATATATGTAAATACATATATGTAAATATATATATACACATATATATATATAAATACATACATATATATATATACACATATATATACATACATATATGTGAATGAGTAAGGCGTTAATGCTAAAGTAAAGAAGGTAAGAAAGTTGTGAATATAAAGAACATTAAGTTATACCGAAATAACGGGATAACGGGGTAAGTACGGGAGTAGTAACTATGCATGTATTGTAATGCTTAGTATTAATTGAATCATTTGACATGTAGTCATTGGTTCGAGAATAAGGATCGAGGAACAAGAGTGAACCAAAGGGACAAGGGAACACCCGGTAAAGTAAATTCCGGTAAAAAGGTATGATTTCTTCATGCCCTGTATCCTAATCTGGTTACCCCGATTTGTGTGCTTATTTGACCACCTAAATAAGATAAATGCATGAACCGGACTATATTGCACTTACCTGTGCTTGACTTATGTTGTGCTTGATATTTATGGTCTTGAGCACTAGTTTGTATAATTCATGAAAGATATGAATGATGATGAATGGTATTCGAACCTCGTATTGTATTTGTGTAATGTATTGTACCTCGTATGTATGTGTATATGTGTATTGTATTATTGTGGCTTGGGTGTTGACTTGTGCTAATTCCTAACTATCTAACTCCTAACTTAAGTGAGTAAATTGGAATGAGTACAAGTCCGATATAGCTTTGGCCACGCGTGAGGATGCGGAGTCACAAGAGGTTGGCTGCAATTCCTGACTCTTAAACTGGTCCGCGGCCCAAATCCCTTAAATGGGTAGCATCCCGGATTGGTGAGTCAAGTAAATCCCGGACGTGGGACGGTGTAGTCCCCAGGGCCGGAGGTCCCGACGACTTAACTTGAGTAAGAGTAAGAGTAAGTAAGTATGGATCCGTAAGTAAGTATGAGTATGAGTATGTATGTGTATGAAGTAACGAGTAAAAGAGTAATCTCCACCCGATTAACCCGGGTGGACCAATGAAGCTAACAAGAATTGTGTATTGTGTATGTAATGGGTATGTGTATTTCGGAAGAAGGTAAGTATGTATTGGATGGTTTATTGTATTCCTTGTATGTAATGTAGTGTATGTATGTATGTCTTGCGTAAGTATTGTTGTATTGTGTAGAGCATGTATGCATGTATGTTTGAATGAAATCAACCGCATGTATTCGACCAAGTGGTCGGCGTACCCTCACTAGTACGCGGGGTATGCGGTTATCATGCTCGGCGAAAGCTGACCCCTTCGGGGGACATTTTTTAGTGTGCAGGTACCCGAAGCGAATGTGGTCAAGGCACGAGACCGGCGACTACATTGGATAGTAGTAGAATGTAGAGGTGTATCAACTAGCACACCCCTTGTATTTAGAAAGTAATGTAGTAGTGAGGAACGGGTAGTAAGTAGTCTCTTAGGGTGTATGTATGAACTTGGAAGGGATACGATAATTGTATAAGGATCCTAGTAGACTCGGTTAAGTATATTGTATTGTATGGATTGAAGAGGAGTAAGTACTGAATGGAGTATTGTTGTAATTGATTGATGAATGGAGTATGTATTCTAGATGCGTAGTACTCGGGATTCCGGTCCATCAGACCGATGCTGTATGTAGAGGTAGTAGCCTTGTTAGTCACGTGGGTGACTAACGGCATTGTATCACCCATTGTATGTAAGTATATTTCCGCTGCGTGTATCTGATATGTATGGAGATTGGACGGTAAGCACTGTACTAATGGTAGGGGTGTTACAAAAAGTGGTATCAGAGCGAAGTATCGCTCTGATGACTGGAAGTACCGAGTTTAGGAATACCGAGTTAGGAATTAGAAGCTTAGGGCTAAGGGCTGAGTGTTAGCATTAGAGATATGCTAGTTAGGAACTACCGGTGAGTACCGGATACCTACAATACCAGACCCGCCCTCCACTAACCCCACTGTATAACTTGGGAAAGGATGCCAGAGAGAAGAAAAGTCCTCTCATACTCGGGGAAACCCGATCTGGCAGTTGCGAAGCCATCACACAGTAAACAAGAACCGGCACATGGTAGATTCCAAGAATTGGAAGACCCGGAGATGGATCCCGGTTGAACAACAATACCCGCACTTAATAGTGGTGGAATGAACACTCCAACTACAAGGAGGCTACAACTTACAACAGCATGGGGCGACGTGCTTAGCAGTCGCGAAACCTACCTAACCAACCAGCCGCAGGAAAGGAGCACTAACCATGCAACGAAATGGAAAAGGAGCAGTAATAACAGAACCCGAGACACAAGTCTACGGGATAGTAATACTTGAATAATACCACCAACGGTATGCTAGCTGACTAAGGACATAGTCGGAAGCGGTTAACTCCAAAACTACGATGCCATCAAGGTTGCAACACCTGGCCAATATAGCTCAGACAACTACAAGAACAACCATGAGATACAATCCAATAGGACTACAAGCGTAGTACCTAAACAAGGTAGGCTCAGTAACCACCACAAATGTGTGGGAACGAGCCACAGGAACGACGCAAAACCCAATAGAATGGGAGTCTCCAAGGATTGGAGAAACATCCCGATTATCAACAATCACGTCAAGATCATCAAGAAGCTACCTAAAGGAGCGAGTATATCAATTATAGATCAATAAGATCAAGGGAAGAGTCAATACGACTAACAAATGCAAGTGGAAACCGTACCGTGATCGGTATATGATTACTCAAAAACCACCAGTACCACGCACTTGCCACGACAAGTGCAGTAAGGACAGAGATACGTAAAGAAACTCTAACACACCACAGGTACATAGTAATGTGCCGTGACTAAAATGAAGCAACTATGGGATCACAAATCTTGAAATTAAAGGAATGGAACCTTGGAAAGGCCTAACGGCCCGACCACTGTACTTAAAACATACCAGACAGCGGGAAGCTGGACTTGGTCAAGACCACAAACATGGCTATGCCATGTAGAACTCCTTTTAACACCAAACTGTTATTTTTCAAAACCAAGTTTTCTTTCAAAACCACAAATTTTCTTTTAAACCTTGGATTTCAAAACCAAACCAACAAAATTACGGTGAGTATCATAGATTGATACAAGAGGAGTTGACAATAGAATACTTAACCTAGGCGTGTGACGAACACTACGAGTGTACCCAATTACGGGATGTGGGACAACCGCACTCAGAAGGAGCTTGCGGGCCTGACACATAGTTAGGTAAGTGGTAACGTATCAACATGGTACCCCACGTATGTATACATGTAGTGTACGACGCACGGGAAGTAGTCAACTCCGTTCTACGGACCATGAGTGAGCTCAAATCAGAACAGTTGGACACCTTAGACGATCAAGTATAAAGGAACTCAGAGAATCCATCTGAAGATGAGGAATAAGAACTGGAAAGTGCAAAGAGCACAGACTAGCAAGTATTGACATTGGATATGTCCCAGAAATATCAAGCAAATATATGACAGCTGGAAAGTATACCCAGCCTGACACAGTAAGGAAAAAGCCTAACGTGAACACCACAATGCTCAACAAACGGGACAGAGTTCCCAAGAGCAGTCACAAGATTACCATAAAGTATAATCCATCGTTGGACAGGGTCTTAAACCTAGTCTAAAACACTAGAAGGAGTATAAACAGTCTACCAAGAACAGGAGACGCTTTAACCCACAAGGGGATAATTCAAAATACAATACCACAAGGCGGTATAGTAGACACGACATGTCATAAACATTAGCCGGATGTAACGGCGTAACCTAACAACACCCAAGGAGCAAACCTTGAAGGGTGTTTGAATTAACAACAATCAAACGAAGCGTCATAATAAGACCACGGAAGCTACAATGAACACTCGGTTAGAACGCCGAAGGGATTTCACTTAACAGGAAATATCCTAAATTATCAGGAGGCCTGAATTAACACCAGATTGCCTAAAGGGTCTCCTACGAACGAAAGCGTGATGTCTCGACTTACCATGGAGCCTAACAATACCTCCAACCTATGGGGTATACATGAAGTGGAAACATGTATAAGCAGCTTGCAAAGAGCATAGCTTGCAGCAATAAGGCTTAAAAGCCATTAACCAACTATGTTATGTAAACCCTAACGGTTGCATTACCCACATCATTTGATAACAAGACTTGCAAGAAGTATTGTCTCATACGACAAGAAATCAACAACTGGACCATCAATTCAAACCCAACAACCTGAGTGGCTTGGAGTAATGGTCGACTCAGCATCACTGTCACTAGAGCATCAGTCTAGTATACAGTCGACAAGCCTTAACTACCTTCATGCCTTCAGTAGCAATGGTAGCACAGAGGCATAAGAACCATGATAACACCAACAATGGCCTAGTCCACACTTGGACACTACGAGAACCCAAGGGAAAGTACCCCTCGTTAACCGAAGACCACCAAGGTGGTGACGATGTGAATCCTTAGAAAGGCTTCCATCTATTATAACAGTAAAGCCTAAGCATATAGATATGGCCAAGGAGTGATGGGATAAGGAAATGATGCCAAACCATTACGACGTAAAGGAGTAAGTATACCTCACATGCACCTAAGCATGTGGTGAACCATTGTATAAACACCAACATGATAAACCTCGTCACGAGACTTATGAGTGGAAGCATACCCTCAATAAGAACCTTCACTTATCAGTGATAGAATACCCTCCAATTGGAGAACGGGACCAGAAAACCCTTGAAGTTTCTGGGGATGTTCCGGTGATGCACATACAAATGTAAACTACACAGCTAGAGCCTATAACTAATGCTCAGCACGGGGAAGATAGTAATTGCCAAAGATAATCAATGTGAGTGCACATTGCACACCACGAATGATCAACGCTCAAGAGAGCTTGTAACCCGATAAATTACTTCATCCATTATCGACCAAGATACCTGGTAAATTATATCATAAATGATGAAGCAATGTGAGGTAAGCCAACCTACACATGGAACCTAGATTGAAATAAAACACCTCCACATTGGGAAATAATCACCTCACGGTGTGCTACGACAACCGTTATACACACGAACAGGGGAAACCCTCACTGTACACACCATAAGGAAATGGTGCCAATGACAATGGCAATAAGAAAAAAAAAGAGGAACTATCACAGTAATAGAAACAGTAAAAGCGATGTTGTATAATGAGTAAGAATACGGTGCGCAACAAGCGACCGCTATGAGGAAGTAGCAGATAACAACACGGAGTATAAGTACGAGAAGACAGGCATAAATATTCTTTCCTATCACATAAGTGACTTACTGCCAAGTGTTTACGCCTCTGCACTCTGTATGACTGAGTGTTTTGGTATTGCACTTGTGCAGCTAATGATCTAATGGGGTAGCTAGGGATATGAAGAATGTAAACCGTAGTAAATCTTTCCTTTCACCACAAACGTGGCATAAGCCAGTCAAGCAAGCTTAGCAACATACAGTGCGGCCTAAGGCCAAAGAAGCGCGAAGAGTGTACGACACACTAGTAATCACAAGATGTGAATTCCATTGGAATATAAGGTGAAAGGAGATACAGGAAAGTCACTAGGACCGACGTATAGAAATGCAAGGTCATACAAGTAAAGAACACTTGTACTGAACCAGAAGAACTGGTATAATTCATAAGCTATTGACAACAGAGGAAGCACTACAACTAATTAGTGACTTAACCTCGCCCGACAATAAGTCGGAGGAACTTAACGAATAATTGTGGAAGCACGAATAGCATGTGCAGTAGATTACCAGAGAGCTGGTTATAAATCTTAAACTCATTGAGTTCGAACACGGTAGAAGGATACCACACGGTTAGTACACCTTATCCCCATAATAGACGGATAAAAAGGTGATGTGTAACATATTAAGGATAACACGAAGGGTAAGTAACCCAGATTATCAGGGTCACGCAGCAGAAGCTAGTGGGCCCTAGCTAGGAGATAATATACCTAGTAAGTATAATAGAATGGCTATTAATGCCTTGAAGCCTAATAGGCTAGAACCGAATTATTTATGAGTTAAATAAACTCATATATGAATCCTTGGTGCAAAGACTAAACCACTGTTATGATTAGGACCCTTTGACAAGGGTATATTATGTAATAAACCGTAAAGAAGCTAAAACGCTTTAGAGAGCCCGAACTTAGTAACCAATGTTTAATAATAATAACATATGGTAGATTACGTGGGCGTAATCCCTTTTAAGGGGGGTAGAGCGAAAACCGCTTAATGTAAGTTTTATGAATAAAACACATAAACCATAATGTGCATAGCACAAATGGGAACCAAATTGATGATTGGTACTATGTTAAATAAACATAAGTACTCATTCATATTGTAATTATGGTAACTAGGCATTAAACATGCAAATACCATAGGAGGAACGTACCTATCTTGTAACACCAGTGTAAGAGTATTAGTAAAAGAAAAGTAATGAGTAGTGGACGGAGCTCCACAAGTATTGTAACCTTTGAAGAAGTAGTACGAAATGAATGAGGATAGTAGATGAATGAAGTTTATGAGTAGTGGAATCGTAAGTAAAATATTTGAAACAATTGTAGTCAATTAAATCTTATAAAGGTAGTATTCCTTAGTTAGAATATAGGATATGATGGTGAGTAATGGATGAAAGTAGTGAAGGTTGAGGAAATGAGCACTAGGATTGAACCATGGAGTAAAGCATTTGGGAAATAGAGTGAGGATGATTGATGGACTGATTCCATCCTTTGGAGATGTATGAATGACTAGGAAGAGTAAAAAGATAAAACATGAAAATAATTGAATTATTTGCTTGTTTGAAACTGATGTGGGAAGTCGAACTTGATCCTGATCAGATCAAGGGAAACCGAACACAAATTGGGGTGGAAAGATAGTTCAACCGATGCTGATCACATCAGGGTCGAATGATTCTTGAAGCTCCCCTTAAGTGGTCACAAAAATCACACATAGGATAGAAGTAAGGTATATATATTGGACTTTGGAGTTATGTGTTTTTAGAAAATTTTTAATTGGTAGTAGTGAAGTATTTCTCTTAGACTGAAGGTTAAGAATTTTTGAGAAGCTTGTACCGGAGAAGATAGTAGTGTAGTATGTGGTATTATTCCAAAGGCAGCGGGACATAGAAGAGTCCTGCGTCGAGATGACCGGAGTGCCTGCGGGATTGTAATGTGTATTGCATGGCTTTGGGGATAGCTTTGCACTGTGTGTATGTATAAATTTTGTAATGAGGAACCGGATGGTTGATAGTAACATGGATTGGAGTAGGTATTGTACATTGGTATGGTATGGAAAGGAGAAACCTTGAGTAACGAATCTGGGGATTGTAAGGAGGAGGAATGTATGGCTTTGGTATTAGGCAAGTATAAATGAGTAAGTACAGTAATCCCATAACCTCGAACAACTTTGAGGACAAAGTTCTTAAGGGGGGTAGATTGAAATACCCCGACCTTAAATATGGTGATTAAATTATCCTAATAGGTATTCAAGATCCTAATAATGCTTAAGTAATATTGGTAAGGAAAAATAAATCCAAAAGAAATAAAGAAACGCTTAAAAAGCGGGAAACGCTAAATAAGCGTTAAATAACCATAGGAGGTATGAAACCTCGGTTAGCGTATTGTAAGGATTCTAAAGGCTTAATTAAGCCTAAATAAATATTAGGGAACAAATCCCGAAGAAAACGGATCCTTAAAATGGATTAAAATCACTAACGAACCTTGAAGCACGTTTTTCGAGGTAACCGGGAAAACGTGTCTTTAAGCGGGTCAAATAGACTCGTAACAATTTTGGTCAACTAAATAATCATTAATAAACATTAGTGAAGGTTTAGAACCAATAAAATCAATAAAACGAGAAAATAGTAAAAACTGTAAAAAACGGGAAGTTGTGGGGTAAAAACATAAATAACGCAAACTTATGTGTCCACTTTTGAAAATAAAAATGTGAAATCTGTGTGTGTGCAGTGGGGGTCCGATTTTTAAGGCCTCTCACACTCTCTCACACACTCACTTACTCATTTACAAAACAACAAAATAATAAAGTAACTCACATTACTACTTTACTCTCACACTCTCACACTCTCTCTCATATCTCTATTCTCTTCTCTCACGTAACAACCCATCCCCCTCACTCTCTCAATTTCTTCTCCTTCTTCCCAGCGACAACAATGGAGACTTGAGCCCCTCACAAAAAATACTCACTTCTCTCCTCTTGTTACTCCATCAAATCTCCTCCAAAAATCACAAAAAGTATACCGTTGTGTTCCTCTCATCAAGGAGAACACTAGCCTCTTTTCAAAATTCGAAAACAAGCATTTTTGTTTTCATGGGTATGGAGCATTTGGAGTTTCAAGACCACCATTAGAACCACCTCCTTCTCCTTGTCGTTTTGAGGTAAAAATATTCTTGAAACCTCTTTGTTTTTCTATCCGTATGGGCAAAACGAAATTTGAGCTAAACCCTTGCTTGCTCCTTGTGTATCTAGCCGATTTTGGCATTGTTGGTGGAGCTGAAATCTTACTCTTGAGCCATTCCAAACACTACCTACACCCTTGCAAGGTAATGAAATTTCTAAACCCTAAAACCTACATTAAAACTTGAAGAATGGTTAAGGATAGTTTTAGTGTATTAAAATGGTGTATTGAAATGTATATGTGAATGGGTTTTAGTGTTAGAGGATTTGGTTTGACCAAACCGGTGTGAAGAGGAAAGAAAGAAGGAAGAAAAAAAGAAAGAAGAAGAAAAGGAAAACTAGGAGAAGAACAAGGTAAATTGCACTCTCAGGGTAGCCTTGTAAAATGTATTGTATAACAGATTTTAGTAGCTCTTAATGGTGTATTGAAAATGGTAATGAGTAGTAGTGTAATGTGTAAGAGAATCCAAACGTTTTAAACCCTTGAAAGACATGTAAAACTTATTGAAACCTAGATGGGAATTGAATGTAGTGTGCAGGAATTTTTAAGAGTGCTTAATGTTGGTATTAGTGTATGAGAGCTTGTATATTATTGCTGTTTTGAAATAGGTGAAATGGGTAACAAAATGTGAATACATGATGTGGTGAGGATGTAAGATCTTAGGGGAGGTTATGTCAAAATTTATCTAGAACTAGAACACTTAAGAAAACTGGAAACTAGGTGAAAGCATGTCCTTGTAACAGATTTTAATGTGAGCTGTTTAGTTGGTAGGAATATGTGCATTTATGGATGACTTGGTGAATGGGAGAACCAAGGTGTGTATTGAAGTTAATAGAGATGATTAGTAACTATGGGATGGTAGTAGTAGCATGTGAATAAAAGAGTGTAAAATCTGTAGCAAGAAGTGTTAAAACACATTGGAGAAACTAGGAGGAATTAAGTGTATTTGGAGAACTTATGGTGGGTAGTTTGATACCTTGAAACAGATTTGGAGAAGAGCTAGGTAATGGGATGGAAGTAGGATGGTAAGATGATGCAATTAGAATGCTAGGAGTGGCATTGGTAGAGGAAGTATTGGAGGGTAGAAGTTGGTTTAAAAATCTGTAGCAAGAGAGCAACAAAAACTATTGCATGTGTTGAAGAAGAAGTGAGAAAAATTGTGTAAGTTGATTTAGAAGTGAAAAATGAATTGGATGGATGAACTAAGGTGAATTAGAGGATTTAATTAGTGTTTAAACATGTAGTAAACATGTGGAAATGAGTAGGAAAAGATTGGGTGAGAATAGAGCTGAATTGGAATCCAAGTAGATAATTAAAAGGGGTTCTGCAGCCGACCTACCCAGGCGACCTACCCTAGACTGGGTCGGTCGGGCCGAATTCTGTAACCCGGGTACTCTCTGCAGCCGACCTACCCAGGCGACCTACCCAGAGTGGTCGGTCGGCCTTATAAAAAAAAAAAAAATTAAATTTTAATTAGATAAATATATGTAAATACATATGTAAATATATATATATATATACACATATATATATATATATATATATATATATATATATATATATATATATATATATATATATATATATATATACATACATATATATATATATACACATATATATACATACATAATATGTGAATGAGTAAGGCGTTAATGCTAAAGTAAAGAAGGTAAGAAAGTTGTGAATATAAAGAACATTAAGTTATACCGAAATAACGGGATAACGGGGTAAGTACGGGAGTAGTAACTATGCATGTATTGTAATGCTTAGTATTAATTGAATCATTTGACATGTAGTCATTGGTTCGAGAATAAGGATCGAGGAACAAGAGTGAACCAAAGGGACAAGGGAACACCCGGTAAAGTAAATTCCGGTAAAAAGGTATGATTTCTTCATGCCCTGTATCCTAATCTGGTTACCCCGATTTGTGTGCTTATTTGACCACCTAAATAAGATAAATGCATGAACCGGACTATATTGCACTTACCTGTGCTTGACTTATGTTGTGCTTGATATTTATGGTCTTGAGCACTAGTTTCTATAATTCATGAAAGATATGAATGATGATGAATGGTATTCGAACCTCGTATTGTATTTGTGTAATGTATTGTACCTCGTATGAATGGTATTGTATTATTGTGTGGTGTGTGGCTTGGGTGTTACTTGTGCTAATTCCTAACTATCTAACTCCTAACTTAAGTGAGTAAATTGGAATGAGTACAAGTCCGATATAGCTTCGGCCACGCGTGAGGATGCGGAGTCACAAGAGGTTGGCTGCAATTCCTGACTCTTAAACTGGTCCGCGGCCCAAATCCCTTAAATGGGTAGCATCCCGGATTGGTGAGTCAAGTAAATCCCGGAGGTGGGACGGTGTAGTCCCCAGGGCCGGAGGTCCCGACGACTTAACTTGAGTAGAGTAAGAGTAAGTATATGGATCCGTAAGTAAGTATGAGTATGAGTATGTATGTGTATGAAGTAACGAGTAAAGAGTAATCTCCACCCGATTAACCCGGGTGGACCAATGAAGCTAACAAGAATTGTGTATTGTGTATGTAATGGGTATGTGTATTTCGGAAGAAGGTAAGTATGTATTGGATGGTTTATTGTATTCCTTGTATGTAATATAGTGTATGTATGTATGTCTTGCGTAAGTATTGTTGTATTGTGTATAAGAGCATGTATGCATGTATGTTTGAATGAAATCAACCGCATGTATTCGACCAAGTGGTCGGCGTACCCTCACTAGTACGCGGGGTATGCGATTATCATGCTCGGCGAAAGCTGACCCCTTCGGGGGACATTTTTTAGTGTGCAGGTACCCGAAGCGAATGTGGTCAAGGCACGAGACCGGCGACTACATTGGATAGTAGTAGTAGAATGTTGAGGTGTATCAACTAGCACACCCCTTGTATTTAGAAAGTAATGTAGTAGTGAGGAACGGGTAGTAAGTAGTCTCTAAGGGTGTATGTATGAACTTGGAAGGGATACGATAATTGTATAAGGATCCTAGTAGACTCGGTTAAGTATATTGTATTGTATGGATTGAAGAGGAGTAAGTACTGAATGGAGTATTGTTGTAATTGATTTATGAATGGAGTATGTATTCTAGATGCGTAGTACTCGGGATTCCGGTCCATCAGACCGATGCTGTATGTAGAGGTAGTAGCCTTGTTAGTCACGTGGGTGACTAACGGCATTGTATCACCCATTGTATGTAAGTATATTTCCGCTGCGTGTATCTGATATGTATGGAGATTGGACGGTAAGCACTGTACTAATGGTAGGGGTGTTACAACTAGTGTAACACCCCTATTTAACATATTTATAGTCGAAATAAAATACTAAAGGCTTAACAGACCATCGGGTTCCAAACACCCGGCACCAAACCTCACCAATTACAACTTAAAAGATTACAAAAGCCACGGTCTGAACCTCGAGAAAACTTAACATAAACATAACAGTAAATAAATACATTAACTCTCCACACAACCTAATCCATCCCAAACACTCGTTCTCTTCGTGGCCACCTGTATAATACTTCGTACCTGCAAGATAAAACCAAGCAGCCCACCCCGAGAGGGGTGGGCCAGTTCCCTGGAATGGAACTGGTATGATCCTCTAAAACAAACTTATAATACAACTCTTTAGTAAATAATATCTTGAATACAATCACTTAAACCACACAGAGGAACAAGGAACTTCAAAAATCACCAAGTCAAGATAACAAATTGCGAATGAAATACACAACAGAAAGTTCAAGTTAGTCAGTCAGAAGAAATCACATCATAAGTTAGAGAACATCCATTGTTTGTGTTAGATTTAGTTTCAGTTAAGAGTAGGAAGACCTAAGTAGTCACAAGGACTAGGAATGAAAGAAGAGATCCAGGAACCCATAACTCAAGAGTAGAATAAAATCAACTGGGAGAGATGGCCCCAACCGCCAAGTATGTCCTTTTGGGACAGGGGATATACAGCCCCTCACTGTTTACTACGTCCCTTTTGGGACAGGGGATATACAGCCCCTCACTGTTACCATTGAAGACGCGCGCATGTCACAACAAAAGACTCAGCTCATGGATGAAACAATATCCAGAGTGAAAGGAAGAATTACCAAGATTGTCCTTTTCCACATTTCCACTAGATCACTAACTACACCAGAGCAATACCAAAACACTCAGTCCTATAGAGTGCAAAAGCTTAAACCCTAGGCAGTTAATGTCAAATGAAATAACCAAACAGAAGGAGCCAACCACAATGAAAGTTTCACATTCAAGGCTTAGTTAGACACACAACAGTTTCCTTTTTAAATTCTTTTAACCTCAGTTAGCATTTTTTGAAAACGTCTCATAAGTCGGTCAATAGAAGTAAAGGAGTACGAGAAATCGTACCTGGTATGGGAAGAACAATAATTAACTCGAATGAGTGATCCCCCAATAGTAACCTATAATTAAGGTGTTCCAAGTGTCGATTAGTCAAGGGACTTATAAACTAATCATCCTCTATTCCTACGGATTTATAGTTCCAGGTTTACCATTATTCTCTGACAAAGGCTTGGGCTTGATTTTATTAATTAAATCCTTTGTTAGGCCCATTTCGTTTAATTTGGAATGATTTAGGATTTATCCCTGAGAGTGGCCCAAACTCTCTTTGAAATGTTTAAGTGGGCTTTTGGAGTTCATAAACTTGGGCTCAGTAGGTTAGTCCAAGACCGTGTTACGTTTGCGTTGTTTAATCAAACCCTTAAGTTATCGCTGACTATTTTTATTACACAATGATTAAAATCCTAAAGTTTAATATCCATATTGTTCTTATTATATCTCCCACAAGGAATGTTATTTCCTTCATCTATTTTAATGTATTTATATACATATATATGTATATCTTTATATATTAAGATTTATCCATAACATTTTTAAGAAATTTTATTGTATTTAATTATGTTTAATAACTTTTAGGCATATCCCCAACCGATATATGGTTTATTAAATAAAGTATTTTCCCTTATTTATTTAATATTGATATACATGTACATGTATTAGAATATATTTAAGTCATCATTTATGTAGCTTATTGAATTTAAATTATCTTTATTAACCTCAACATATATCTGCATTCCATGCATGCTTTATAAAGTATTTCTTTGTACATTTTAGAATATTAGCTTTTATAGTATTTAGTTAATATAAGTGTTGATTTATTTAGCCCCTTGTTTAAACCTAAGTTACTATTTTATTCCTTTTATATAATGTGTATATATATATATATATATTTCCTTAATTTTAATTAAGAATGTTAACTTCCATATTATATAATAAATAAAATGTAAATTAGTTTAATTCCTTGATTTAACATCAGTTTCTATTTTATTTCTCTCATATAAGTATATATATATGTAAACAATTTTTTTACTTCAATTAAAAGTTAATTCCTAAAATATTTATAAACATACTGTTACTAGATGCTAATTTAGTCTTCTCATATTTTTCCCAACCTAAAAAGTTTATTAGTAAACTATACTTTAATTTCTGTTACATTAAAAACCCTATATTATAAGATAACTTATCAAAAACCTTGTAAATACAATTTTTAAACCCATTTTCTCTTGTCCAAAATTGCCCAAAATTAAATATATATAATATAACATTTTAGACATTTACAAAAATTTTTATTTCATAAAAAATATCTTTTTAATTTATCCAAATAATTCCATAATACCTGTAACATGCAAAAATCATAACTTACGTTTAAAAACTCCAAAACCATATTAATTTACATCAAAATAAACTAGATTTTATGAGGAATATATGGTTAAAATTTCAAGTAAAAATACATCCGGGAAGGTATTTAAATTAATTCAACAAGTTAGGGTTTAATTCTGGAAATATTAAAACTGAAAACAACAAAATCTATTCACGTTTTAATCTCGGCCGTCCGTTTCTAAAACCTATGATCGGACGGCCACTGAATCTCGAGTTCATCTCCAACCTCAAACGATTACCCGAGTACTAAATCACCGATTCCTCTCAACTCACAGAACCAAATCGACTGATTTTTGTTTTGTTGAATTCGAAATTGAAAAATCAACCTATTGACACCGATTTCTCCACATATAAAGCAGTATTCTATGAGTTCGATTCTGGGTTTAACTCGGTTAGGGTTATGTCAGGTTGAATTCGATTTTGCCAAATTCTCCTAACAAAATGCATAATAAGTGAAATTGAAACGTGGGATTGGTCGACAATGTAAAACCGATTAACAACATCGGAGGAATTAAAAGAGAAACTCACCGGAATTGCATGAACGAGAAGAATCGGGTTCGGTTTCTGGGAAAAAGTTCAAACTTTGAGCTGTTTGAGTAGCTAACTTCGTGGATCTATAGAATAAGTTCTAGATCGAAATAGAATACGTGTGTGGGCTTAATCTAAAGAGGAATTATAGATCTACAAATTGATAGCAAGAACCTAATCTAACTTGCATTATACAGAAAGAAATCCGACCTGAAAGTTACGAGTTTATACCTGCGGTATCTGTATGATTTTATGTGCGTGACAATGCAGTAACTTTAGACGCCACGTTCTTGCACATAGTTGGGATTTAGCCTTACTTGTAAATATAAGAGTTGTAGACGGGTTAGAGATCCACACAACGAGCTAAAGAAATCGAATTTTGGATGAGATATGATGAAGTTATGATCGAATGAAAGTACCATACCGATCACGTTTTTCTGAGGATCTGGGTTACAGCTTTGCAGGGAGGCGACTTTGGATTGATTTTCCAGTGGATATAGGAAGATTTGGGTTATGAGCTGTGGTTGTAAAGAGGAGATTAAGGAGAAGGGAATGAAGAAGACGACACTGGAAAATTCAAAAGGATGACTGAGATATCGGTGTTTAAAGTTAGGGCAAAAACACTGATGGAGGTTAGAATACTCAACGAATTTTATGCTAAGTACCGGCGAGCTGTGTGAGCTTGACACGTGGCAGTTTTCAAAATTTTGATTCAAAACTTCATTCTATCATAACTTTGGCAAGGATGATCCATTTTTGACATTCTTTTTATCCATCTTCTTGGTTTTCCATAACCTTTTTATTGGTATAGGTTTCATGGGCTGGTTTGACCATTCTAAAAAAGTATACCCTAGCAAGGCTTAATAAGTTTTATGGTTTCCATGATTTTATATTGACTTTTATGATTCAAATTAATGTTCCAACTCTTTCTAAAATCTTTATAATATACTTAGAGTGTTTAGAAATTTTTCCAAGATTTATTGACTTATAAATCTTATTATTAAATTCATAATACTATATAATAATATACAGTAATCTAATATTTAGTATTCTTTAGGGAAATAGAAGAAATCCCCTAATTTAATTTCCATAGGTCCATATAGTAATATAATAATTTATTATTTATAATTCCATACCATAATTTAATAATTAATAGTATTATTTACGGTTTAATAAAAGAAATCCCCCAAATTAATTTAATTAATTTAAGGGTATTTCAGTATATCCCCCTTAAAAGAAAATTCACTTCAAAGTTTAAAAATCAACTTGAGATGATAATAATTCCGACGAATTTCCATACCAATCCAATCCTTAATTTCCATCCATTCTATTTCAATATTCCACTCGTGATTACTCAGAATCAAACTGAATCAAAATATACCAAGATATAAATCAAAAGTCACTACTACTGTGCATAACGTAAAACTACGTACATACATACACCTCTCACTCTACTAATTATGTAACAGGGCATAATCCGGATGAGGTAATGAAGGAGGAGTATGCCAGTATATCCCCGTTAAAAGAGCTAAGCTATGCCCTCATACCACTACTAACGTGAGATACACAGGGATAGGAAAACATCATGCGAATAGATGTGGGTACTTCACTCTCATAGAGTCCTCAGTCTCCCAAGTAGCTTCCTCAACCCCATGATGCTCCCAAAGAACTTTCACCAGTTTGACTGATCTGCCTCTCGTTTCTCGGACCTTCATGTCCAAGATCCAAATAGGAGTCTCCTCATACCTCAGTGTAGGCTCAATCTACAATCTCTCTGGCTGCAGTACGTGTGAAGGGTCAGGCATATACTTCTTCAGTTGAGATACATGAAACACGTCGTGTAACTTCCCTAACTCCGCTTGTAGCTCTAGTTTGTAAGCAGCTGGGCCCACTTGCTCCGTAATCCTGTGCGGAACGACATACTTAGTGCTTAGTTTCCCCCTCATCCCAAATCTGAATATCCTTCTTATCGGAGACACCCGTAAGAAAACCATGTCTCCCAACTAAAACTCGAGCTCTCTAGTGTGCTGATCCCCATAGGATTTTTGTCTAGACTGTGCTACCCTCATGTGCTGCTAAATAACTCTGACGTCATCCTGCAGTGTCTGAACGTACTCGGGCCCAATCAAGACTGCCTCGGTAGGGTCACTCCATGATAAGGGAGTCCGGCACGGCCTGCCATATAGAGCCTGGAACGGTGCCATGCCGATAGACGAGTGGTAGGAGTTATTGTAGGAGAACTCCACCAGGTGTAGACACTCTACCCAACTCCCCTGATAGTCCAGAGCGACCACTCGCAGCATATCCTCTAGCATATGAATTGTCCTCTTAGTCTGCCCATCAGTCTGAGGGTGAAAGGCTGTGCTAAGGCGTAGCTGAGTACCAAATGCCTCCTGCACCTGACGCCAAAATCTACTGAGGAAACATGTGTCACGATCGGAGACGATCGTCTTCGGTACCCCATGTTACCAGATGTGCTCTGTGGTGAGCACCTCAGCCAGCTTGGGCACCTTCCATGTGTCCTTGATAGGTATAAAACTGGCTGTCTTGGTCAACCTATCGACTATCACCCAAATAGAATTCAGTCCACCTCTAGCTAGAGGGAGACCGACCACAAAGTCAATGCTGATGTCGTCAAACTTCCAGCACGGTACTGGTAATGACTGAATCTGGCCTCCTGGTCGACGATGCTCAAACTTCACCTTCTAACAGGTGAGGCATCGGGAGATGAAATCTGCTACATCCCTCTTCATCCCGCTCCACCAAAATAATTGCTTCAAATCCTTGTACATCTTGGTGGCTCCAGGGTGTACTGATAATGTAGAGGAATGAGTCTTACAGAGAATCCTGGTCTGAATTTCTGTCGCATCCTGAGGAACGCAGAGTCTGCCTCTGACTCGACGGTGTCCCTCGCTGTCTAGCTCGTACTCATACTTCAGACCATCAGTCAAACCGTCTGCTAACTTTTGCCTAACGCCCTGTAGGTATACATCACTGTCCTGGGCTGCGTATATCTCCTCAGCTATCGTGGTCGGCTCTATCAAGGCTAGGAGTGAGTATGCTCTCCTGCTCAGAGCGTCTGCCACGACATTCGCTTTACCTTCAGTGTACTGAAGGTTGATGTCATAATCGGCCAGTAGCTCAACCCATTGTCGCTGTCTCAGGTTCAGCTCCATCTAGGTCCAGATGTACTTCAGACTCTTATGGTCTGTTATAATCCGGACTATGGCTCCATACAAGTAATGTCGCCAGATCTTCAAGGCGAAGACTATGGCGAGGAGCTCAAGGTCGTGTGTGGGGTAATTTTCTTCATGCTTCTTCAGCTGTCAAGAAGCATACGCTACCACTCTGCCATTCTGCATCAGTACCCCACCAATCCCTCTGCCTGAAGCATCACAATACACCTCGTATCCCTCGTTCCCTTCAGGGATCACTAATACTGGAGTTGTGGTCAGGGCGTCCTTCAGTGCCTGAAAGGAGACCTCACAAGCCTCTGTCCATACAAATGGGCTGTCCTTCTCCATCAGAGAGGTCAAAGGCTTGGCTAGCCTGGAGAAGTCGTTCACAAAGCGTCTATAGTAGCCAGCCAATCCAAGGAAACTCCTAATCTCTGTCACAGTGCGAGGTCTATGCCAGCTCTTCGCTGCCTCAATCTTAGCTGGGTCTACTGAAACTCCCTCAGCTGAGATCACATGACCCAGGAATAACACCTTGTCCAGCCAAAATTCACACTTGCTAAACTTGGCATATAGTTTCTTCTCTCTCAGAGTCTCCAAGGCTGTCCTCAAATGCTGCTCGTGTTCCTCCCGACTCTTGAAGAAGATCAAGATGTCGTCTATGAATTCGACCACTGACTTATCTAGCTGGGCTTGGAAGACTCTCTGCATCAGGTCCATGAATCTCGCTGGTGCATTGGTCAGTCCAAACGGCATCACTGTGAACTCATAGTGGTCGTATCTGGTCCGGAAGGCTGTCTTCTTTATATCTGACTCAGCTACAGCTATCTGATGATATCCGGAACGTAGGTCAATCTTGGAGAACACCTTTGCTCCCCTCAGCTGGTCGAACAAGTCATCGATCCTGGGCAGTGGGTACTTGTTCTTGATCGTGACATTGTTCAGCTCCCTGTAGTCGATACAGAGTCTCATGCTCCCGTCCTTCTTCTTGATGAAAAGAATTAGAGCACCCCAAGTTGAGACACTGGGTCTGATGAAACCCTTATCTAGTAGCATGCAGACGTTTTATTGTGAGTGGTTAGAACTGGTATAATTAACATAAAAGAAAGAAATTAAAACCCAAAAATAAACGTCGGGCTGCAAATAAATCCCGGTCGCAGTAGTATAGTGAAAATGTAAGCAACCGGATGTCGAACCGTGGGACTAATGTAAATAATAGTACCTAAGCGTGTCACAAGAGGGGGGATTAATTGACTTGTAAAATAAATAAAAAGAAAAGATAAAATAAACTAAGTTGACAGATAAATAAAATGGAACTCTGGGTCAGGTTATTATAATCTGCATAATTAAGCTATCTCTACTGGTTTAATAATTTGGCAAGGTTCCTGTAAATATCTTAAGGACTAAGTCATAGCCTCATAAGAACTCGTTCACCTGTAATGCAAGGTTCTAATCAAGGTTCAAGCAAAAGCCTGCGAACGGCAGAGGAGTATTTGAGGAATTACATTTGCAACTGAATACTAACTCATTAAATCATAATAAAGCTTCCTCCAGTTTTACGCTTTAATTAACCTGTCTATTTATCACCTGGTCTGATCAAAATAGACTTAGAAGAGCAATTTAATAAATTCGCGACAATTATTAAAAAGGCGAGATAACCTTTAAGCGTAACAAACTGTATATAAATAAAACCAATAAAAATATAGCATAATTAATACAAGCATAATAACTATTCCCAGAGTAAACGTAAACTAGCCTAACATATTAAATAGATAAAGAGAAACAAGAATGATAGAAATCATCCGTAATCACTCCGTCTCACTCTGCTATTTTATGTACGAAGGGCCAGAGGTGAATTGTGGAATGTAGAAATAAATAAAATGGAGAAGGCGGGAGAAGAGAAATGAGATGGTGGTGAAGTGGTCGTGGATCGATTCGTGATTTCGTGTGTGTTTTATTGAGTGAAGCTCGTGGGTTTATATAGACAAAGAAAGAAGAAAGCAGAGAAGATAGACAGACGCGTGAG
The DNA here is from genome assembly GCA_023374045.1 of Limonium bicolor. Lineage (NCBI taxonomy): Eukaryota > Viridiplantae > Streptophyta > Magnoliopsida > Caryophyllales > Plumbaginaceae > Limonium > Limonium bicolor. The sequence continues at coordinate 306,902,316 of CM041780.1, forward strand.
CGAGCAAATGATTGAGGCGGTGGAAGATTGAGCTCATTGATTGCTCACTGATTGAAGGGGACAGACAGAGGCGTGAATTAAGGTAGGCGCAGACAGTGGACGAGTTGCAGTCGGCGCGAGTTGCAGACGAAGACGGGCGAAGAAGATAAGCTCGCGTCGAGAATTAATCAGAACCGCCTCCTTGACCGCCCATTAAGAGGCGGTTGCCTCTGTCTTGACCGCCTCGCGGTCTTATGTGTGTCGTCCGCCTCTTTGTAGGCGGTACCCTCTGTTGAGTCCGCCTCGCGGTCTTCCGTGTCTTGTCCGCCTCTTTTTAGGCGGTACTCTCTGTCACGTCCGCCTCCTCATGGGCGGTAGCCCCTCTCTAGTCCGCCTCGCGGTTGTGTCTGTGACGTCCGCTACTTTAGGGCGGTTGCATGCATAGGGGCGGTTGCTTCAGCCCTTCTCCATGCGATATTATGTATATTATTATACATATATATAACAATCTTCAACCGGCTCTACATTCTTCGTTATATGTCCGTTTTCTGAGCCGTTTGCGTCTATGCGTTCGTCTCTTTGTCTACTTCATTCCCGGCTTGGTTTTCCTCATGTTAAACCAATAATTTTGTGAGTAAATAATAAAACATAAACTAGAGGAAAACTAACCGAAGTGGAAAAATGAGCAAGAAAAGTGCTAATATTATATATGAAATACACCTAATAAACATGCTCATTTGGACACTTATCATAGCACCTGAAGCTGTTTCTTCAACTTAACCATCTCTACAGGGCCCATCCGGTAGGGAGCCTTAGCAATCGGTCACGTGCCAGGTATGAGGTCGATGTTGAATTCAACCTCTCTCAGTGGTGGTAGTCCAGGTAGCTCCTCTGGAAAAACGTTGGGGTACTCCGACACAATGGGAACGTCGCTCTAGAACTTCGGATCCGTCCTCAGGTCTTGGGCATAACAGTAGTAAGCGGTAGCGCCCTTGGACACCTCCTTCATCAGGGATAAAGCCGATATAACCTTCACAGTCGGCTGCTTAGGCTGCATTCGGTATGACACTGTGATCCCTGTAGCTGACTTCAGGAGGAGACGATGCTCTCCATAGTGTAGTCTGCCTCGGTACCGCTGCAGCGTGTCCATGCCCACAATTATGTCGAAGCCCATGCCAGGGAAGACTATGGCATCAAGAAGGAAGTCTGCTCCCTTGATGTGTATGCACAAATTCTTGCACTGCTTACTGCACTTGATCAGCTCTCTGGATGGCAGTAAGACTATGCAGTCATGGATATCCTCTGTGGGAGCATTGATCTTAGCATGAAATGCTTGTGATATGAAGGAATGGGAGGCTCCAGAATCGAACAGGACGGTGGCCTCCACTTCATTAATTAGGAACGTGCCTAAAATTATAGGATAGATTTTTAAGATTCTGGGCAAATGTTCCAAGGTAATTACTCTGGGTTAATGTTTATACCTGTGATGACCATTCGGTTGCTCTTTGCTTGAGCCTGGTTCAACACATTCAACCTGATCCCTGAGTCCCCAACCCCTACAATGAAGCAATAAAATTCTTAGAATTTCCATTCTTATTGAAAGCTTCACGAGCAGCTTAAAATTTAGACGGCCCGGTTTCATGTGGGTCTGGTTAATGATGGGTGTGGGGGCTGTGTTGGGCTTGATTCTCTTCACCCCATGGTAGACGAGTCTAGCTGCCCCACAAAAAATCAGTACAACACCCGACTTTAGGAGGATCTTGGTAGCAAGGTCCATCCTCCTTTGATCACCAAATAGGAACTCCGCGTCGTCTCCAAGTGATATGGACACCACTGGAACTCCTCTGGTGACGGACTCTGGCGATTCATCCTTGTCTTGGTGCATCCCTAGCTTACCCTCCTTTCCATAGAAGTTGATGATGCACACGTCGGAGGTTAGGTCTGGGACGGGCTCACCCTCCAATTCTTGTGCTGCCTTAACTGCAGCTCTAATGATGGTCTGTAGTTCCTCCGGGATTGGTGGCACCTTCACCTCTTCATAGCTCTTGGTGGTGTGGTTCCACTTCTTGCCTAGGCACACGATTTTCACCTTCATGGTTGAACCATTCTTGAAGGTAGGGGTGTAAAAATTTCCTTCCTTCACACCTAACACCCTGATCTTGAGGATCAATGCATATTGGACTGCTGGGGTCAGGTACTCTCGTAGTAAGATCATCCCGGGTCTCAATACCTCACACTTCTCTGGTGGGTGTGGTTTGGCTTCAAAGGGGATGTTGGGTGTGGAAATGGCAAAATAGGAAAGCAAATATCGAAAGCTGAATGGAAACAACAGTTGCCATTAAATAAATAAGTTAAGGTTCATAACTGGTAATGAAAGGTTTGAAACGAATCAAAATAAAGGGTTTATAGTTCATCCCTTTTACATCGAAAAAGAGAAAAAACTAGCCAATGGAATGTAAGGAAAGTAAAAGTCTAAGCCTCTTCGTGAGGGAAGTAGTCCTCACCAGGTGAACTCGGGTCATCACTTGCTGCCTCGATACGGTCCACCAGGTTAAGAATCGATGCCTTGCCCAGCCTTTGAGGGTAGTTATGTCCCGGCCTCTATGGATGGTTCTGGCCAGGCCGGCTGGTAGATTGTCCAGCACCTCCTGTGCCACCTCGACCTCCTCCTCCATTAGTGTTAGTGGTTGGGGCTCTAGTCGATGACCCGGTGCGAGGCTTGTAGTTCCTGGAATCCGGGTTCAAGAAGCATTCGAATGATCTGTGCCCCTTCTTGCAGCAGTGGTTGCAATCCACCAGGTTTTACTTACAATCCTTGCCCGGGTGGTCCTTCTTGCACCACTTGCAGAAGTACCTTCTTGTAGGTTGGTTCCCTGTTTCAGTTCCAAGGTTAGTAATTGTGATAACAAAATGTAACCACATTGGAGATTCTAATTTATCTCACCCCTAAATGGCTGGGAGCGGAGGGGCTCAGCATCAGCATGATAAGAGACAATGGCTTTCTCGTTCCCTCCCTTGAAAAATCTTCCTCTCTTGTCATGATTCTGGGAAGAGCTTCCTCCATTTCCTCTTCCACCATCTCCCTTCCTCTTGCCTAGCACAGAGTCATAGTAGGCAATGGTGGTCTCGCAGTCATTTGCGTCATCCACTAGCTCTTGTCGTGACAATATGTGTTAGTGGGGAAATCTTTACGTACCAGTAATTCTAAATCATGTTCCACACCGGTAAGGTCATCCCTTTGGCGGAACCGATCATTGTCATGATCCTGAAGTTCAAGCCGGTGTGGAATTTGTCCACCAGATACCTCGGAGCGTAAGCTCCCTCTCCAATAACAGCAAGCAGCTCCACAAATTTGTTATGGTACTCAGCAACAGAGGAAGTCCCTTGTTTCAGCTGCTCGAACTCGCTCCTCAACCTCTTCTGTAGGTAGGATGGATAGAACTTGGCTCTCAGGGCCACCAACAAGGCTGGAAAGTCGAAGTCCGCCTGGGCAGTCAGCTCAGCTCTGGCGGTCTGCCACCATCGAGGCGCGGGTCCCTAGAGAAAGTAGGCCGCTATGTCCACCTGGCGATTCACTGGAACATGTAGAGAGGTGAAGGCCTTCTGCATCTCGTCGATGTATCTCTCTAAGGTCTTCGGTTCAGGTTGGCCTTCGTAGTTTGGAGGACGTAGATCGTTGACCGCCTTCAGCCGTTGAACTCTCGGGGACCGTTATTTTAGGATCTGAGCCTGCTGCTGAGCTAATGCAGCCGTCACAATCTGCGCTATGACCTCTTGGGTGACAGCATCGGGTCCATAGCCTCCTGAGGGACCAGCTCCTCTTCCTCCTCTTTGAGAAATTTAGCTGATATTGACGGTTTTGTTACTCAAAAGGTGCTTTGTTCAGTCCAAATATTTATGTAGTAAAGTATGTAATATTTATAACGTCCTAAGAACGGTTCGTAGGTACGTGAAGTAAAACGTAAGTAGTAAAGTAAGTATGGGGTCAGGGTCACACGCCTTTCTGGAATTCTCACTTCCCAATTCTACCCCAGTTCCCCATTTTTAAGTGCACCTATAATCTAAGTGTTTCACTCGGCTTGTTTTCTCGGGTTTAGAGCGTAACTACGCTCTGATACCAATTTTTGTAATGCCCCTATTTAACATATTTATAGCGGAAATAAAATACTAAAGGCGTAACAGACCATCGGGTTCCAAACACCCGGCACCAAACCTCACCAATTACAACTTAAAAGATTACAAAAGCGACGGTCTGAACCTCGAGAAAACTTAACATAAACATAAAAGTAAATAAATACATTAACTCTCCACACAACCTAATCCCATCCCAAACACTCGTTCTCTTCATGGCCACCTGTATAATACTTCGTACCTGCACGATAAAACCAAGCAGCCCACCCCGAGAGGGGTGGGTCAGTTCCCTGGAATGGAACTGGTACGATCCTCCAAAACAAACTTATAATACAACTCTTTAGTAAACAATAGCTTGAATACAATCACTTAAACCACACAGAGGAACAAGGCACTTCAAAAATTACCAAGTCAAGATAACAAATTGCGAATGAAATACACAACAGAAAGTTAAAGTTAGTAAGTTAGAAGAAATCACACCATAAGTTAGAGAACATCCATTGTTTGTGTTAGATTCAGTTTCAGCTAAGAGTAGGAAGACCCAAGTAGTCACAAGGACTAGGAATGAAAGAAGAGATCCAGGAACCCATAAATAAAGAGTGGAATAAAATCAACTGGGAGAGATGGCCCCCACCGCCAAGTACGTCCTTTTAGGACAGGGGATATACAACCCCTCACTGTTTACTACGTCCCTTTTGGGACAGGTGAAATACCCCAAACCTTAATATGTTAATTAATTATGTAGTTATGATATTTTAAGGCTAATTAAGTCCTTAAGAATATTGGTGAAGAAATAAAAACCCAAAAGAAAAAGAAAATGCGTAAAAGTCACAAAACATGAAAACACGTGTCATGTAACCATAGGAGTTGTATAACCTTAACTAAGGTAATAAATGGATTCCTAGGACTTATTTAGTCACTAAGAACATGTGGGAAAAATTCCCGAAGGAAACGGATCCAAATTGTGGATTAAAAACGCGAAACGAGCTTAAAGCAAGTTTTTTGAGGAACCCAGGAACTGTAATTTTAAACGGATTTAATGGACTCGTAAAAATTTATAGTCCATTATATAAATATAATTAAACATGAATGATGGTCTAGAACCATTAAAATTAACAAAACGAAAAATCCAGAGAACGGGTTCCGGACTGATGAATAGTAACAGTTCAGATTTATGGGTGTTAATTTGCTAAGTGACCAAACTGCCCCTTCTTCATATTTGGGTAAAAATCTGGATTTATTTGATGCCCTCACATTTTTCCCTCCTCCTCTTTCCTATTAATTCATCACTATTCACAAAAAGACAAAAAAACATAAGTAAAAGTGCTTTTTATTATTCTCTCTCTTCCTCTTCTCATTTCCCTCCTCTCTGTCGTTTTTTCCTTCTTCTTCCCAGCTCTCTCTCTGTTCTCCGTCTTCTTCAAATGGCGATTTGCTGAAACCCTCACCAGCTCCACCTTCAACTTCCTTGTTCTACCATTATACATGCTTAAAATCACAAAATAAATACACCACAATATTCCTCTCACCTTGGAGCTTCTTTTCCACCCTTTAAAAGCTCCAAACTCCAAACTCCAAACTTCAACTCCATGGATGTAGCTCATTTTGAGCTAAAGACTACCTCTTTTTGAAGCTAGACCATCCCTTGTTGGTCCTAAGGTAAGAAAATCATCAAAACCACCTTGTTCCACCTTGTTCCTCCTTGTTTTCTCCATTTCCAATTTTCCCAGTTTTTGAACTTCACGTTCCATCCTTGTACCAGCTGTGTGAAATTTCAAAGTGCTGGAAGTTGCTCTTTTTTATTGCCAAGTTACTCCCTTGGAGTAAAGAAGGTAACCCTCTTCATTTCCATACCTAGACATTTCTTGATTCTAGGGTTAGTTTAAGAGTTTGTTTAATCTCTTAATGGTCATCACTGTTTTATTGGGCTTGATCACTAGATTAGCATTTAAACACCATTGTAACCGGTTGTGGAACAAGAGAGAAGAAAGGAGGAGGAAAGTCTTGAAAGAAAATTCAAGGTAAAGAACTTACCTTATGCTAATATGTGTTTTATGAATGTGTTTGTGTTTGAGCAAGTAAATGTGATAAATGTTGAGTGTAGCGCAGGTGTTGCTAATAATATGAGGAAATTCAATGTTTAAATTAATGTTGTTTAAGGGCCTAAGAGCCAAGCTTTTAAGGTTTATGCACATTGTGGTTATTGTTGTGAAAAGGTGCTAGAATGAAGGTGTTCTAAGTGTTTAGAATGAGTGGGTGGTTGGATTAAGGTAAGTGTGCTTAACAAGGTGTGTGAGGATGATAGGAATATGGGGAACCTCTGTCAAAATTCATGTAGAACACTAGGTGTTTTGAGTGTTTTGTGAAGATAAAGAATTTGGAAATAGTTAGGTGTTGCTAGAAATGAACTTGGAATTGGGTGGTGATTTAGGCAAGGAATTAGAGGGGTTTAAGGTGCCAAATTAGTGTTAAAACATGTTAGAATTCATATATAAAGATTAGGAGAAGGGTAGGTTTGGATTAGAGGTTAAAAAGTGGCTGAAAAACAATGTTCTGGAATGATTTTGGAGTGGTCCGGGTTTGCAAATCGGTACCTAAACCCGGACCACCCTAAAAACATACCCGTGAGTTCATTTCTGTATGTGGTCCGGGTTTGTATCCCGGTACACAAACCCGGGCCAGGTGAAAAACTAGCCAGAGAGTATTGCGATGATATGGTCCGGGTTTGTAAACTCGGACACAAACCCGGACCAACCTAAAAATGTGCCAGAGAGTGTTTTTAAGCATTTCCAAGGTGGGGATTTGAATGTTAATGATATTATATGATTGTTAAGACATTTTTGGTGACTTTTAATGACCATTAGGGGGGTGATTAAGTGTAAGTTAAGTGTGAAAGTATATAACATAATTATGTGAAGTAATTAGCTAATTAGAAGTTAAATACAGTAATTAACCAACATGACCAATTATGTATAGGAGTTGCATTCGGTGGTCAACGAACGCAGCATGGACCAAGGTATGGTTTTCTTGCAGTCTGTTGCCTACCGGTTTACACCGGCTTGTGTGTTGTTTGTTTTTCTGTGTGTTTATGACCTTATAAGATTAAATCATGAAATGAGTGTACAACAATTATTATTATTGTGATGAATGTGTGTCGGACCGTTAACCTCAAATACGTACTAACCCGTTAGTTGTCCAAGCTAGGATATGTAAGAGAGCGGTACCCGGTTTTAACGTTTCAACTTAAGAAACGTTCTAACCTCGGCTATGTATAAGCTAGTTGTGGTGTGTGTTGTTAATGTGTATCCCATTTCTCTTGTGTGTCTAACCGGACTTAAATACCTATTTGTGAGTTATTGTGTTAAGTTCCCACAATGGGACTTCTAACAAGTGCTAACCGGGGAGTAAGGAATCTGGTCGTTCCGGTCACGCGTGCATGTACGTGGGTCGATATCTGAATCCAATTCTGCTCTCTCCTTATGTTAGGGTTGTTTTCCTTTTTGGATTTCAACATCCCACTAGCTTAGCCAAAGCTTACCTACCTGACTTCCACTCGGGCTAGGGGGAAATATGTACGGTGTACTCGGGTCACTCTACCCGACTCATCTTTTAAGTTAAGCTACTCGTTCGAGTAACAAAACGGTAATGAGTTATATGACAAGCTTAACATGAGGATGAAGTAATTCTCTAGGCTTACTATGTTGACTAACTATGTTGGTTGTTTCCTAAAGTGAAATGTTCTCACTATGTATGTGTTGTTATTGTTAAGCAATAATTCTTGCTATGTAATATGTATGTTGTATGTTAAAATCAATGCCATGTAATCATGACAAATAGTTGTGTGTATCCCGGTAGTCAGCGGGCTGCACGTTAACCATGCCAGCCAAGGGTTGCTGACCCCCTTTGGGGGCTCCATTTTTAATTGCAGGATGAGGATCGAGGAAGCAGATTGGCTTTAGATCCTTGGACGTTGGATACTTTTGTTATTTTGGATAATGAACCCGAGTAGTGCTTGTACACTCGAGGTCGTATATATGGTGAATGTAGGTTTAGATTGGTGATTTTTGTACATTAACACTCGGTATATTGTGATTCTTTTGGATAAGTAATTTTTGAAGGTTGTAATTATGCTCGGGATTCTTGTAATCAGACCGATACATTGTATGTAACAGCCTTGTTAGCCACGTGGGTGGCTAACGGCATGTAACACCGCCCTTTTTTGTATATGGTTAAGTTATGCTTTCCGCTGCGATTGTTGGTTAAGTGTGGAGATTACGGTTGGGGTGTTACAAAAAGTGGTATCAGAGCTCAGTATCGCTCTGATTACCGGTTTCCGAGCTTAGGAATATACCGAGTTAGGAAATTTAAACCTTGTCGTCCAAAGAACATTATAAACATGTGACACAGTAAGTTTGTAAGCACAATACTAATGTGCTCTCATGTATGTTCAGATGGCAGGGCGACCACATGGACGAGGCCATGGAGGGCCCGGTCCAGGAGACGCGGGAGATAACCCTACCGCTCAGATGATGGCCGAAGCAGTGGCGGCCGCCCTAGCACAAGTAGTACCACAGATAGTAGCTGCAGTGCAGCAAGGGCAGCAACAGTCCGTTGGTCAAGACCAGCCGGAACCACCACCACAACCACCACCACGCGAAACCAACTGGGTGAAAGCGTTGGCCGATCTACGTCCCCCGTCATTCAAAGGGGAGATCGACCCTTCCAAACTAGAGGCGTATATCTCGGAGCTAGAGACCGCCTACGAGACCTTGGTTGTTCCTGCTGATGCCAAGGTCCGTCTAGCTGCATTTTACTTGAAGGGCTCGGCTAGAAACTGGTGGAAACTTGTACGGGCTGAGAAGATAGCGGATCCGAAATTTGGATGGGAGCAGTACACGGCCATGCTACGGGCCAAGTACTACCCAGTACATGTGCAAGAGGCAAAGCGCCTGGAACTCGACAGCTTGAAACAAGGAGACAAGTTGTCGGTGGACGACTACTACACCGCCTTCACCGACCTTGTTCATCTTCTACCCGACCTAGGTTACTTGAACCGGGTCTTAGTGAATCGCTTCTATAGCGGGCTAAGCCACCGCCTACGCTACGGCATGGGGCCAGCTGAGTACAATACCTTGCAGGTATCTTAAAATAATGTCTAAGTGTGAATGAGTTATGTTATATGTGAGTGTGTAAAAGTGTTGCGGGGCATGACTAACACCTTGAACCTCAGGAGTGCTATCATGCCGCTGCTAAGGTCGAGATCACCGTCTGTCTAAGGGACGAGGAGAATGAGCATAAGAGCAAGGTTTCAAGTGAGGGACAGAGCTCGCAAGAACACCCATACCGTTAATCCTATGCTTACCGTCTGATCGTCCTCATTATCCTACTACGTCGCAGCAGAAATACTACTACTACTACTACGGCGGGTGATACAATGCCGCTAACCGCCCATACGGCTAGCAAGGCTCCCACTACCTACAGTGACGGTCTAATGCCCTAGTATACCGAGCTACTACATTCCATACCGATTACAAAAGATACATACTTACATTACTGGATTACCGAGTATACCAAGTGTTTAATTACATTCCTTTTCCATCTCCAAAAGTATGAGTCTCTACAAGCTACTAATCTATACCAATTCATCATCCTTTCATTATCCCAAGAGGGTGTACCCTATGGTACACCGACTAACAAAAACCTACAGCCGTGTACAACATAGTACACCATTCACAATTAATTGTTTATAGACAAAAGAAATCAAACTAAATCTCTTCAATATCTTCACCCGTCTCGAGGACCTGCATGCAGTAAAAACATCGCCCCAAGGGGCTCAGCAAAAGCTGCGCATAAACTCCATATATACCGCGTGCTAACTAGGGTACACCGACTATTTAAGGTTGACTGTACATGCGGTTAATTAATTTCATACATACATGCTTTACATACATCATACAATCATGCTTGATACAGTACACTATCCAAAGCAACAATACAATGGTACACACAATACTTATCGTCACAAGGGTTAGTCAAATTACGTATCCGGGATAATCGGAATGCTATTTACTCTTTTACTCATTACACATTACTTACTCTTACTTTACTTACTTACTTTTCCATACTTATTTACTCATTCTTACTTACTTACTTTTACTCATGTTAAGTCGGTATGACCTCCGGCCCGGGGACTACACCGTCCCACCACCGGGATTTACCTGACTCACCAATCCGGGATGCTACCCATTTAAGGGGTTTGGGCCGCGGACTAGTTTAAGAGTCAAGAATTGGATCCAACCTCTTGCGTCTCCGCATCCTCACGCGTGGCAAAAACTATATCGGACTTCTACTCATTCCAATTGAATTACTAACTTAAGTTAGATTGGTTAGCTTGTTAGGAATCAGTTAGAAGTCCAATCACAATCACATTCGGTCACAATACAATATGTCATACATACACACACTCATATTCATCCATACGTTTCATGAATTATATAAACTATGATTTAAAGAAGATATGCAACAAGGGACAGTCTCATGATATTCACAAGTAGGCATATTATATCCGATTCGTGCGTTTATCTTATTTGGTGATCAATTAGCACATAACACACAAATCAGAGTAACCAAGGTAGCATACGAGGCATGAGGAGTTCATACCGTTCACCGTTGTACTCGTAACCGACTTTCCTCTGGTGTTCACAAACCAAGTCCTATAACATACATATGATCGAGTGATTAATTATCTACCATTAACTTAACCCGTATTCCTATTAAGTTTCCCAACTCATACTTACTATGTCTTTACAATTCTTATACTTACCCCTTGTCTACTTACTTTTCATTACTTTAAGTTTCTCCCATACTTAACAATGACGTACCTATACATATATGTACATATGTATATGTGAGTATACATATATATATATACTTATTATAATTTAATAATAATAATTTTTCTTTGTATGACTCGATCGACCTTACCCAGGGTCGGACCCAAGGTCGGTCGAAGTCAGTAGGGTAATACGCTGGAAAATTTCAGGGCTGACTGACCTTGCATGTCCGGTCCCAAGGTCGGTCCATTCCAGTAAGTTTTAGCTTCGACATCTGGACTCGACCGACCTTGCATGTCCGGTCCCAAGGTCGGTCCATTCTAGAAGGTTTTATCACGGGAAATTTTTTGGCCGACCGACCTTGCAAGTCCGATCCCCAAGGTCGGTCCATTCTAGAAGGTTTCTGTCTTTGTAAATCTGGGCTCGACCGACCTTGCAAGTCCGGTCCCAAGCTCGGTTCAGTCTAGTATTTGCATTTTTATTTCTGTTTTCAGTCCATCATCTTACCCATTACGTCCCCATTGTTTCTACACTTAATCCCACATGTTTTTACACTAATTAAACATCCTAATACACCTTAGTTCATCCATTAACTCATTACCCATTCCTATACTAATTTACACAATTGTTTTCTAACTTCCATTTCAACACTTACACTATCTTTCTTAGTTGCATTTGCTACAGATTTTGACTCTAACTCTCTCCATCTATAGCTCCCTCTTCTAATGTCATTTCTAAGGCTTATAATGCATTAGCTATCTCTGCTAACCTTCCCGCTAACTAGCTTAAATCAAAATCTGTTACAAGGGCATATTTTTACCTAGTTACCTAGTTTTTAAGTGTTCTAGTTCTAGGTAAATTTGGACATGGTCTCCCCTATATTTTAACATTCTCACCACATCAATTTCACTCACAAACACTACCCATTTCACTTGCTTAACAATCACATCAATATACTAAACTCTCCAACACCATACCAAACATTAAACACTATTAAATTCCTGCACTGAACATCCAATTCCCATCAAGGTTTTGACAAGTTTATAAGTGTCTTTTAAGCTTCAAAACATTTGGATTATCTTACACATTACACTACAACTCATTACCATTTTCAATACACAATTAAGAGCTACTAAAATCTGTTACACAATACATTTTTACAAGACTACACAAGAGAGTATAATTACCTTGTTCTTCTTCTAGTTTTTCTTCTCTTCTTCCTTCTTCTTTCTTTCCTCTTTCTTTTCTCTTCCCATCGGTTTCGTAAATCAAATTCTATAACACTACAACCCATTCATTCCACCATTCAATACAAAAACTAACCCTTAACCATTCTTCAAAGTTTAAGGCACATTTTAGGGTTTAGGAATATATTACCTTGCAAGGATGTAGATGAAGTTTTGGACAGCTCAAGAATAAGATTTCTACTCCTCCAAGAATGCCAAAATCGGCTAGAATACAAAGCACCAACAAGGGTTTAGCTTAAATTTTGTTTTGCCCACAAGGGCTAGAAAAAGATGAGGTTTCAAGAATATTTTTACCTCAAATTGATAAGGAGATGAAGGTGGTTCTAATGGTGGTCTTGAAGCTCCAAATGCAGCACACCCATGGAAATGAAAATGCTTGTTTTCGAATTTTGAAAAGAGGACAATGTTCTCCTTGATGAGAGGAACACAATGGTATACTTTTTGTGATTTTTGGTGCAGGTTTGATGGGTTAACAAGAGGAGAGAAGTTGGTGTTGGTGTGGGTATGCTCAATTCTCCATTGTTACCGGTTGGAGAAGGAAGAAAATAGAGATGAAGAAGAGAGGCTGTACGTGAGTGAGAGAATAGAGGAGAGAGAGTAAGTAAGTAAAGTAGTTTACTTTTGCTTTTTAATTGGTTTGTTCTTTTGTACATAAGAAGAGTTAAGAGAGTGTGTGAGAGAGGGAAGGGGGCCGGCTGACACAACACACACACAACACACACTCTTTACATTTTTATTTCAATAGTGGACACGCTACTTTGGTCTATTTATGCTTTTACCCCTCAACTTCCCGTTTTTTGACAGTTTTTACTATTTTCTCGTTTTATTGATTTTATTGGTTCTAGACCTTCACTAATGTTTATTAATGACTATTTAGTTGACCAAAATTTTTACGAGTCTATTTGACCCGCTTAAAGTCACGTTTTCCTAGTTTCCTCGAAAAACGTGCTTTAAGGTTCGTTAGCGTTTCTAACCCGTTTTAAGGGTCCGTTTTCTTCGGGATTTGTTCCCTCATGATTATTTAGACATAATTAAGCCTCTAAATTACTTATTAGCCTAATTAATCACTATTTTTAATTACGGGGTATTTCAATCTACCCCCCTTAAGAAACTTTGCCCTCAAAGTTGCTCATGGTTAATGGTTTATTAATTCTACTCATTAGGCAACCAATTGCCATAATGTGTCTTACTACCACCCGTGAGGTGTTTAGTTCCTTTCACATTACAAGCGTACACTATTCAAGCATCATACGAATTCATATACACAATCCACATTTCCATACACATCATATCCACATTACACCATACACCATTGCAATCACCATACACATTACACCAATACACCATACATTGCACATACACATCCATACATTGCACATTACACATACATACACATACATACCAAACACACTCCGCATTACTTGTGCCATCAAAATATATTACAATACCTACACACTATGCAATGCTCACCCCGAAGCAATGCAAAAGTAAAAAGGCTCTACCCCCCTTAAAAAGGGTACGCCCCGTACCCGTATGTACTAAATACTAGACTATCTAGTCTATGAACAACTGTGGGTACTTCGCCTTCATGGCATCTTCCAACTCCCATGTCGCTTCTTCGACATCGTGGTTTGACCATAGGACCTTCACCATTCGTATAGACTTATGGCGAGTGTCTCTGGTCTTCCAATTAAGGATTCTCACGGGGGTCTCAACATATCTCATTGTCGGTTCAATGGAAAGTCTCTCGGGCTCTAGGATATGAGAAGGATTAGAAATGTACTTCTTGAGTTGTGACACATGAAAGACATCATGTACACGTCCCAAGTCCTTCGGTAGTGCTAACCTATAGGCTACGGTTCCAATTCTCTCGGTGATAGTGTACGGCCCTACAAATTTTGGGCTCAGCTTGCCCTTCTGACCAAAACGGAATACGCCCTTCATAGGTGAAAAGCACAAGAACACTTGGTCGCCCACGGCAAACTCAGGGTCGCGTCGTCTCACTCCCGCATAGGATTTCTGTCTATCTTGGGCTGCCTTCATATTGGCTCGGATTTGTTGTACTTCCGCTTGGACTTGTTCTAAATACTCTGGTCCTATGTTGACCGCTTCGCTTGACTCATCCCAACACAAGGGTGTACGACAAGGTCTACTGTATAGGGCTTGGAAGGGCGACATCTTAATCGAGGCATGATAGCTATTATTGTACGAAAACTCGATAAGATGAAGCTTATCTAACCAACTCCCCTGAAAGTCTAAGGCACATGCCCGAAGCATGTCCTCCAGTGTCTGGATGGTTCTTTCTGTCTGACCGTCGGTTTGAGGATGGAAGGCGGTACTCAGCTTCAATTCTATACCCAGTGCTTCCCGTGTAGCTCTCCAGTATCTCGAAAGAAACCTAGTGTCGCGGTCAGATACTATAGTCTTCAGGACTCCATGATGTCTAATAATCTCCCAATCGAATAGCTCTACTAGCTTCACTACCTTCTAGGTGTCCTTCATCGGTATGAATCTGGCAACCTTGGTGAGCCGATAGACTACAACCCAGATCATGTTGAGTCCTTCCTTGGAAGGTGGGAGTTCTACAACAAAATCCATGGAGATATCATGAAATTTCCACTCCGGTACTGGCATTGATTGTACCATTCCACCCGGTCTACAATGTTCGAATTTTACTTTCTGGCATGTCAAGCATCTCAATACATATTCCGTCACATCTGATTTCATTTCAGACCACCAGAAGTACCTCTTCATGTCTTTGTACATCTTAGAGGCTCCTGGATGGACTGACAATGTATAACTGTGTGACTCTTGCAGGATGCGATCCCTTAGCTCAGTGTAACACCCCATCCAAAGCCATTCTTGGTTATCGCAAAACTGAACACTTAATCGAATACGTCGCAGCGGAAATAAATAACACCTGGACCTTGCCACGGTGTGATCATTAGAATATACCGGCCTTAACATTTACAATACTTATCCAAAATACTTATCCAACTCAAAACATCACCATCCACAATACCACAACCAACCGAGTACAAATATCTTACACATGATCGCAACCTTACTTCAGTTTAAATATAAACAGTCGGGTGCACAGGCGCAACCCGAACTCAAAATAAACATCCCACCCTATGTCTAACCGCTCCTACTCTCGTAGTGTGTCCTCATGGGTCTCTTACCTGCAAGTGTAAAAATAGCCCCCGAGGGGGTCAGCACGAATGCTGGTACACCCTCTCATGGCCCCCAAGCTAACGGGGCTACGACGACTAATTGTCGATAGCATGGAAATTGATTACATACACAAGCATAATATGAAGTGCAATAACAATAACCACAGATGAACATATATAGTTCACAAACAATGAACGACTCAAGCGTTCCCTTATCAAGTGGGTTAGTAACCCCCTCCTTAATCCTCATTTCCTTAATCTCAGTTCCTTACCTTACCTTAATCTTAATCTTAATCTCAGTATACAAACCTTTCCTGGAAGGGATTGGTTGTAGCTTAATTCGAACCTGGGATTTAGGTGATCCCACCGCACCATCTTAATGCCACCTACTCTGGACGGGAGTCCAGCGTAGCTGAGCCGGCAACCGGCCCTAGGCTACAAGTCCGAAGACAAGTCCTTAAGCGGAGGGCGGATCTGATTCAGATACCGTCCCCCTTTTTCCTTAGCATGCATGACCGGAGATCGGTCCTGGGTTTCCTCACTCAAGTTCCAGTTAGTCGACATCTTAATCACCATGTGCTAGCTAAGCTCTAACGGGCATTAACCAACGACCATCAAACTTAACTCTTATTCTTAACTCAGTAAGTACTAAACTTGGTTAGTAACAATCTCAAGTCTCGCGGGTTAGTGTAAATATAACACAATCACAACGAGAACAATATAACCGGTTGCATGCTTTATCTTGTTTTAGTCATAGCAATTAAACAGATAGCACACAAGCCGAGGGACACCTCGTTAGCAAGCAGGTCACAAGAAGGATTGTACCGTTCACCGTCGATCGTTGTTTGTTTAACCTTCTTCGGGGTCCCAATTCACAAACCTAAAACATTCATTCATTTTAGGTCATTAGTTATTTGCACCTTACTTAACTCACTTAGTCCCTAGGGATTCCCATTCAATAACCTCTCAAGTCTTTGCCACTTAGCTTACCACTTAATTTTTAAACATTAAAACTTATACTTAATCTTAACTTAATTCCTTAAGTTCTTAGGGTCCTAATCATTACCACCCTACCAAAGGTATACCTCATTACCTATTACCATTCTTAGAATTCAAAATTTCTTTTTTTTTAAGTGTTAAGGGTCGACCGACCCACGACCGACCCAACCCCTGGGTCGGTCCATTACAGAAACTCTTCCGTCTTTTGAAACCCATCCGACCGACCCAGAGCTAGACCGACCGACCCAAACCCTCTGGGTCGGTCCATTGCAGAACCCATTTTTACATTAAATCTTTGCCCGCCGACCGACCCAAAGCTAAGCTGACCGACCCAAACCCTCGGGTCGGTCCAGTCCAGAGACATTCCGGCTGGCTCAACATGGCCCGACCGACCCAAAACTGGGTGGACCCTGGGTCGGTCCACTACAGATTTTCCTCTTAAATTGCTCTTTCAATTCCAAGCTCTTCCACAAGTGTCCTAATAGGTCCAACACCATCTTGGCACCTTAAACCCACCTTATAACCTCCACCAAACTCATTAAAACAACTTCCAAAGATCTTCTCAAACATTTATTCAATTCTTACAAAGCTCCCAACACTTAGCACTTATTTTCTTACATTTCTCACATGCATTCCTCCAAGAATTTCAATTAACCAAATGCTCCCTCCTTAAGAACTTGACCACACCATGTACACCACTTCCCAGCCTTATTGCATTTACCAAACCTTCCTTAGATTCTATACTCTAGTTCTCACCTAACCATTTCAAAGTTTCACCCTCACTTACATCTAACTTACCCAAGTTTTCTAGCTTCTTTTATCAACATTTACCTAAGTCCTAAATACCCAAGTACACTCTTTCGTTTCCTAAATCCTTCACAGTGATGCCTAAGTCATTACAAGTCATTTAAACACCCTAATCTCACCCTCTTTGATCAAGACCACCTCTAGAACTTCCTAGTACTTCCTTAGTCATGAAATCTCCTTAGAATATCTTAAACACTTAGGTTCTCCTCTAAATTTTGCCATGGGTTCTCTAGTATATAGTTACATCCAAACACTTGGTTTTTCTCCATCAAACAACCAATACCACTCAAATTTTTATCACAACACCTTAACACACAATTTACACCAAAACAACACCACATCATCATATAGTGCTTAAACTTAAAATGCTTGGCACATAGGCCCTTAATAGACAATAATCTTAACCACTGAATTTCCACATATATTGCCTTCAACCTGCGAATACACACAACAAAGCTCCCATTGAAATAAAATGCTTCTTGTAATTCACCTTGATGTTCTTAAACTATCTCTTTTTCCTCATTTGCTCCTTAGTCACAAGTTCACAAATATGCTCATTGTTTCTCCGAGGTTTTATATAACCCTTTTTCTAATGTAAACTCTACACTAAACTCATCACACATCTAAATCCCATTCCTGTAAACAATAAAACACCTTAAGGTAAGTAATTTACCTTGTTCTTTTACAAGCTTAAAAAGCTTTCTTCCTTAGGTTTTTCTTTGTTCAATCTCGGTCACCAATGTGTATCTCCTTGCCAATGTTCTAACCAATATCCAATGGCTCCAATGAGTACTAGATAACACATTAACCCTAAGGAACAAACCCTAGGTTAAAAATATGTTTTAAGGTATTAAGGTGATTGTTTTACCTTGGTTTCTTAAGACAAGCTTGGATATGAAGCAAGGACCTCCTCAATCCTTTGAAGAGTAGAAACAAGCTAGAACAAGGCATAAACATGGAGTCCCATGAGTGTAAATTTTCGGACAAGGAAGAAAATGGTGGGAACCTAGATTTTCTTACACTTTCTTTACCTTAAGAGAATGGAGAAGCCAATGGAGTCTCCAAACTTGAATTTCCTCCTCTAATGGTGGTTTGACTTGGCACCAAAATGAAGCTCTTGAAGTTTTGAAAAGATAGAAAGAGAGAGCTTGAGCTAACTAAGAAGAATATGTAATTTGTTTTGGTTTTGGAGCTAAGATGAGTGAGTTGTGTGCAAGGCTAGATGGAGCTAGCATGGAGTTGCTCTTCACGTTAATGGAGAAGGGAGAGAGAGCAAGAAATCGTGAGAAAAAGGAGAATGAAGAAGTGAGAGAGAGAACTAATAAAGTGTGATATTTATGTAAAAGGTGAATAGTGCTTTTGCTTTACAAAACTTTATTTGCCTAATGAGTCATGAAGGTGGTGACTCACCTTATAAGAAACCGGCCCCCATTAGTAACAAGGGGTACTTAAGTCATTGTTGACCAAATATCTCACTTATATTGACTTATGTTATAAACTAGCTTAAATAATTTACTATTCACAAAACAAGGCACATTGTTGTGAAATTTTTGATTTCCCATTGATATAGACTTCCAAATGTGATACTATATAGTACACATGTTAATTAAAGAGTAATGATGGACATTTAGCCATTCAAAACTCATTTACAAGACAATTTTTCAAAAACGTGCTTTAAGACTCCTTAAAGCACATTTTGTGTTTTAACTTTTTTTCAAGCTTGGTTTTCTTTGGTAATTGATTTAAAATGACTATTAGGATATTACTAAGGTCTTAGAACAATATTTGGGTACTCTCCCAAGTCTCTCCAAGCTTAGAGCACGTTTTTGCTTAAACTGCTCTTTTGGTGTTTCCTTATATTTTCTTTGATTAGAAATGTTTCTTAATGTTTCTAAGGCATTATTTAGCCTCCTTATATCTTAGTTTATCATTTAAACACCATATATAAGTTTGGGGTATTTCAATCTACCCCCCTTAAAAGAACTTTGTCCTCAAAGTTCACATATGTGCTTAATCATTCCCGGTACTCAATTCCCTTAATCTTAACACCACATCTTATATTCACATTCACACATCTCAAGACTCAGATGTCAATCTCAAATACAATTCATAAGTATTATACATAACTCTAACTTACACCGAAGTGTAGCAACTTACACAAATTCACATCTCAAGACTCACATTCACAAACATGATCGTTTCCTAACTCAAAAGCGAGGAAGCTCTACCCCCCTTAAAAAGGGGTACACCCCGTACCCTATACAAACGAGCTAGTCAGTAAACAAAGAAGGGTACTTCGCCCTCATCTTATCCTCTAACTCCCACGTGGCCTCTTTGACATCCTGGTTAGACCAGAGAACCTTCACCACTCGCACTGACTTGTGGCGAGTGTCGCTAGTCTTACTGTCCAAGATTCTCTAAGGTGTCTCCATGGATCTCATATTCAGTTCTAAAGTCAACCTCTCAGGTTCTAACACATGGGAGGGGTGGTGCATGTATTTCTTTAGTTGTGAAACATGAAAAACATCATGCACTTTACCCAGCTCAGCAGGTAAATTCAACCTGTAAGCAACCGGGCCCACCTGCTCCGTAATCTCATAAGGACCAAAAACTTTCGGGCTTATTGCCCTTTCTGCCCAAAACCTGAATACACCCTCATCGGTGAAACTCGCAGAAATACCTGGTCGCCCACTCCGAACTCAGGTCCCGTCGTCGACATAAGCATACGACTTCTGCCTACTTAGCAGCTTTCATGTCTCCCTGATTTGGTGAAACTTCAGCCTTAACTTGTTCTAGTACTCTGGTCCTATAATGACCGTCTCACTCGACTCATCCCAGCAAAGCGGTGTACGACATGGTCTACCAGACAACGCTTGAAAAGGTGCCATCTTGATCAAGCGTGGTAGCTGTTGTTGTATGAACTCGATCAGAGTAGTCAATCAATCCAACTGCCCTGGAAGTCAGGCACATGCTCTCAGCATGTCCTAGGAGTGTCTGAATAGTACGCTCAGTCGACCATCTGTCTGAGGATGGAAGTAGGTACTCAGCTTGGTTCTGTACCCAATGCTGTCTCTGGTAGCTCTCCAGTACCTCGCAAGGAATCTGGTATCTCTATTGACACTATGGTCTTTGGTATGCCGTGATGTCTCATGATTTCTTTCTCAAATAACTCAGCTAATTGGTCACTTCCAAAGTATCCTCATCGGTATGAATCGGGCTACTTTGGTTAAGGCGATCCCACCACCACCCATATCATGTTGAGACCTCCCTAGCAGGTGAAGCCAACTACGAAGTCCATGGAGATCTGGAACTTCCACTCCGGAACTGGCATCGACTGTACATTCCGCCCGGTCGTCGGGCTCGAACTTCACCTTCTGGCATGTGAGACACTCAAGGGAACTCGGTACATCTGTCTTCATCCCCGACCACCAGAAGTATCTCTTCATGTCTGATACATTTGAGGCTCCCGATGATGGAAACTGAAGAACAGTGTGATTCTCTAAGTATACGGTCTTTCAGATCGTGTGGCCTCTGGTATGCATAACCGGCCCTTAAGTCTGATCAGATCATCATCATGAAGTCTGAAGTGTATTTCTGACTCTCAAAGGTACCATCTGTCAGCTCTGTCTGACCTCTCTCATGTACTCATCGTCTCTGAGCCTCTCGCACCTCAATCACCCAAGCTGGGGAAAGAAACTAGCGAATGGAGTGAGTGTGCTCGACGCTCAGGGCATCTGCTACAACATTGGCCTTCCCCCTATTGTATTGGAGGTCAATGTCATAGTCTTTCAGAAACTCTAACCATCTCCTCTGTCGAAGATTTAACCCTTCTGAGTGATATGTTTTCAAACTCTTGTGATCGGTGTAGATCGTGACACTAACCCCTAAAGTAGTGGCGCCATATCTTCAAGCGAGACTACAGCTCCCAGCTCTAAATCATGTGGTGGGGTAGTTCTCCTCATGTTCTTCACTGGCGTGAGGAAATGCCACCACCTTGCCATGTTGCATGAGCACGCAACCCAGCCCCTGCCAGATGCATCACAATAAACCTCAAAGCCCTCTGTACCGTCTGGAAATGGTCAGAACCGTGCAGTGGTCAGTGAGTCCTTCAAGCGCTGAAAATGATCTCTCACAGTCAACTGTCCACAAGAAACGGCATCCTTCTTCATCGACTGGTCATCAGCTTCGCGACCTTGCTGAAATCTCTAACAAACCTCCTGTAGTAACCTGCCAGACCGAGAAAGCTCCGGATATCGGTAACAGTCTTCGGCCTTGGCCAAGTACGTACGGCATCAATCTTTGCTGGATCCACTGCGATCCCAGCATCCGAGATGACATGACCTAGGAAAGAGACCTGGTCAAGCCAAAACTCACACTTGGAGAACTTAGCATATAGCTGGTTCCCCCTCAATATCTCCAATACCCTCCTCAGATGTTCCTTATGCTCAACCTTAGACTTCGAATATATCAAAATGTCGTCAATAAAAACCACAACAGACTTGTCCAGCTGCTCCCGAAACAAGCGGTTCATCAGATCCATAAACTTCGCCGGTGTGTTCGACAAACCGAACGGCATCACAGTAAACTCATAGTGGCCGTATCGTGTCCGGAATGCCGTTTTCTCAATGTCTCCCTCCTTAATGGCTATCTGATGATACCCCGATCTGAGATCAATCTTGGAAAACACAGATGCTCCCTTCAACTGATCGAACAGATCGTCAATGCGGGGTAGTGGGTACTTATTTTTCACTGTCACTGCATTCAGCTCTCTGTAGTCGATGCAGAGGCGGAGGCTACCATCCTTCTTCTTCACGAAGAGGACTGGCGCTCCCCATGGTGACACACTTGGTCTAATGAATCCCTTATCCAACAAATCTTTCAATTGTTCTTTTAATTCAGTCATTTCTGCCGGAGCCATACGGTATGGTGCCTTGGCTATCGGTCCGGTACCAGGTAGAAGCTCGATGGTGAACTCTACCTCCCGAGTGGGTGGCATGCCGGGCAGTTCCCGTGGAAATAAGTCGGGGAACTCCGACACTACCGGTAAGTCGGGGTCGAACTCAGGGTCTCTCTCTATGTCCTGTACATAGCAGAGGTATACTTCTTCCTTTCTCCTTAATTCTCTATACATTGCCATGGCGGTGATGATCCTAGTCGAAGGCTCTCTGGGCCTCTGGCGGTATGATATTGTTACCCCAAACGGACTCCTGAGCTGCAATCTATGCTCGGCATAGAGGATACGTCCCTTGTGCCGCTCCAACCAGTTCATCCCGAAGATAACATCAAATCCTAGCTTACTGAACTCTATGAAACTGACTGGAAAGTCTTCTCCCTTAATTCTCACAGTGGCTCCTCGGTAGTAACGAGTGCAACGAACCTTCTCCTTAGACGGGAGCGTAACCGTGAAGTCGGGTAGCTCAACAGTGTCTAGCCCCAACCTACTCGCGAATGATGCCGAGATAAAGGTATGCGAGGCCCCTGAGTCGAAGAGAACTGATGCCTCAATCCCATTAATCGGAAAGGTGCCGGTGAGGATAGTACCGCTAGGGTCGGCCTGTGCCTCTGTAAGTATGCTTAACGCACCTTCCGTACCGAGTCCATAACCTAATTGTGTTCACAAGCTTCATGAGTATTGATGGTATAACAAGAGTCGTAACAATTTATATGAACAACACTGTTATTTTATTTATAACCATCCTGTTTACAACATGTGCTTTAATCTTACATCTCCTTCCTCATCTCATTCTAACATTACATGGCTAATATTGTCTAAAGGTCAGGTTTAATCTTCCTGGTCTCATATGCGTCGCATTGATTACTGCTGACGGAGCTGTATTCAGCTTGATTCTCTTAATCCCATGGTATAACATCCTTGATTCTCCTCCCAAAATTAACACATCACCTGACTTAAGTACCAACTTATCTGCACGGTCCGCACGCTTCTTCTCGCCGTATAAAAACTCTGCATCATCCCCAATGGACCAAGACACTATGGGTATCCCTCTTTCGAGAGACTCCATTGTCTCGTCCTTATCCTGGTGTAGTCCCAGTCTCCCATCCTTCTCGTAGAAGTTTACAATGCAAATGTCTGCCTGGATGTCTGGAATCGGTTCAGCTTCCAACTGCTGAGCGATTTCCACGACTTGTGTAATAACTGGATGGAACTCTTTGGGTATTCCCGGTGGTGAGACTCCATCTTGCTCCCTCATGGTTTGGTAATTCTTGGCATACGGATTCCAATCCTTGCCCAA
Organism: Limonium bicolor; assembly: GCA_023374045.1. Taxonomy (NCBI): domain Eukaryota; kingdom Viridiplantae; phylum Streptophyta; class Magnoliopsida; order Caryophyllales; family Plumbaginaceae; genus Limonium; species Limonium bicolor. Next base: position 306,925,736 of record CM041780.1, read on the forward strand.
GCTCATCATTTTTAATTTCATCCGTGCTCCCTCTGGGTACTCCGGTGTGTAAAAACCTCCCGGTCCCATTCCTAGTTGATTGCATCTTCTGATGATGGCTATTTGTGCTTTGGGTGTCAGGTATCCCCTTAATAAAATCATACCTGGGCGGATAACCTGACACTGTTCGGTTGGAAAGTCTATGGTTTCGATGTCGGTGTGCTCCGGGTTAGGTGTAGATGGTATTGGGTAGTAGATGTTGAATCTTCCTAAAGTGGTAATAGGTTATATCTTACTTAAGTTCTAATCTCATCCTATTCTTACTTAACTCATTTATTCACCAAGCATGCATGATAATGCTGTAAGCAGGTAGTTTTTATTAGTAAATGGTTATAATGGTACCTGGCCTTGATGAGGGTTCAGGCTCATCGTCCCGGTCCACCATGTGTAAAGTGGGTCCCGACTTCTGGGTCGCCCTTGGGTTCTTGTCCGCCGGCTGCTGCACCTTCCTCTGACCGTCAGATCCAGCTCCCTGATCGGTCTTGCCCTTGCCCCTGGTATCGGGCCTATAGGCTCTACTAGTAGGGTTCCGGTAACACTCATATGCCCGGTGTCCATAAACTCCACAAAAGTTGCACTCCACCTTATTCCCTTTACAATCGAGCCCGGGGTGGTCCTTGTGACACCACCTACAAATGAAGCGTCGCTGGTAGCCACCACCGGCTCCCTTCTCAGTCTCAGATCCTGATGATTCATAATGTCAATTCTCATATCTCAAATGGTTACTTATTTATTTCTTAACTCATTTAATATCAATTCCTTACCCTTTGGCGCCCTAGAGCGCAGGGGTGTAGCTGCATAAGCATACGTCAACTTCAGTGGCTCTTCCGGAGCCTTTTCCTTTTCCTCCTTCCCCTTTGGGTTCTGATTTTTCTGGGCCTGAGGCTGGTACTTTTGTTTCTTGTACCCTCCTTGCCCTTGACTTTCTGAGCTCTTACCAGCACTCTTCCTCTTAGCATTCTCCTCGTCCCTCAGCTGGACGGTTATCTCAACCTTAGCAGCGGCATGATAGCACTCCTGCTTTTCCATAGTATTAGTCACTCTTATTTCTCATAATCTAAATCTTACTCATTACTTACTCAAATCTCAATCATTCTTATTACCTGCAAGGTAGTATAACTCGTCGGCCCCATGCCGTAGCGGAGTCGATGGCTAAGCCCGCCATAAAAGCGGTCCACCAGGATCTGGTCAGAATATCCAAGACCTGGTAGAAGACGGAGCAAGGCAGTGAACTCCAAGTAATACTCGTCCACTGTCATCTTGTCCATCTGCTTAGGCGCATCCAACTGTAAGCGCTTCTTCGTCTGGACATGGGCGGGGTAGTACTTTGCTCGTAGCAAGGCGGTGTACTGCTCCCAGCCGAACTCTGGTTTGGCCACATGCTCGGCCCTCACCAGCTTCCACCAATCGCCTGCCGCCCCCTTCAGATAGAAAGCAGCTAGACGGACCTTGATCCTAGCAGGGACATCAAGGGTCTCGAAGGCTATCTCCAGCTCGGAGATGTACACTTCAAGCTTGGCGGGATCGGTCTCCCCCTTAAAGTGCGCGGGTCGAAGATCTGCAAGACTCTTCACCCAGTTTGGTTCCCTAGGTTGTGGCGGTGGAGGTGGTGCACCCACACCAGGCTGGTAGCCCATATGCCCTAATGCGGCAGCCACGATCTCTGCGATCGTCTGCCCTCCAGGTATTCCTGATGTTTCCTCACCCTGGCCGTGACCTCGGCTTCCCCTAGGACGTCCTGCCATCTGAACAAGCATAACTCACATTAGATTCGTATTCACCACTGTTTCGGTTAACGAATTTATAACGTCCGTAGACGGTAAAGACGATCCACACTTATTAGTGGTCATCTGACTCTATTCACTCTAACTTCTCACACCCTTAACCCATCACTTATTATTAACTCATATTCTAACTCGGTGGTTACTCATGTCCGGTATTTCTTGATCAGAGCGTAACTACGCTCTGATACCACTTTTTGTAACACCCCATCCAAAGCCATTCGTGGTTATCGCAAAACTGAACACTTAATCAAATACGTCGCAGCGGAAATAAATAACACCTGGACCTTGCCACGGTCTGATCGTTAGAATATACCGGCCTTAACAGTTATAATACTTATCCAAAATACTTATCCAACTCAAAACATCACCATCCACAATACCACAACCAACCGAGTACAAATATCTTACACATGATCGCAACCTTACTTCAGTTTAAATATAAACAGTCGGGTGCACAGGCGCAACCCGAACTCAAAATAAACATCCCACCCTAAGTCTAACCGCTCCTACTCTCGTAGTGCGTCCTCATGGGTCTCTTACCTGCAAGTGTAAAAATACCCCCCGAGGGGGTCAGCATGAATGCTGGTACACCCTCTCATGGCCCCCAAGCTAACGGGGCTACGACGACTAATTGTCGATAGCATGGAAATTGATTACATACACAAGCATAATATGAAGTGCAATAACAATAACCACAGATGAACATATATAGTTCACAACAATGAACGACTCAAGCGTTCCCTTATCAAGTGGGTTAGTAACCCCCTCCTTAATCCTCTTTTCCTTAATCTCAGTTCCTTACCTTACCTTAATCTTAATCTTAATCTAATCTCAGTATACAAACCTTTCCTGGAAGGGATTGGTTGTAGCTTAATTCGAACCTGGGATTTAGATGATCCCACCGCACCATCTTAATGCCACCAACCGGCCCTAGGCCACCCCCCCCCCCCCCCCCCCCCCCCCTAGGCTACAAGTCCGAAGACAAGTCCTTAAGCGGAGGGCGGATCTTATTCAGATACCGTCCCCCTTTTTCCTTAGCATGCATGACCGGAGATCGGTCCCGGGTTTCCTCACTCAAGTTCCAGTTAGTCGACATCTTAATCACCATGTGCTAGCTAAGCCCTAACGGGCATTAACCAATGACCATCAAACTTAACTCTTATTCTTAACTCAGTAAGTACAAAACTTGGTTAGTAACAATCTCAAGTCTCGCGGGTTAGTGTAAATATAACACAATCACAACGAGAACAATATAACCGGTTGCATGCTTTATCTTGTTTTAGTCATAGCAATTAAACAGATAGCACACAAGCCGAGGGACACCTCGTTAGCAAGCAGGTCACAAGAAGGATTGTACCGTTCACCGTCGATCGTTGTTTGTTTAACCTTCTTCGGGGTCCCAATTCACAAACCTAAAACATTCATTCATTTTTAGGTCATTAGTTATTTGCACCTTACTTAACTCACTTAGTCCCTAGGGATTCCCATTCAATAACCTCTCAAGTCTTGACCACTTAGGTTACCACTTGATTTTTAAACATTAAAACTTATACTTAATCTTAACTTAATTCCTTAAGTTCTTAGGGTCCTAATCATTACCACCCTACCAAAGGTATACCTCATTACCTATTACCATTCTTAGAATTCAAAATTTCTTTTTTTTTTAAGTATTAAGGGTCGACCGACCCACCGACTGACCCAACCCCTGGGTCGGTCCATTACAGAAACTCTTCCGTCTTTTGAAACCCATCCGACCGACCGACCCAAACCCTCTGGGTCGGTCCATTGCAGAACCCATTTTCCTACATTAAATCTTTGCCCGACCGACCCAAAGCTATGCCGGCCGACCCAAACCCTCTAGGTCGGTCCAGTCCAGAGACATTCCGGCTGGCTCAACATGGCCCGACCGACCCAAAAACTGGGTCGGACCCTGGGTCGGTCCACTACAGATTTTCCTCTTAAATTGCTCTTTCAATTCCAAGCTCTTCCACAAGTGTCCTAATAGGTCCAACACCATCTTGGCACCTTAAACCCACCTTATAACCTCCACCAAACTCATTAAAACAACTTCCAAAGATCTTCTCAAACATTTATTCAATTCTTACAAAGCTCCCAACACTTAGCACTTATTTTCTTACATTTCTCACATGCATACCTCCAAGAATTTCAATTAACCAAATGCTCCCTCCTTAAGAACTAGACCACACCATGTACACCACTTCCCAGCCTTATTGCATTTACCAAACCTTCCTTAGATTCTATACTCTAGTTCTCACCTAACCATTTCAAAGTTTCACCCTCACTTACATCTAACTTACCCAAGTTTTCTAGCTTCTTTTATCAACATTTACCTAAGTCCTAAATACCCAAGTACACTCTTTCGTTTCCTAAATCCTTCACAGTGACGCCTAAGTCATTACAAGTCATTCAAACACCCTAATCTCACCCTCTTTCATCATGACCACTTCTAGAACTTCTAGTACTTCCTTAGTCATGAAATCTCCTTAGAATATCTTAAACACTTAGGTTCTCCTCTAAATTTTGCCATGGGTTCTCTAGTATATAGTTACATCCAAACACTTGGTTTTTCTCCATCAAACAACCAATACCACTCAAATTCGTATCACAACACCTTAACACACAATTTACACCAAAACAACACCACATCATCATATAGTGCTTAAACTTAAAATGCTTGGCACATAGGCCCTTAAATGACAATAATCTTAACCACTGAATTTCCACATATATTGCCTTCAACCTGCGAATACACACAACAAAGCTCCCATTGAAATAAAATGCTTCTTGTAATTCACCTTGATGTTCTTAAACTATCTCTTTTTCCTCATTTGCTCCTTAGTCACAAGTTCACAAATATGCTCATTGTTTCTCCTAGGTTTTATATAACCCTTTTTCTAATGTAAACTCTACACTAAACTCATCACATATCTAAATCCCATTCCCTTAAACAATAAAACACCTTAAGGTAAGTAATTTACCTTGTTCTTTTACAAGCTTAAAAAGCTTTCTTCCTTACGTTTTTCTTTGTTCAATCTCGGTCACCAATGTGTATCTTCTTGCCAATGTTCTAACCAATATCCAATGGCTCCAATGAGTACTAGATAACACATTAACCCTAAGGAACAAACCCTAGGTTAAAAATATGCTTTAAGGTATTAAGGTGATTGTTTTACCTTGGTTTCTCAAGACAAGCTTGGATATGAAGCAAGAAGGACCTCCTCAATCCTTTGAAGAGTAGAAAACAAGCTAGAACAAGGCATAAACATGGAGTCCCATGAGTGTAAATTTTTGGACAAGGAAGAAAATGGTGGGAACCTAGATTTTCTTACACTTTCTTTACCTTAAGAGAATGGAGAAGCCAATGGAGTCTCCAAACTTGAATTTCCTCCTCTAATGGTGGTTTGACTTGGCACCAAAATGAAGCTCTTGAAGTTTTGAAAAGATAGAAAGAGAGAGCTTGAGCTAACTAAGAAGAATATGTAATTTGTTTTGGTTTTGGAGCTAAAATGAGTGAGTTGTGTGCAAGGCTAGATGGAGCTAGCATGGAGTTGCTCTTCACGTTAATGGAGAAGGGAGAGAGAGCAAGAAATCGTGAGAAACAAAGGAGAATGAAGAAGTGAGGAGAGAGAACTAATAAAGTGTGATATTTATGTAAAAGGTGAATAGTGCTTTTGCTTTACAAAACTTTATTTGCCTAATGAGTCATGAGGGTGGTGACTCACCTTATAAGAAACCGGCCCCCATTAGTAACAAGGGGTACTTACGTCATTGTTGACCAAATATCTCACTTATATTGACTTCAGTTATAAACTAGCTTAAATAATTTACTATTCACAAAACAAGGCACATTGTTGTGAAATTTTTGATTTCCCATTGATATAGACTTCCAAATGTGATACTATATAGTACACATGTTAATTAAAGAGTAATGATGGACATTTAGCCATTCAAAACTCATTTACAAGACAATTTTTCAAAAACGTGCTTTAACACTCCTTAAAGCACATTTTGTGTTTTAACTTGTTTTCAAGCTTGGTTTTCTTTAGTAATTGATTTAAAATGACCATTAGGATATTACTAAGGTCTTAGAACAATATTTGGGTACTCTCCCAAGTCTCTCCAAGCTTAGAGCACGTTTTTGCTTAAACTGCTCTTTTGGTGTTTCCTTATATTTTCTTTGATTAGAAATGTTTCTTAATGTTTCTAAGGCATTATTTAGCCTCCTTATATCTTAGTTTATCATTTAAACACCATATCTAAGTTTGGGGTATTTCACTCAGCATTGCTTCGGGGGACGCATAGCCTGCCATTCAACCGGATCAGACCATCTTCATGCAACTTAAAATCATATTTCTTCCTTTCAAATGTACCATTAGTGATCTTCTGTCTGATTTCGGTTAGGTAAAGGTTGCTCAACTGAGTGCCTCGCACCTCGTCAACCAAGCTAGAAGAAGCGAGTAACAAATAGAGCGAGTGTGCTCGACGGCTCAGGGCATCGACTACCACGTTTGCCTTCCCTTCCTTATACTGTAGGTCAATGTCGTAGTTTGAGAGAAACTCCATCCACCTTCTCTGTCTCAGATTCAATTCTTTCTGTGTATATACATACTGTAAGCTCTTGTGGTCGGAGTAGATGGTGATGCTTACTCCATAGAGATAGTGTCGCCATATCTTCAAGGCGAAGACGATGGCTCCTAATTCTAAGTCGTGTTGGGAAATTCTCCTCATGCTTTTTCAGCTGGCGGGAGGCATAAGCTATAACCTTGCCATGCTGCATGAGTACGCATCCCATTCCCTTTCCTGATGCGTCGCAATACACCTCAAATCCCTCTGTGCCCTCTGGAAGAGTAAGGATGGGCGCTGAGGTCAATGAGTCTTTCAGGCTCTAAAATGATACTTCGCACTCGTCTGTCCATACAAACGGTGCATCTTTCTTCATCAGTGTACTCATGAGCTTAGCGACTTTCGAGAAGTCCTTTACAAATCTTCGGTAATAACCGGCTAGACCAAGAAAGCTCCTAATGTTGGTAACAGTCTTGGGTCTAGGCCATGATCGTATAGCTTCGATCTTAGAAGGGTCAACTGAGATACCTGCACTCGAGATGACATGACCGAGGAATGATACCTGATCTAGCCAGAACTCGCATTTGGAGAACTTCGCATATAGCTGGTTCTCGCGCAGTGTCTCAAGTACTTTCCTCAAATGAATTTCATGCTCCTCTGCTGATTTTGAGTATACCAGGATGTCATCAATGAATACAACTACTGAGGTGTCTAACTGCTCACTGAAAAGTCGATTCATTAAATCCATGAATTTAGTTGGTGCGTTCGACAAACCGAATGGCTTGACCGTGAATTCGTAGTGGCCATATCTGGTATGGAATGCCGTTTTCTCAATGTCTCGCTCTCTAATGGCAATCTGATGATACCCAGAACGGAGGTCGATATTGGATAAGACTGATGCTCCTTGCAGTTGGTCGAATAAGTCGTCGATGCGTGGCAATGGGTATTTATTTTTTACTGCAACCGCATTCAGCTCGCGGTAGTCAATACAAAGTCGGAGGCTACCGTCCTTCTTCTTCATAAAGAGGACCGGTGCTCCCCAAGGTGATACGCTCGGGCGTATGAACCCTTTGTCCAGAAGGTCTCGTAGTTGTTCCTTCAGCTCTGTCATTTCAGTAGGTGCCATATGGTACGGTGCCCTGGCAATGGGACCAGTACCATGCAAAAGGTCAATCTCAAACTCTACTACTCATCGAGGTGGCATGCCGGGTAGCTCCTTAGGGAATACATCAGGAAATTCAGATACAATGGGTACTTCAAGATTGAACTCTGGATCTCTCTCCAGGTCTAGTACATAACACAAATACACTTGTTTGCCCTTTCTAAGCTCCCGGTACATGGGCATAGAGAAGATGAGTGTGGTTGAAGGCTCTCTCGGTCTCCGGCAGTAGGATACAGTAACCCCCGAAGGACTCTTGAGCAGCAATCGATGCTCGGTGCAGAGGATTCTACCCTTGTGTCGCTCCAACCAATTCATTCCGACTATTACATCGAATCCCAGCCCATTAAACTCGATGAAGGAGATGGGAAATGATTCGCCCTTGATTTCGATGGTGGCTGTCTGATAGTATTTGGTACACCGTATCCGCACCTTCAATGGGAGATTAACTAGAAAATTAGGTAGCTCATCCGCATCTAGCTTCAGCCTCTTCACAAAAGATGGTGATACAAAGGTGTGAGAGGCACCGGAGTCAAATAACACATTGGCTTCAATGTCGTTCACTGGGAATGTTCCCGTTAAGATGGTGCCACTTTTGCCGGCTTGTGCTTCGGTGAGGATACTCAGGTTACCTTCGGTACCGAGTCCACAACCTATTAAAGTCACAATTGGATGAGTAACAATGGTGGACACAAGTGGAATTAAATCAACACTACTCTTTATTGATAAACCAACCATCATACATACCGTGTCTCTAATACACGTTACTAATACATTACATGATACTATGAATTTAATACTTCCTAAAGGTAAGGTTCAGGCATCCTGGTTTCATGTGTGTGGCATTGATTACTGCCGGTGGTGCCGTATTCAACTTGATCTTGTTGATCCCCTGATACAGCATCCTAGATTTTCCACCCATGATTAGGACATCTTCTGATCTCAGTACCAGTTTTTGTGCGAGGTCCACACGCTTCTGCTCACTATACATAAATACGGCGTCATCACCAATGGACCAAGACACTACGGGCACTCCTTGTTGAAGAGATTCTGGTGTCTCGTCCTTGTCTGGGTGTAACCCAAGTCGTCCGTCTTTCTCATAGAAGTTTATGATACAGAGGTCCGATTCAATTGCGGGGATCGGATCACATTTGCATTGTCGTGCAAGCTCTACAGCTTGTGTAACAAGTATCTGAAATTTTGGGGGTATTGTCGGTGGCATCACTCCATCTTGTATTCGTGTCTCTTGGTAGTTCTTGGTATAAGGATTCCAGTCCTTTCCCAAGCACATCATCTTCAGCTTCATCTTCGCTCCACCGGGGAATTCGGGTGTATAAATACCTCCTTGACCCGTTCCTAGTTCGTTGCATCGTCGGATGATTGAAATTTGGGCTTCGGGTGTCAAGTATTCCTTTAATAAAATCATACCTGGTCAGATGACCCGACACTGCTCGTTGGAGTAGTGGTATGTGGTGATGTCGGTCTCTTCTTGATTCGGTTCCGAAGGTATCAGATAGCAGATACTAAAGCTTCCTATGGTTATAAATTTCATCTACGGTGAGTACTAGTTTCAACTACTTCATTTCATGCTCAATACACACTTCTATTCACTTACTCATGCATTCATTCAAACAGTTACTCTACTACTTAGTCATGCTTCTCAAGGATTAAAGGTTTAGACAATTACCTAGGCCGGACTTAGAACCGGTCCCATCTCTGTCAATGATGTGCAAGGCAGGATGCCTCTAGGGTACGCCCTTCTGAGGACCTCAGGATCCTTGTCCCTGCGGTGCTTGCTGGGCTGGTGCATCGCCAGATGCAACCTTCTTGCCTTCCCTCTGCTTATAGCTTTCGAAGTTTCCTCTGGGTTTGGCATTTTCAGGGCAAAAGTTGGCTCGGTGTCCGGGCTTCTGACAGTTGTAGCACCGGATTTCTCTCCCATTACAATCTAGGGCGGGATGGTCTTGGTTGCACTTTCTGCACACGTAAGTGCGGCCGTCGGAGTAGTTCTTAGTGAAACCTGAGCCAGAACCTAAGGTGTAGAGTGTTAGCACATTTGTGCGGGCATACTAGATATGATACTCATTCAAATACGATTTAGGAACAGAGGTTTACCCTTTGGTGGGTGTGATCTCAGTGGCTTCGCAGCCACCGGTGCAGAAGAACGAAGTTGAAGAAGCTCAACTGGTTCGCCCTTCTCCTGGGCACTGCTCTCACTTGGGATGTTCTTTTGGGTTTGCTGAAAGAATTTCCCTTTCTTCTTTTTCCAGCCCTTACCCTGGTTCTGCTCCTCGGCACTTGTGTTTTTGTTGTTGGCCTTGTGCTTAAGCGCGGTTTCTTCATCCCTTAATTGGCAGGTGATCTCAACGCGAGATGCCGCGTGATAACACTCCTGAAGTTTCAGGTATTAGCCGGGATTCTTAATTAAAGATAGAGGTAAAGATTTAAGGATTTACAATGGTACTAAGGGTTAATCGTTATTTACCTGAAGGGAGGTAAATCTGGTGTAGCCCATGTCGTACCGAAGGCGATGGCTCAGACCGCCATAGAAGCGATCGACCAACACCTAGCCGGTGTACCCAAGGTCGGGTAGAAGACGGAGGATAGAAGTGAAGGTGCGGTAATACTCATCGACAAACATCTTGTCTGTCATTCTCAAGGCATCCAGCTCTAGCCTTTTCTTGGTCTTTACATGTTCCGGATAGTACTTGGATTGGAGGATAGCAGTGAAGGACTCCCAATCGAAGGTTGGGTCATCGACATACTCATGCTTTACAAGCTTCCACCAATCCATAGCAGCATCTTTGAGGTAGTAGGCGGTTATTCTCACTCGAACTCCAGCAGGACATTCGAGGGTCTCAAATGCAGTCTCCATTTCGAAGATGTAGGCTTCTAGCTTAGCAGGGTCGCTCTCGCCTCTAAAGCACGGAGGTCGGAGATCAGCGATAGCTTTTACCTAGTTTACTTCTGTGGGTGGAGGGGGCGGGATTGGTCCCGTTTGAGTTTGTTGGTTTTGTTGATTTTGTTGCATTGCAGTAATTACTTGCGGAAGTATATGCGCTACCGTGGCGGCGACGATCTCTGCTGTAACACCCCTACTACGCACATCACATTACTTGGAATCGCAGCGGAATATAAACGACTAAACAGTAACTAAACGATTGGTGCTACAACGCCGTCAACCACCCACGTGGTTAACAAGGCTGAATAAATACAAGCATACCGGTCTGATGATCAGACTCCCGAGCATAGAACTAATAACCATATATATACATCAACAAAATACCGAGTGTTTACACAAATCCTTCACTGTATACCGTCACTGTAAACTGTCATAATCAAGTATATAATACGCCACGGGAGCATAGGTGCATCCCGGGCAAACATCCAAAAGTACTCCAAAAGTAAACTACACCCTAGGATCTAGAGCCACTCCGCTTCTTCGATCCTCATCCTGCAGTATAAGAAATATGGATCCCCCGAGGGGGTCAGCAACCCTTGGCTGGCATGGTTAACGCGCAGCCCATCGACTACCGGAATGCGCGCAACTATTTGTCATGATGACATGGTATTTATTTTAAAACACACAACTCATACATATATAACATAACATGGGTGTTGTACACATCATAACACACATCACACACATACAATTCCTTTTAGGAAGAGAACCAACACAGTAAGTCCCCATTGAGAGCCTAGAGAATGTTGCCATGCTCATACTTAGCTCGTTACATAACTCGTTACCGTCCGGTTAGATTGAACGGTTAACTTAACACAAGGTGCCTCGGATATAGTGATCCAAGCACACCGAAATAACACATAGTATGCCCCTGTGGCCCGACGTGAGTCAGTAAAATAGCCTTGGTTAAGCTAAAGGGAAGGTTAGAAACCAAATTGGAAACTTAACCATAACATACAGAGAGAATCGAACCGGTTATGACATCGACTCCCATACTCACACGCGTGGCCGGAACAGACCGGACTCCTCACTTCCCCCGTTAGCCCTTGTTAGTAGTTCATCATTGAACTCAACAGACAATTCACGATAATAGGTCAAGTCTTGTTAGACACACGCAAGGGAAGAGAGAGTCATACTTAACAACATAATAATATTTAACAACTGTAAACTCCTTACATGGTTTAATCTTACAAAGTCATAAACACACAGAAAAACAAACAACACACAAGCCGGTGTAAACCGGTAGGCAACAGACTGCAAGAAAACCATACCTTGGTCCTTGCCTCGTTTCGTTTCCACCTTGAGAGAATCCTATACACATTAGTAACGTCGGTTAATTATTTATTTAACTTCACACTTACTAAGTATTTAACATGGTTGTATGACATGTTTTAATGTCTATCTTACCCTAGGTTACTTTCATTATACACCCTAGGGTTAACTACATAAGTCACATTCTTTTCTGTTTTTTTTTTTTACAAGTTTAGGTCCGACCGACCTTGCCGACCGGACTTGTCCAAGTCCGGTCGATTCCAGAACACATTTCTGTCAAAATTTTCTACTCCGACCGACCTTGTAAGTCCGGTCGCATGTTTGGTCTATTCCCGAGAGTTTGTTCCCTTTGAAAATTTAGCCCGACCGGACTTGCCAAGTCCGGTCCTACGTCCGGTCGATTCCAGTAACTCAATCCGTACACAAAATACAAGCCCGACCGACCTTGCAAGTCCGGTCCCCAAGGTCGGTCCATTCCAGAAGCTATTTCTCGCAGGGTAAACTGGGCCCGACCGAACTTGCAAGTCCGGTCGCAAGTCCGGTCTGCCCCAAATCTTTGTTTTCCTTTTTACATTCAACTCCAAACTTCACCCCATATAACCTAGTACTCCCTAACCTCATTTGGGCACTTTAAACACACCTCAAGACATCCTTAAACACTCATAAACTCATTTTCTAATTCCTTAGACCTTTACTCATATCTTCACAAAATTCCTAACACTTACAATGTTTTCTCTTAGTTTTTCAAGTTGTGTTTCATACCTATGATAACTACTATCCCAAAAGCTTTCTCCTTATTTTAACATCATCTCCCAAGCATCATCTCTCGGAACTAACTCCTTATATCCTTCTTGAAACTCTTTTCCTAGTGTACACTTCTCCTTATTTTACCAAAGTTTGCCTAGGTATTTACCTAAGTCCCAAAGTGACATTGGTACTTACTAAATCTCAAGATCATGCCTAAGTCCTTATTACACTCTAGAGTACTTCCTAGTTCATCAAAATTCCTTTAAAACATCATGAACTCCTTATTCATTTCCTACATTCTCTAACTCACCAAACCTTATGTAAACACTTAGAACTTCTTACTTCTTACCTAAATTTTGACATGGATTTCCCTAGAACATTACTAAGCCTAAACACTTTGCTTTCTCCATTAAACACACAAGAACATCTAGAACCACCAAAAACACTCTCATACACAACTTCACCAAATTCACACTACATTACAATATAGTGCATAATTTAAATTGCATGGCACTTAGGCCCTTAAAATGCATGGCTCTTAGGCCCTTAAAATGCATAACCCTTAAACACTGAATTTCCACAATATATTTGCCTTTGACCTGCAAATACACACAACACACATATGCCTTTTACTAGTCTCTTGAGAACACTTTACTAAGTCATTCACCATTTGCTCTTTAGGTAGTTTTAATAAGCATTTATAAGCTCATTTCTCCTAAGGCATTAAACCACATTTGGTTAGTAGATTTACCTCTTTTCCAAAACACTTCCTTCTTGTTTCCTTACAACACCGTATGGTATTTTGATTCCTTGTCAAGTTCTAAACAATATACAAACACCATAATGAGTATTCAAGCTATAAGCTTCATCTCATTGTAAACCCTAATTTTACATTGTTTCAAAAACATTAATGTAGTTGTTTTACCTTGATCTTTGAGGAGAGTTTGAATATATAACAAGAGAGGACTCCACCTAGTCCATGAAGAGTTGAAATAAAGCTAGAACAAAGTCACACAAAGAGCTATATCAATGTATATTTTCGGTCAAGGTAAAAACATGGAGGAAACATGATTTTTCTTTGAGATTCCTTACCTAGAAGTAAAGGAGAGTAATGATATGTCAAAATACAAGCTCAAGCTCCTTCAATGGTGGAACACCTTGGCACCGAAATGGGGCTCTTGGAGTTTTGAGAAGATAGAAATGAAGAGCTTGATGAGAGGAAGAGATTGGTGGTGTTTGTTTTTGATTTGAACAAGTGAGCAAGATTTTACAAGAGATCAAAGAAGGGTTTTAATGGAGGTGGTGTGTATTACCGTGGAAGAGAAGGAAGAAGAGAGGTGTGGAGCCGTGTGAACAAGGGAGGAAATGAGAGAATGAGATAGAATTTGCTTTTAAGAGATATTTATGCTTATAAAGTAAAAAGTAAGTTTACTTAGTTTTCTTTACTTACTTATTATATCAACTAGAGAGTGGTGAGTCACCACACTTAAAAACCGGCCCCCTTTATTAGTATGAGGGTATTTTAGTCTTTGTTTGTCAATTTAATTACTTAATACAACATATGTTATAAACTAGCTTATAAAAATCACTATTCACCTAAACAAGGCACTTAGAAGTGAAATTTTTGATTTCCCATTAATATAGCCACCCAAATGTGATACTATATAATACACATATATTTTAAGAGTAATGATGGACATTTAGCCACTCAAAACTCATTTACAAGACAATTTTTCAAAAATGTGCTTTAAGACTTCTTAAAGCACATTTTGTGTTTTAACTTGTTTTCAAGCTTGGTTTTCTTTGGTAATTGGTTTAATAAGTTCATTAGTATATAAATGAGGTCTTGGTAAGTTCATTAGGTCTTAACCAAGTTTATCCCAAGCTTAGAGCACATTTTAGCTCTTATTGACTTTAAAGCACATTTTGTGTTTGCTTTTGTTTAAATTTGTTTACTAAGGTTTCTAAGGCTCTTTTTAGTCTTATTACACCCTATTTAGGTGTTTAAACAACATAACTAGGTTTGGGGTATTTCAATCTACCCCCCTTAAAAGAACTTTGTCCCCAAAGTTCATACTTCCACATAACCTAAACATTAGAACATGAGAACACATATCAACAACACTTCTATATCACATTAACAACATCTTACATCATATCGGACACATGGTCCAAACAACAAAGCATCACAACATCGTTCAGACTCAGCGGTCTATAACATAGCATAGACAATGTATACATATACATGTCACACACAACCATAACCGAAACGGCTCTACCCCCCTTAAATAGGGGTACGCCCCGTACCCTATACATACAAACACTAAGAAGTAAACAACGACGGGTACTTCGCCTTCATCTTATCCTCCAGCTCCCAAGTGGCCTCCTCAACGTCCTGGTTAGACCAGAGAACCTTCACCAGTCTCACAGACTTATGGCGAGTGTCTCGAGTCTTAGTGTCCAGAATCCGTACCGGAGTCTCCACTAATCGCATGGTCGGCTCTAAAGTTAGCCTTTCAGGCTGAAGCACATGAGACGGATGAGACATATACTTCTTCAACTGGGACACATGAAATACATCATGTACCTTGCCCAGCTCGGCGGGTAAGTCAAGTCTATAAGCTACCGGGCCGATCCGCTCCGTCACAACATAAGGCCCCACATATTTTGGGCTCAACTTGCCCTTCTGGCCAAAACGAAACACTCCCTTCATGGGGGATACTCTCAAAAATACCTGATCGCCCACGGCGAACTCCAGGTCACGTCGGCGCACATCTGCGTACGACTTCTGTCTATCCTGAGCTGCTTTCATGTTAGCTCGGATCTGGCGAACTTCTGCCTGAACTTGCTCAAGATACTCTGGTCCTATAATGACCGTCTCACTCGACTCATCCCAGCATAATGGCGTGCGGCATGGTCTACCGTACAATGCCTGGAAGGGAGACATCTTGATCGATGCATGATAACTGTTGTTGTAACTGAACTCGATCAGATGTAACTTATCAATCCAGCTGGTCTGAAAGTCAAGTGCACATGCACGTAGCATATCCTCAAGTGTCTGAATAGTGCGCTCACTCTGACCATCGGTCTGTGGGTGAAACGCTGTACTCAATTTCAGTTCAGTACCCAACGCTTCTCGCGTGGACTTCCAATATCTGGATAGGAATCTGGTATCTCTGTCAGATACAATCGTCTTTGGTACACCATGATGTCTTACAATTTCTTTATCGAAGAGTTCTGCCAATCTTGCCACTTTCCAGGTGTCCTTCATCGGAATGAATCGGGCCACCTTGGTCAGTCGGTCAACAACAACCCAAATCATATTCAGACCTCCCCTTGCAGGTGGAAGCCCTACTACGAAGTCCATAGATATGTCATGGAACTTCCACTCCGGCACTGGCATTGGCTGCACCATACCACCAGGCCGTCGGTGCTCAAACTTGACCTTCTGACAAGTGAGACACCTCAACACATAGTCATTTACATCCTTTTTCATTCCAGCCCACCAGAAATATCTTTTCATACCTTTATACATCTTTGAAGCTCCGGGGTGAATCGAAGTAGTAGAACAATGGGATTCACTCAATATGCGCTCCTTCAACTCAGCGCTACTCCTGGGTATACACAACCGGCCATTAAGCCTAATCAGGTCATCATCGTGGAGTCTGAAGTCGTACTTCTGACCCTCGAATGTGCCATCAATAAGCTTCTGCCTAATCTCCATATACTGATCCGTCATCTGAGCACTCTGCACCTCTTCAACCAAGCCAGTATGAGAGACTAGCGAATGGAGAGAGTGTGCTCGGCGACTCAATGCGTCAGCTACCACATTTGCCTTACCCTCCTTGTACTGTAAATTGATGTCATAATCATTCAGAAATTCAACCCACCTTCTTTGCCTCATGTTCAACTCCTTCTGAGTGAACAAGTACTTTAAACTCTTGTGGTCAGAATAAATCGTCACACTTACCCCATACAAGTGATGTCGCCATATCTTCAGTGCAAAGACAATGGCCCCCAATTCTAAGTCGTGGGTAGGGTAGTTCTCCTCATGCTTCTTCAGCTGTCGGGAGGCGTAAGCTACGACCTTCCCGTGCTGCATCAATACACAACCCATACCCCTGCCTGATGCGTCACAATAGACCTCAAAACCATCTGGACCGTCTGGTAATGTCAGAACCGGCGCAGATGTCAGAGCACTCTCACAGTCGACTGTCCACTCGAATGGTGCATCCTTTTTCATCAAGGAAGTCATCGGCTTCGAGACACTGGAGAAGTTCTTCACAAACCTCCTATAATAACCTGCCAGACCGAGGAAGCTCCTGATGTCAGTAACTGTCTTCGGCCTAGGCCAGGTGCGCACTGCATCTATCTTTGCCGGATCCACAGTGATCCCGACCTCAGAAATCACATGTCCAAGGAAGGATACTTGGTTCAACCAAAATTCACACTTAAAAAATTTAGCATACAGCTGATTCTTCCTCAACGTTTGCAATACATCTCTCAGGTGGCTTTCATGCTCACCTCTCGATTTCGAATACACAAGTATGTCATCGATGAAGACTACCACTGATTTGTCCAACTGATCTTGGAACAAACGGTTCATTAAGTCCATGAACTTTGCTGGTGCATTTGACAAGCCAAACGGCATAACTGTGAACTCATAATGCCCATACCTAGTTCTGAAAGCTGTCTTTTCGATATCACTGTCACGGATGGCAATCTGGTGGTATCCGGAACATAGGTCTATCTTGGAGAATACTGATGCTCCCCTCAGCTGATCAAATAGGTCGTCGATGCATGGTAAGGGGTAACGGTTCTTCACCGTAACAGCATTCAGCTCCCGATAATCAATACACAGGCGGAGGCTACCGTCCTTCTTCTTCACGAAGAGGACCGGCGCTCCCCATGGTGAAACACTGGGGCGGATAAAGCCCTTGTCGAGTAGGTCTCTCAGCTGCTCCTTGAGCTCTGTCATCTCTGCTGGAGCCATACGATAAGGTGCTTTCGCAATCGGTCCGGTGCCCGGAACTAGATCAATCTCAAACTCAACCTCTCGTGATGGCGGCATGCCCGGTAGTTCCTTAGGAAATACATCAGGAAACTCCGACACTACCGGCACATCTGGGCTAAACTCAGGGTCTCTCTCTATGTCCTGGACATAGCAGAGGTATACATCACTCCCTCGTCGTAACTCGTGATACATAGCCATGGCGGTGATGATCTGAGTCGAAGGCTCCCTAGGCCTCTGGCGGTAAGATATAGTAACCCCAGATGGACTCTGAAGAAGCAGTCGATGCTCGGCACACAGGATTCTGCCCTTGTACCGCTCCAACCAGTTCATCCCGACAATCACATCAAAGCCTAGTCCGTCGAACTCTATCAAGTCGATCGGAAACTCTTCACCCCTGATTCGAACAATAGCATCTCGGTAGTAGCGGGTACATCTGATCCGCTCTTTCGACGGGAGAGTGACCACGAAGTCTGGCATCTCTTCACCGTCTAACCCCAGCCTCCTCGCAAATGATAGCGAAATGAATGTGTGTGAGGCTCCAGAGTCGAACAAGATCGATGCATCCACGCCATTCACTGGAAAGGTACCGGTGAGGATTGTGCCGCTCTTCCCGGCTTCTGCCTTATTGCAGACACTCAGTATACCTCCCGTTCCGAGTGCACAGCCTAATTCATTGGCAAACTAATAAGTATTGGGTAACAACACGATTTATATGCTTCAAACAACTCCACTTTATTCATTAACGCACTCTTTTTACAACATTCATTGGCTTATACTGTCGCCATGATTTACACTTACAACATCCTTAATACACACGGGTTTATGACATCACATAATTATACAAGGCTTAAAACTGTCTGAAGGTCAAATTCAAACGTCCGGGTTTCATGTGTGTGGCATTGATCACTGCCGACGGTGCGGTATTCAGTTTGATCTTTCTGATGCCATGATATAGCATCCTTGATTGCCCACCCATGATTAACACATCTCCTGATCTCAACAATAACTTCTTTGCGAGGTCAGCACGCTTCTGCTCGCCATAAACAAACACTGCGGTATCACCAATGGACCAAGACACCACAGGTACTCCCTTACTTAAAGACTCGGGTGTCTCGTCCTTATCTTGGTGTATACCTAACCGTCCACCTTTCTGGTAGAAGTTCACAATACATAGATCTGCTTTCACACTTGGAATTGAATCCGTTTCAACTTGTTGAGCAATTCCCACGGCGTGGTTAACGACCGCAAGGAACTCCTCAGGTATACTTGGTACCGTTGCTCCATCTTCAGCTCGTACTTCTTGATATGTCTTGGTGTAAGGGTTCCAGTCCTTACCCATGCACATCATCTTCAATTGCATCCTTGCTCCGTTCGGGTATTCGGGTGTGTAGAACCCTCCTAGTTTTGCTCCAAGTTCGTCGCATCGTCTGATGATATGGATTTGTGCTTCCGGTGTCAGGTATCCATTTAAAAGTATCATACCTGGCTGGATGACCTGACATTGCTCCAACGGAAAGTCGGTGATGTTGATGGTGGTTTCTTCAGGGTTTGGTGTGGGTGGGATTGGATAACATATATTGAAAGTTCCTTTAAGTTTAGAGTACTCTAATTAGGTAAATCTCACACTATACTTTATTTATTTACTCACATGGTTGTTTATTTAAACCCACTCACACACATGCATGTAATGCGGTATGCAGACACTTATTATATTCAACAGTTTAGGCGGTACCTGGTCTAGAAGAGGGCCCTGGCGCCTCAGACCGGTCCACCACATTCAGGGTGGCCTTGTTGGACCCCGACCCCTTCCCCTTCTGGGACTCTGTGTACCTCTGATCTGGGGGTGGCTGGTTTGCCGTCTTCTGGCCATCGGTGGTCGTAGTGGCCTTACCCTTCCATTGCCCCTTGGGCCTGTAGTTCCTACTGTTTGGGTTCTGCCAGCATTCATGATCGCGGTGACCCATCTTCTTACAGTATCGGCACTGAACATCGTTACCCTTGCAGTCCTTGCCGGGGTGGTCTCCGTTGCACCACTTGCAGTAATAGTGGCGCTCCGGTCCAGAGCCCGTGCTAGCTGCTATCACAATACACAATCAATACTTGAAATACCAAGACCTTAAATATGGTGATTAAATTATCCAAATAGGTATTTAAGAGCCTAATAATGCCTAAGTAATATTGGTAAGGAAAAATAAATCCAAAAGAAATAAAGAAGCGCTTAAAAAGCGGGAAACACTAAGTAAGCGTTAATAACCATAGGAGGTATGAAACCTCGGTTAGCGTATTGTAAGGACTCTAAAGGCTTGATTAAGTCTAAATAAATATGAGGGAACAAATCCCGAAGAAAACGGATCCTTAAAATGGATTAAAAACACTAACGAACCTTAAAGCGCGTTTTTCGAGGTAACCGGGAAAACATGTCTTTAAGCGGGTCAAATAGACTCGTAACCATTTTAGTCAACTAAATAATCATTAATAAATATTAGTGAGGCTTTAGAACCAATAAAATCAATAAAACGAAAGATTAGCAAAAACTGTCAGAAACGGGAAGTTGTGGGGTAGAAGCATAATTAACGCAAACTTATGTGTCCAATAATGTAAAAAGAATTTTAAAACCCCCTTAGTCTATGTGTGCTGTCCGATTTTTACATATACACACACACACACTCTCTCTTTTTACTCACTAAAGATAAAAGCAATTAAATTGCAAAAGTAACCTATTACTACCTCACATACTCTCTCTCCTACCCATTCTCTCCTCTCTTTCACGTGAACCCATCTTCCTCCTCTCTATTTTTTTCTCCTCTTGACCGATAACAATGGAGGAAGCAAAGAACCACTAAAAACCTCTACTTCTCTCCTTTGTAACTCCCTCCACACTCCTCCAAAAATTATAAAAATACCACCATTGTAATCCTCTCCTCAAGGGCTACATTTTCATCTTTCCAAAATTCAAATACAAGCACTTTCGATTTTATGGGTATACCCCATTTGGAGTTTCAACACCACCATTAGAAGGCCCTCCTTCTCCTTGTTCTTCTAAGGTAAAAATATTTCGAAAACTCCATCTTTTTCTAGCCTTTAAGGGCAAAACGAAATTTGAAGCTTAACTCTTGCTTGCTCTTTTATACCCAGCCGATTTTGGCATGTTGGTGGTGTGAGAAACCTTGTTCTTGAGCTATCCCAAATAGCTCTTGTGCTCTTGGAAGGTAAGAAATTTTCTAAACCCTAAAACCTAGATTGAAACTTGATTAATGGTTAGGGTTAGTCCTTAGTATTGAATGGTGTATATGAATGGTTGTAGTGCTAGTGGATTGAGAATTCAAAATCGGTAGAGAAAGAAGAAGGAAGAAGAGAAAGGAAAATCTAGAAGAAAAACAAGGTAAGAATGCTCTTTTGTGTAACTTGGTATATATGTATGTAACAGTTTTTGGAAGTTTGAAATGAGTAATGGAATGGTAATGTAGTAGTAGTGTAATGTGTAGGAGAATATAAGTATTTGGAAGCTTTAAAAGATGTGAGAAACTTATTGAAAACAGATTGGGATTGAGTCGTTGAGTGCAGGAATTTTTAGTAGTGTTTTAGTATTGAAATTGTGTATGGCAGCTTGTATATTGTTGTTGTGTGAAACAGGTGAAATGAGTATTGAATTGTGAACAAGCATATGGGGTGAGAGTGTATAAAATATAGGGGAGACGATGGCAAAATTTGCCTAGGATTATAACACTTAGTAAACTAGAAACTAGGTGGCTAATAGAGGTTGTAACAGATTTTGATAGAGAAAGATAAAGGAGTAGGTTGGGAGAGATAGATAATGTATAGTGATGTACTTGGAACTCTAGGAGTGACATTGGTAGAGGAAGTATTGGATGTTAGAAGTTGGAACAAAAATCTGTAGCATTGGAGGATGAAAAACTGTTGTAAGTGTGGAAAGGAAGTGATGAAATTGTGTAAGTGGATTGATGGATTTAGTAAAGCATTTGGTGGATGAACTAAGGTGTATTAGGAGGTTTAATTAGTGTCATAATAGGTGGGATTAAGTGTAGGAACAATGGGGAAGTATTGGGTAAAAGAGGGGACTGAAAACAGAAATTAAAATGCAAATACTGGGCCGGACCGAACTTGCGACCGGACTTGCAAGTTCGGTCGAGCCCAGATTTACAAAGACGGGTGAGCTACTGGAATCGACCGAACTTGCGACCGGACTTGCAAGTTCGGTCGGACCAGAAATTTTCCCCCGTCTGTAACCTACTGGAATCGACCGAACTTGCGACCGGACTTGCAAGCTCGGTCGGCCAGAAAATTTTCCGAGGATACCTACTGGAATCGACCGGACTTGCGACCGGACATGCAAGTTCGGTCGGTCCAGAAAAATTTCCCGAGGATAGCTACTGGAATCGACCGAACTTGCGACCGGACTTGCAAGTTCGGTCGGGCCAGAAATTTCCGGTGTAGATAGCTACTGGAATGGACCGGACTTACAAGGTCGGTCGCAAGTCCGGTCCAGTCAAAAAAAAAAAAATTATTATTTCAATTAAATAAAATATTATATATATATGTATACCCACGTATATATATAAATGTACATGTATGAAGCATGCTAATAGTAAGTAAGAAAATAAAACTTAAGGTAATGAAAATAAGTAAGTAATGTGTAAGTGTAGGAAGCTTAAGGACTTAGTAAGTATGAATTAGTAAACATAGTAAGAGCAATTGAGTTAAGTAATGATAGTTAGATTAATCATTCAATTGCATGTATATAATAGGAATTGATTTATGAACACCGGAGGAACGTTGGGATACAAGTACAACGGTGAAAGGTATGATTTCTTCATGCCCTGTATCCTAATCTGGTTACCCCGATTTGTGTGCTTATTTGACCACCTAATAAGATAAATGCATGAATCGGATTATATTGCACTTACTTGTGCTTGTTTACATTGTTCTTGATATTTGTCTTGAACAATAGTTTGTATAATTCATGAAACATACGAATGATGATGATGTGTATTGTATTTTGTAGTGTACTTGTATGTGGCACTGTATTTGTATGGACGTGCATATGAACTTCGTACTGTACTATTGTGGCTTGAATGTTGACTTGTGCTAATTCCTAACTATCTAACTCCTAACTTAAGTGAGTAAATTGGAATGAGTACAAGTCCGATATAGCTTCGGCCACGCGTGAGGATGAGGAGACACAAGAGGTTGGATCCGATTCCTGGTTCGTAAGCTGGTCCACGGCCCAAATCCCTTAAGTGGGTAGCATCCTGGATCAGTGAACCAAGTAAATCCCGGTGGTGGGACGGAGTAGTCCCCGGGCCGGAGGTCCCGACGACTTAACATGAGTAAGAGTAAGAGTAAGTAAGTATGTATGAGTATGAGAATGAGTATGTATGCGTATGTATGAAGAAATGAGTAAAAGAGTAATCCCCACCCGATTAACCCGGGTGGACCAATGAAGCTAACCCGTATTGTAAACTGTGTATGTATTGGGTATATGTATTCGGGAGAAGGTAAGTATGTACTTGATGGTTTTACTGTATTCCTTGTATGTAATGAAGTGTATGAGTGTATGCTTGCGTAAGTATTCATGTATGGTGTATAAGAGCATGTATGCATGTATGTTGTGTGAAAATCAACCGCATGTATTCGACCAAGTGGTCGGCGTACCCTCACTAGTACGCGGGGTATGCGGTTATCATGCTCGGCGAAAGCTGACCCCTTCGGGGGACATTTTTTAGTGTGCAGGTACCCGAAGCGAATGTGGTCAAGGCACGAGACCGGCGACTACATTGGATAGTAGTAGCAGAATGTAGAGGTGTATTGACTAGCACACCCCTTGTATTTAGAAAGTAATGTAGTAGTGAGGAATGGGTAGTAAGTGGTCTCTTAGTGAGTTGTATGAACTTGAAGAGGTTTATACTTGTATAAGGAACTTAGTAAACTCGGTATGTAGATTATATTGTATTGTATTGGAGTATTGTATTGAATGGAGATTGTAGCAGTATGTGGTAAACGAAAGATGTATTGTAGATTCGTAGTACTCGGGATTCCGGTCCATCAGACCGATGCTGTATGTAGAATCAGTAGCCTTGTTAGTCACGTGGGTGACTAACGGCATTGTATCACCCATTGTATGTAAGTGTATATCCGCTGCGAGTATCTGATGAGTAAGGAGATTGGACGTTAATGACTGTATTAATAGTAGGGGTGTTACAAAAAGTGGTATCAGAGCGAAGTATCGCTCTGATGACTGGAAATACCGAGTTAGGAATTAGAAGCTTAGGGCTAAGGGCTGAGTGTTAGCATTAGAGATATGCTAGTTAGGAACAACCGGTGAGTACCGGATACCTACGATACCAGTCCCGCCCGCCGCAAACCCTACTATATAACTTGGGAAAGGACGCCAGAGAGAAGAAAAGCCTTCTCATACTCGGGGAAGACCCGATCTGGTAGTTGCGAAGCAATCACACGGTAAACAAGAACCGACATGTAGTAGATTCCAAGAACTGGAAGTCCCGGAGATAGTCCCCGGTCGAACAAATACCCGCACTCAACAGTGGTTGAATGAGCACTCCAACCATAAGGAGGCTACAACTTACAACAGCATGGGGCGACGTGCTTAGCAGTCGCGAGACCTAGCTAAACAACCAGCAGCAGGAAAAGAAGCGCTAAACGTACAACGAATTGGAAAAAGGGAGCAGTAACGGAACCCGAGACACAAGTCTAGTCTACGGGATAGTAATACTTGAATAATACCACTAACGGTATGCTAGCCGACTAAGGATATAGTCGGGAGCAGTTAACTCTAGAACTACAACGCCACTAAGGTTGCAATACCTGGCCAATATAGCTCAGACAACTATAATAACAACCATGGGATATAATCCAATAGGACTACAAGCGTAGTACCTAAACGAGGAAGGCTCAGCAACCACCACAAAGGTGTGGGAACGAGCCACAAGGAACGACACTAAACCAAATAGAACAGGAACCTCCAAGAGTGGAGGAGTACCCAGATCTCCGACAGCCATGTCACATCTGAGAAGCTACCTAAAAGATCGAATATCCCAACCAACGATCAATAAGATCGAGGGAAGCGCCAACAAGACTAACAAACACAAATGGAAACCCTACCAAGGTTGGTATAAGATTGCCCAAAAACCACCAGTACCACGCACTTGCCACGGCAAGTGCAGTAAGGACGGAGATATGTAAAGGAACACTAATACGTCACGAGTACATAGTAATGTACGGTGATTGTAACGAAACAATCACAGGATCACACATCCTAACAACCAGACGTATGGAACCTTGGAAAGGCCTAACGGCCCGACCACGGTATTTCGAACATACCAGTCAGCGAGAGGCTAGACTTGGTCAAGACCTCAAACATGGCTATGCCACGAGAGATTTCTTTTAACACCGAACCATTGTTTTTAAAACCCAAAATTTTCCTTTCAAAACCACCTTCTTTTAAAAACCTTGGATTTTAAAACCAAACCAACAACATTATGGTGAGTATCATAGAATGATACAAGAGGAGTTGGCAACAGAATACTTCACCTAGGCGTGTGACGAACACTACGAGTGTACCCGTTACGGGGTGTGGGACAACCGCACTCCGAAGGAGCTTGCGGGCCCGACATATAGTTGGGTAAGTGGCAACGTATCAACATGGTACCCCACGTATGTGCACATGTAGTGCACGACACACGGGAAGTAGTCGACTCCGTTCTACGGACCATCAGTAAGTCAAACCAGAACAGCTGGACACCTCAGACGACCAAGTATCAAGGAACTCAGAGAATCCATCTGAAGATGTGGAATGAAGACTGGGAAGTGCAAAACGCACAGACTAGCAAATATAGACATTGGACATGTCTCGAGGACGCCAAACAAATACGTGATAGCTGGAAGGGATACCCAGCCTAAACACAGTAAGGAAGTTGCCTAACCTGAACACCACAATGCTTAGCAAACGGGACAGAACTCCCAAGAGCGATCACTAAATTACCACTAAATATAATCCATCATCGGAGAGGATATATAAACCTAGACTCAAGCACTAGGAGCAAGCGTAAACAGTCTACCCAAGGACGGGAGACGTCATGACCCAAAAAGGGGATAACTCAAGAACGATACCACAAGATGGTACAGTGGACAACATATCATGACCATTAGCCGGAAGTAACGGCATAATTTAACAACACCCAGGAGCGATCCTTGAAGGGTGTCTGCGTTAACAACAGTTGAACA
The DNA here is from genome assembly GCA_023374045.1 of Limonium bicolor. Taxonomy (NCBI): domain Eukaryota; kingdom Viridiplantae; phylum Streptophyta; class Magnoliopsida; order Caryophyllales; family Plumbaginaceae; genus Limonium; species Limonium bicolor. The sequence goes on from CM041780.1 coordinate 306,951,559, forward strand.
ACCGTAATGATGTGAACACGGGAGCTAAAACGAACACTCGGTTAGGACACCGAAGGGATTTCACTTAACAGGAAATGCCCTAAAATACTGAGAGGCACCTATTAACACCGGATTGCCTAAAGGGTCTCCTATGAACGGAAGCGTGATGCCACGACTTACCATGGAGCCCAATAATATCTCCAACCTATGACGGTATACATGGAGTGGAAACATGTATAAGCCGCTTGCAAAGAGCATGGCTTGCAGCAATACGGCTCAGAAGTCGTAAACCAGATACGTTATATAAACTTAAACGGTTGCAAAACCGGCACCAATTGTTAACAAGACTTGTAAGAAATATCGCCTCATACGACAAGAAATCAACAACTGGACCATAAATCCAACCCAACATCCTGAGTGGCTTGTAGTAATGGCCACCTCAGTGTCACTGTCACTAGAGCACCAGTCTAGTATACAGTTGACGGAGTTAAATACCCCTCATGCCTTCTGTAGCAATTGTACACAGAGGCATAAGAATCATGATAATGCCGACATTGGCCTAGTCCACACTTGGACACTACGAGAAACCCAAGGGAAGGTATCCCTCGTAACCAAAGACCACTAATGCGGTGAAGATGTGAAACCTTAGAAAAGGCTTCCACCTACTGTAACAATAGAAACCACGCAATAGATATTGCCAAGGGGTGATGGGATCAGGAAATGAGATTTCCAACCATTACGACTTAAGGGAGTAAGTATACTCCTCATGCACCCAAGCATGAGGTGAACCATTACATAAATACTCAATATAATAACCTTGTCATGAGACCTATGAGTGGAGACAACCCCTCAACAAGAACTTTCATTATCAATGACAGAGTAAACTACACAGCTAGAGCCTATCATTAGTGCCCAGCACTGGAAAGACAGTAATTGTCAAAACAATCAATGTGAATACACATTGAAAACCACGAATGACCAGCGCTCAAGAGAGCTTGTAACCCGATAAATTACTTCATCCGTTATCAATCATAAATGATGGTGAGGTAAGCTAACCTACACATGAAACCTAAATTGAAATAAAACATCCCCACAATGGGAAGATAATAATATTGCGGTATGCTACGACAACCGTCATACACGAACAGGGGAAACCCTCAGTGTACACACCATAAGGAAATGGTGCCAATGACCATGGCAATGAGTAAAGAGAAACTATCACAGTAACAGAAACAGTAAAGACAATGTTGTACAGTGAGTAAGAACACGGTGCGCAACAAGCGACCGCTATGAGGGAGTAGTAAGCAATAACACGGAGTATAAGTATGAAATGACAGACAGAAATATTCCTTCCTATCACATAAGTGACTTACTGTCAAGCGTTTACGCCTCTGCACTCTGTATGACTGAGTGTTTTGGTATTGCACTTGTGCAGCTAATGATCTAATGGGATGGCTAGGGATATGGAGAATGTAAACCGTAGTAAACCTTTCTTTTCACCAACAAACACGGCACTAGCCAGTTCAGCAAGCTTAGCAACAAACCGTGCGGCCTAAGGCCAAAGAAGCACGAAGAGTGTACAATACACTAACAATCACAAAGTGTGAATTCCAATGGAATGAGGAGTGAAAAGAGACTTGAGAAAGTCACTAGGACCGACGCATAGAAATGCAAGGTCATACAAGTAAAGAAAACTTGTACTGAACCAGGGAAACTGGTAGAATTCAGAAGCTAGTGACACCAGAGGAAGCACTACAACTAAGTAGTGACTTAACCTCGCCCGACAATAAGTCGGAGGAGCTTAACGAATAATCGTAGAAGCACGAATAGCATGTGCAGAAGATTACCAGAGAGCTGGTTATAAACCTTAAACTCATTGAGTTCAAACACGGTAAAAGAATACCGCATTTGTTTAATAAACCTTATGCCCATAATAGACGGATAAAAGGTGATGCATAGTACATTAAGGATAGCACGAAGGGTAAATAACCCGAGTTATCAGGGTCGCGCAGCAGAAGCTAGTGGGCCCCAGCTAGTAAGTATAGCAAAATGGCTATTAATGCCTCGAAGCCTAATAGGCTAGAACCGAATTAATGATGAGTTAAATAAACTCATATAGAAATCCTTGGTGCAAAGACTAAACCATTGGTATGGTTGAGACCTTTGACCAGAGTGTATTGTATAATGTACCATAGTGAAGCTAAACGCTTCAGATTGCCCAAATTGATTAAACCAATGTTTAATAATAATAACACATGGTAGATTACGTGGACGTAATCCCTTTTAAGGGGGGTAGAGCGAAAACCGCTTAATGCAAGTTTTATAGATAAAACACATAAAACTATAATGTGCATAGCACAAATGAGAAATTAGTTGATGAGTGGTACCTACGTTATATAAACATACGTATTCATTCATATTGAATTGTGGTAACTAAGCATTAGACATGCAAATACCATAGGGTGAATATACCCATCTTGTAACACCAGCGTAAGAGTAGTAGAAAAAGGAAAGTAATGAGTAGTGGACGGAGCTCCACAAGTATTGTAACCTTTGAAGAAGTAGTACAAAATGAATGAGGATAGTAGATGAATGAAGTTTATGAGTAGTGGAATCGTAAGTAAAATATGTGAAACAATTGAAGCCAACTAAATCTTATAAAGGTAGTATTCCTTAGTTAGAATATAGGATATGATGGTGAGTAATGGATGAAAGTAGTGAGGGTTGAGGAAATGGGCACCAGGATTGAACCATGGAGTAAAGCAATGGGGAAATAGAGTGAGGATGATTGATGGACTGATTCCATCCTTTGGAGATGTATGAATGACTAGGAAGAGTAAAAAGATAAAACATGAAAATAATTGAATTATTTGCTTGTTTGAAACTGATGTGGGAAGTCGAACTTGATCCTGATCAGATCAAGGGAAACCGAACACAAATTGGGGTGAAAAGATAGTTCAACACTGATGCTGATCACATCAGGGTCGAATGATTCTTGAAGCTCCCCTTAAGTGGTCACAAGAATCACATAGGATAGGAGTAATGAATATAAATTGGAATTCGGAGTTTGTGTTTTAGGAACTTCTAATTAGTAGTATTGAAAAGATAGTCTTAGTATGGAAAATGAGGATGTGTTAGAAGCGTATACCGGAGAAGGTAGTAGTGTAGCATGTTGTATTATTCCAAGGGCAGCGGGACATAGAGGAGTCCCGTGTCTAGATGACCTGAGTGCCTGCGGGATTGTATGTGTATTGCATTGCTTTGGGGATAGCTTTGCACCGTATGTATGTATGAACTTGGTAATGAGGAACCAGATAGTTGGTAGTAGTGCGGATTGGAGTAACTATTGTATATGGGTATAGTATGGTATGTTGGAACCTTGAGGGATGGATTTGGGAATCGTAAGGAGGAAGGATGTATGACTTTGGCACTAGACAAGTATAAAGGAGTAAGTACAGTAATCCCATAACCTCGAACAACTTTGAGGACAAAGTTCTTAAGGGGGGTAGATTGAAATACCCCGACCTTAAATATGGTGATTAAATTATCCAAATAGGTATTTAAGAGCCTAATAATGCCTAAGTAATATTGGTAAGGAAAAATAAATCCAAAAGAAATAAAGAAGCGCTTAAAAGCGGGAAACACTAAGTAAGCGTTAATAACCATAGGAGGTATGAAACCTCGGTTAGCGTATTGTAAGGACTCTAAAGGCTTGATTAAGTCTAAATAAATATGAGGGAACAAATCCCGAAGAAAACGGATCCTTAAAATGGATTAAAAACACTAACGAACCTTAAAGCGCGTTTTTCGAGGTAACCGGGAAAACATGTCTTTAAGCGGGTCAAATAGACTCGTAACCATTTTAGTCAACTAAATAATCATTAATAAATATTAGTGAGGCTTTAGAACCAATAAAATCAATAAAACGAAAGATTAGCAAAAACTGTCAGAAACGGGAAGTTGTGGGGTAGAAGCATAATTAACGCAAACTTATGTGTCCAATAATGTAAAAAGAATTTTAAAACCCCCTTAGTCTATGTGTGCTGTCCGATTTTTACATATATACACACACACACTCTCTCTTTTTACTCACTAAAGATAAAAGCAATTAAATTGCAAAAGTAACCTATTACTACCTCACATACTCTCTCTCCTACCCATTCTCTCCTCTCTCTCACGTGAACCCATCTTCCTCCTCTCTATTTTTTTCTCCTCTTGACCGATAACAATGGAGGAAGCAAAGAGCCACTAAAAACCTCTACTTCTCTCCTTTGTAACTCCCTCCACACTCCTCCAAAAATTATAAAAATACCACCATTGTAATCCTCTCATCAAGGGCTACATTTTCATCTTTCCAAAATTCAAAAACAAGCACTTTCGATTTTATGGGTATACCCCATTTGGAGTTTCAACACCACCATTAGAAGGCCCTCCTTCTCCTTGTTCTTCTAAGGTAAAAATATTTCGAAAACTCCATCTTTTTCTAGCCTTTAAGGGCAAAACGAAATTTGAAGCTTAACTCTTGCTTGCTCTTTTATACCCAGCCGATTTTGGCATGTTGGTGGTGTGAGAAACCTTGTTCTTGAGCTATCCCAAATAGCTCTTGTGCTCTTGGAAGGTAAGAAATTTTCTAAACCCTAAAACCTAGATTGAAACTTGATTAATGGTTAGGGTTAGTCCTTAGTATTGAATGGTGTATATGAATGGTTGTAGTGCTAGTGGATTGAGAATTCAAAATCGGTAGAGAAAGAAGAAGGAAGAAGAGAAAGGAAAATCTAGAAGAAAAACAAGGTAAGAATGCTCTTTTGTGTAACTTGGTATATATGTATGTAACAGTTTTTGGAAGTTTGAAATGAGTAATGGAATGGTAATGTAGTAGTAGTGTAATGTGTAGGAGAATATAAGTATTTGGAAGCTTTAAAAGATGTGAGAAACTTATTGAAAACAGATTGGGATTGAGTCGTTGAGTGCAGGAATTTTTAGTAGTGTTTTAGTATTGAAATTGTGTATGGCAGCTTGTATATTTTGTTGTGTGAAACAGGTGAAATGAGTATTGAATTGTGAACAAGCATATGGGGTGAGAGTGTATAAAATATAGGGGAGACTGGCAAAATTTGCCTAGGATTATAACACTTAGTAAACTAGAAACTAGGTGGCTAATAGAGGTTGTAACAGATTTTGATAGAGAAAGATAAAGGAGTAGGTTGGGAGAGATAGATAATGTATAGTGATGTACTTGGAACTCTAGGAGTGACATTGGTAGAGGAAGTATTGGATGTTAGAAGTTGGAACAAAAATCTGTAGCATTGGAGGATGAAAAACTGTTGTAAGTGTGGAAAGGAAGTGATGAAATTGTGTAAGTGGATTGATGGATTTAGTAAAGCATTTGGTGGATGAACTAAGGTGTATTAGGAGGTTTAATTAGTGTCATAATAGGTGGGATTAAGTGTAGGAACAATGGGGAAGTATTGGGTAAAAGAGGGGACTGAAAACGAAATTAAAATGCAAATACTGGGCCGGACCGAACTTGCGACCGGACTTGCAAGTTCGGTCGAGCCCAGATTTACAAAGACGGGTGAGCTACTGGAATCGACCGAACTTGCGACCGGACTTGCAAGTTCGGTCGGACCAGAAATTTTCCCCCGTCTGTAACCTACTGGAATCGACCGAACTTGCGACCGGACTTGCAAGCTCGGTCGGCCAGAAAATTTTCCGAGGATACCTACTGGAATCGACCGGACTTGCGACCGGACATGCAAGTTCGGTCGGTCCAGAAAAATTTCCCGAGGATAGCTACTGGAATCGACCGAACTTGTGACCGGACTTGCAAGTTCGGTCGGGCCAGAAATTTCCGGTGTAGATAGCTACTGGAATGGACCGGACTTACAAGGTCGGTCGCAAGTCCGGTCCAGTCAAAAAAAAAAATTATTATTTCAATTAAATAATAATTATATATATATATGTATACCCACGTATATATATAAATGTACATGTATGAAGCATGCTAATAGTAAGTAAGAAAATAAAACTTAAGGTAATGAAAATAAGTAAGTAATGTGTAAGTGTAGGAAGCTTAAGGACTTAGTAAGTATGAATTAGTAAACATAGTAAGAGCAATTGAGTTAAGATAATGATAGTTAGATTTAATCATTCAATTGCATGTATATAATAGGAATTGATTTATGAACACCGGAGGAACGTTGGGATACAAGTACAACGGTGAAAGGTATGATTTCTTCATGCCCTGTATCCTAATCTGGTTACCCCGATTTGTGTGCTTATTTGACCACCTAATAAGATAAATGCATGAATCGGATTATATTGCACTTACTTGTGCTTGTTTACATTGTTCTTGATATTTGTCTTGAACAATAGTTTGTATAATTCATGAAACATACGAATGATGATGATGTGTATTGTATTTTGTAGTGTACTTGTATGTGGCACTGTATTTGTATGGACGTGCATATGAACTTCGTACTGTACTATTGTGGCTTGAATGTTGACTTGTGCTAATTCCTAACTATCTAACTCCTAACTTAAGTGAGTAAATTGGAATGAGTACAAGTCCGATATAGCTTCGGCCACGCGTGAGGATGAGGAGACACAAGAGGTTGGATCCGATTCCTGGTTCGTAAGCTGGTCCACGGCCCAAATCCCTTAAGTGGGTAGCATCCTGGATCAGTGAACCAAGTAAATCCGGTGGTGGGACGAGTAGTCCCGGGCCGGAGGTCCCGACGACTTAACATGAGTAAGAGTAAGAGTAAGTAAGTATGTATGAGTATGAGAATGAGTATGTATGCGTATGTATGAAGAAATGAGTAAAAGAGTAATCCCCACCCGATTAACCCGGGTGGACCAATGAAGCTAACCCGTATTGTAAACTGTGTATGTATTGGGTATATGTATTCGGAAGAAGGTAAGTATGTACTTGATGGTTTTACTGTATTCCTTGTATGTAATGAAGTGTATGAGTGTATGCTTGCGTAAGTATTCATGTATGGTGTATAAGAGCATGTATGCATGTATGTTGTGTGAAAATCAACCGCATGTATTCGACCAAGTGGTCGGCGTACCCTCACTAGTACGCGGGGTATGCGGTTATCATGCTCGGCAAAAGCTGACCCCTTCGGGGGACATTTTTTAGTGTGCAGGTACCCGAAGCGAATGTGGTCAAGGCACGAGACCGGCGACTACATTGGATAGTAGTAGCAGAATGTAGAGGTGTATTGACTAGCACACCCCTTGTATTTAGAAAGTAATGTATTAGTGAGGAATGGGTAGTAAGTGGTCTCTTAGTGAGTATGTATGAACTTGAAGAGGTATTATTCTTGTATGAGGAACTTAGTAAACTCGGTATGTAGATTATATTGTATTGTATTTGGAGTATTGTATTGAATGGAGATTGTAGCAGTATGTGGTAAACGAAAGATGTATTGTAGATTCGTAGTACTCGGGATTCCGGTCCATCAGACCGATGCTGTATGTAGAATCAGTAGCCTTGTTAGTCACGTGGGTGACTAACGGAATTTTATCACCCATTGTATGTAAGTGTATATCCGCTGCGAGTATCTGATGAGTAAGGAGATTGGACGTTAATGACTGTATTAATAGTAGGGGTGTTACAATACTTGTTCCACAACTTATCAACATATACTCTAACTTATCACACAGGATTAGACAATTACCCTTAGGTGGGTAAGAACGTAGGGGCTTGGCCGCATACGCATAGGTGAGCTGTAGAGGCTCCTCAGCGGTGGTGGTCTGGGTCTGGCCCTTGCCACCTTGTTGCTGTCCTTTCTGGGACTGGGGGTATGATTTCTTCTTCTTCCCTCCCCACTGCCCTTGCGTGCCTTGGCCCTCGTTCTGAGCCTTGCGCTTGAGCGCACTCTCCTCGTCCCTCAGACGGACGGTGATCTCCACAATAGCAGCGGCATGATAGCACTCCTATATTTAGGGTGTCAGTTATGCCCCGCCAAATAAATTCATAACACATTAACACATCGTACACACTTATTCATATTACACTGTAGTCCCTTTACCTGCAAAGTGGTACATCCAGTAGGCCCCATGCCGTAGCGTAGGCGATAGTTCAGTCCGTTGTAGAAACGGTTCACAAGAATCCGGTCTGAGTAACCCAGATCCGGTAGCAGGTGGATAAGTCTGATGAAGGCTGAGTAGTACTCATCTACCGTCATCTTATCCCCTTGCCTCAAACTGTCCAACTCTAGGCGCTTGGCCTCTTGCACATGTATAGGGTAGTATTTGGCTCGCAGCAGAGCCGTGTACTCCCTCCATAGAAACGTCGGGTCAGCAACTCTGCCCTCTCGCACAAGCTTCCACCAGCTCTGAGCCGAGCCCTTCAAATAAAAAGCAGCAAGTCGTACCTTGACCTGCTCAGGTGGTGCTAGGGTTTCGAAGGCGGTCTCCATTTCGGAGATGTATGCCTCGAGCTTACGGGGATCGGTCTCCCCACTGAATGAGGGCGGCCTCAGATCAGCCAACGCCTTGACCCAATTGGTCTCTCGTGGCGGTGGTGGTGGTGGCTGAACTCCGGGCTGTTGCCCTTGCTGTATAGCAGCAACCAAATCGGGTACCAACTGGGCTACGGCGGCTGCAACTGCCTCAGCCATGGTCTGTGTCGTAGTATCATCGCCCTGGTCACCCATACCTCCAGCACCGCGCCCGCGGCCTCTACATCGTGGTCTACCTGCCATCTGAATTCATATGAACATCTCATTAGCATTATACTTGCACACTTATCGGTCCAACGATTGTAACGCTTCCCGATAATAAGGTATCTCCACACTTAGTTAGTGGTCAACCTTTCCAAATCTGTTCACTTAGGTATCTGTAGTTAGGTTTCCTAACTCGGTATATCCCTAAGCTCGGTATTCTAGTCATCAGAGCGATACTTCGCTCTGATACCACTTTTTGTAACACCCCTACTACGCACATCACATTACTTGGAATCGCAGCGGAATATAAACGACTAAACAGTAACTAAACGATTGGTGCTACAACGCTGTCAACCACCCACGTGGTTAACAAGGCTGAATAAATACAAGCGTACCGGTCTGATGATCAGACTCCCGAGCATAGAACTAATAACCATATATATACATCAACAAAATACCGAGTGTTTACACAAATCCTTCACTGTATACCGTCACTGTAAACTGTCATAATCAAGTATATAATACGCCACGGGAGCACAGGCGCATCCCGGGCAAACATCCAAAAGTACTCCAAAAGTAAACTACACCCTAGGATCTAGAGCCACTCCGCTTCTTCGATCCTCATCCTGCAGTATAAGAAATATGGATCCCCCGAGGGGGTCAGCAACCCTTGGCTGGCATGGTTAACGCGCAGCCCATCGACTACCGGAATGCGCGCAACTATTTGTCATGATGACATGGTATTTATTTTAAAACATACAACTCATACATATATAACATAACATGGGTGTTGTACACATCATAACACACATCACACACATACAATTCCTTTTAGGAAGAGAACCAACACAGTTAGTCCCCATTGAGAGCCTAGAGAATGTTGCCATGCTCATACTTAGCTCGTTACATAACTCGTTACCGTCCGGTTAGATTGAACGGTTAACTTAACACAAGGTGCCTCGGATATAGTGATCCAAGCACACCGAAATAACACATAGTATGCCCCTGTGGCCCAACGTGAGTCAGTAAAATAGCCTTGGTTAAGCTAAAGGGAAGGTTAGAAACCAAATTGGAAACTTAACCATAACATACAGAGAGAATCGAACCGGTTATGACATCGACTCCCATACTCACACGCGTGGCCGGAACAGACCGGACTCCTCACTTCCCCCGTTAGCCCTTTTTAGTAGGTCATCATTGAACTCAACAGACAATTCACAATAATAGGTCAAGTCTTGTTAGACACACGCAAGGGAAGAGAGAGTCATACTTAACAACATAATAATATTTAACAACTGTAAACTCCTTACATGGTTTAATCTTACAAAGTCATAAACACACAGAAAAACAAACAACACACAAGCCGGTGTAAACCGGTAGGCAACAGACTGCAAGAAAACCATACCTTGGTCCTTGCCTCGTTTCGTTTCCACCTTGAGAGAATCCTATACACATTAGTAACGTCGGTTAATTATTTATTTAACTTCACACTTACTAAGTATTTAACATGGTTGTATGACATGTTTTAATGTCTATCTTACCCTAGGTTACCTTCATTATACACCCTAGGGTTAACTACATAAGTCACATTCTTTTCTGTTTTTTTTTTTTACAAGTTTAGGTCCGACCGACCTTGCCGACCGGACTTGTCCAAGTCCGGTCGATTCCAGAACACATTTCCGTCAAAATTTTCTACTCCGACCGACCTTGTAAGTCCGGTCGCATGTTCGGTCTATTCCCGAGAGTTTCTTCCCTTTGAAAATTTAGCCCGACCGGACTTGCCAAGTCCGGTCCTACGTCCGGTCGATTCCAGTAACTCAATCCGTATACAAAATACAAGCCCGACCGACCTTGCAAGTCCGGTCCCCAAGGTCGGTCCATTCCAGAAGCTATTTCTCGCAGGGTAAACTGGGCCCGACCGAACTTGCAAGTCCGGTCTCAAGTCCGGTCTGCCCCAAATCTTTGTTTTCCTTTTTACATTCAACTCCAAACTTCACCCCATATAACCTAGTACTCCCTAACCTCATTTGGGTACTTTAAACACACCTCAAGACATCCTTAAACACTCATAAACTCATTTTCTAATTCCTTAGACCTTTACTTATATATTCACAAAATTCCTAACACTTACAATGTTTTCTCCTAGTTTTTCAAGTGGTGTTTCATACCTATGATAACTACTATCCCAAAAGCTTTCTCCTTATTTTAACATCATCTCCCAAGCATCATCTCTCACAACTAACTCCTTATATCCTTCTTGAAACTCTTTTCCTAGTGTACACTTCTCCTTATTTTACCAAAGTTTGCCTAGGTATTTACCTAAGTCCCAAAGTGACTTTGGTACTTACTAAATCTCAAGATCATGCCTAAGTCCTTATTACACTCTAGAGTACTTCCTAGTTCATCAAAATTCCTTTAAAACATCATGAACTCCTTATTCATTTCCTACATTCTCTAACTCACCAAACCTTATGTAAACACTTAGAACTTCTTACTTCTTACCTAAATTTTGACATGGATTCCCCTAGAACATTACTAAGCCTAAACACTTTGCTTTCTCCATTAAACACACAAGAACATCTAGAACCACCAAAAACACTCTATACACAACTTCACCAAATTCACACTACATCACAATATAGTGCATAATTTAAATTGCATGGCACTTAGGCCCTTAAAACCATGGCTCTTAGGCCCTTAAAATGCATAACCCTTAAACACTGAATTTCCACAATATATTTGCCTTTGACCTGCAAATACACACAACACACATATGCCTTTACTAGTCTCTTGAGAACACTTTACTAAGTCATTCACCATTTGCCTCTTTAGGTAGTTTTAATAAGCATTTATAAGCTCATTTCTCCTAAGGCATTAAACCACATTTGGTTAGTAGATTTACCTCTTTTCCAAAACACTTCCTTCTTGTTTCCTTACAACACCGTATGGTATTTTGATTCCTTGTCAAGTTCTAAACAATATACAAACACCATAATGAGTATTCAAGCTATAAGCTTCATCTCATTGTAAACCCTATTTTACATTGTTTCAAAAACATTAATGTAGTTGTTTTACCTTGATCTTTGAGGAGAGTTTGAATATATAACAAGAGAGGACTCCACCTAGTCCATGAAGAGTTGAAATGAAGCTAGAACAAAGTCACACAAAGAGCTATATCAATGTATATTTTCGGTCAAGGTAAAAACATGGAGGAGGAACATGATTTTTCTTTGAGATTCCTTACCTAGAAGTAAAGGAGAGTAATGATATGTCAAAATACAAGCTCAAGCTCCTTCAATGGTGGAACACCTTGGCACCGAAATGGGGCTCTGGAGTTTTGAGAAGATAATGAAAGAGCTTGATGAGAGGAAGAGATTGGTGGTGTTTGTTTTTGATTTGAACAAGTGAGCAGATTTTACAAGAGATCAAAGAAGGGTTTTTATGGAGTGGTGTGTGTATTACCGTGGAAGAGAAGGAAGAAGAGAGGTGTGGAGCCGTGTGAACAAGGGAGGAAATGAGAGAATGAGATAGAATTTGCTTTTAAGGGATATTTATGCTTATAAAGTAAAAGTAAGTTTACTTAGTTTTCTTTACTTACTTATTATATCAACTAGAGAGTGGTGAGTCACCACACTTAAAAACCGGCCCCCTTTATTAGTATGAGGGTATTTTAGTCTTTGTTTGTCAATTTAATTACTTAATACAACATATGTTATAAACTAGCTTATAAAAATCACTATTCACCTAAACAAGGCACTTAGAAGTGAAATTTTTGATTTCCCATTAATATAGCCACCCAAATGTGATACTATATAGTACACATATATATTTAAGAGTAATGATGGACATTTAGCCACTCAAAACTCATTTACAAGACAATTTTTCAAAAATGTGCTTTAAGACTTCTTAAAGCACATTTTGTGTTTTAACTTGTTTTCAAGCTTGGTTTTCTTTGGTAATTGGTTTAATAAGTTCATAGATATAAATGAGGTCTTGGTAAGTTCATTAGGTCTTAACCAAGTTTATCCCAAGCTTAGAGCACATTTTAGCTCTTATTGACTTTAAAGCACATTTTGTGTTTGCTTTTGTTTAAATTTGTTTACTAAGGTTTCTAAGGCTCTTTTTAGTCCTATTACACCCTATTTAGGTGTTTAAACAACATAACTAGGTTTGGGGTATTTCATCTGCTATCGTCTGCGCGCCAGGTCCTTTAGAGGCTTCGCCTCTAGTTCGGCCTCGGCCTCGTCCCGACATCTGAACATTGAGCATTTACATTAGGCTTACAAGATATGACCTATGGGTCTTGTATTTAAGCACAGATATCGTTCCTAAGAACGTCAAGGGTATCCGTTGCTGACAACGGTAGTTCCTAGTTAGGTTTCACAGTATCCGTTTTAGGACGTTTGAAATCCTAACTCGGTAATCCCTATGCTTGGTAATTCTAGGTCATCAGAGCGTAACTAGGCTCTGATACCACTTTTTGTAACACACCTACCATTAATCCTATGCTTACCGTCTGATCATCCTCATTATCCTACTACATCGCAGCGGAAATACTACCACTACTACTACGGCGGGTGATACAATGCCGCTAACCGCCTATATGGCTAGCAAGGCTTCCACTACCTACAGTGACGGTCTGATGCCCTAGTATACCGAGCTACTACATTCCATACCGATTACAAAAGATACATACTTACATTATCAGTACTATTATTTGATATGTTCGTTTATACAACGGTTGTTTGAGATATGTAATGAATGTTTGGATTGGATGGATGGTTATGTATTTATGAATGTTGGATTGGATGGATGGTGATGTTTTATATGCATGTTATTGCAGTATTGATTATATCTGTAAAATGGTAAAGCATGAAACCAATCTAATAATAAGATGGTTAAAATGACAAAGTGACCAATAGGGTCCAGGCCCGACATACTCAACGTTTATCACTGAGACTACACTCATTGTGCAGGTTGTTGATCATTGTCGAAGCCGAAGTGCGGGAACAGGGTAGTTAGAGTTTACTTTAATTACCGCACATGGAGTTTATTTGTATAACAATGTTATACTATGGATTGTATTATGGTACAATTATGTATATTCGGGATTGGGTAAACGCTCACTTGTCGACGTTTATGGATGATGGACTTAGTATGATCTATCGGAGTTATCTCGTTATCACAGCAGTTAGCAGTTTGTTTATTTTGGTTGTTGGATATAGTTATTGAAATACCCCAAACCTTAATATATAATGAACTATCTAATTAGGATATACTAAGGCTAGAACTTTCCTTAGAAATATTAGAAGAAGTGTTAAACAACAACTTACTTCAAAACATGCTTTAAGAACAATTAGAGCAAAAGGTGTTTTAAAGAGCACAAATAAATTAGGGAACAACCAATAAGTTCCCAAGAGATTTCAATTATGAAATATCCCTAAGATTAGTAATACGCATTAAGCGGAATTAGCGTTTAAACCGAAAACGGACCTTAGTGCACAAAGTTGTGCTTTAAAGAAAAATGTGCTTTAAGCATGTATACATGGAAAGAAAAGGCTAATGAGCCTAAATACCATAAAATAAAAGGGAACAACAATTAAATGGTCATATGGAGCCATTGCGTATACACACAAATTAAGTATACAAAGTCCACAGTAAACAGGTACTAAACTGACGAAAGTCAAGGAGAAACCACAAACGACTTGGTTTAAATTGGAATGAGCAATATTCTATTTCATGAACAAAGTTTCTAAAGGTTGTAAATACTAAGGACACATTTAAACTAGCCAAAACAAATTGCATAATCAATGTGAACCCGGAAGCACATAAAATGGTGTTTTAAGGCATTTTTGGCTATGTAACATACCTAACACATGGTATAAGTCCTTATGAACAATTAATACATCTAATATTACATAATATAAGGGAGAAACAAAAAAAATCAGACCAAATGGTGCTAATGCTGCCATGGGTGGTGAGTCATAAAGGTGTTAAAATGCATTTTGCTTACTTTACACCTATTACCTTTCCATTGCCTTATCACATTGTCCCCTGAATAATTGATCAATCAGACACTCATCATCCTCTAGCCCAGAATTCGTGGCTCCTCCTCTCTTTGAAGAAACATCACAAAAACTTCATTGTTCTTAGATTAGAACCTTAAAGAACACCTTGTCTTGTAGAAATCATAACTTTCTCGTCCTAACTCCAAATAACAAGCTTGATAGCTCGTTGGAATCCTCTTTCAAAGAGCTTTACAACCATAGCTCATGAGCCCCCAGATTCTCAGGAAAAACCACGAAGAAGTGCCTTTGATTCTCGAGGTAAAACATTGCCTTCTTGGAAACTCTTTTCTTTGATTTTCAAGGCCGAGTGCCTAGGGTTACTAACCCTCCTTATTCATCTTATTCTATGATTTTGGAGCCAATTTCTCTAGCAAATTGCTGTCAAAATTTCTAAGGAAATCAAGCTTAAATATTAAGCTAAAGGTTAATATACAAGGTAAATCCTACAACTACCTATTTCAAGGTTCTAATTGTTGATCTATATATGATCTAACATATTGTTCATCTTGTTTATTATTGCCGAAATTATAAGTGTGTTAGATTTAATTTTTGACACATTAAATGTTAATATTTTGTAAATCTAAAATTAGATTTATACTCCTTATGATATAAGCTTCAATATAAACTATCATAATATACAAGAAAAATTCATATACTATGAATTTCAATATGGCCGAAAATTAAGGGGTTATTAATGAGTTAGAAAAATTATCTAACTTAGTTAAATTAAAGGAATTAGAGTAATTAAGAGTAATATGTAAAATTTAAGAAGTTTTGGTACCTAATGGTGGTTGCCGAAAATTAATGGGGTCAATATGAAATTTTTGAGAGTTTAGTTGGTGAGAAAATAATTGTAGAATTAAGTTTACAATTTATAAAGAGTTTATAAGTGTTATAAGGAATTTATAAGGTTTTGGTATATTTAAGTTAATAAAGGATGGTATTATATACTATAACATTAGATAAAATCTGGTGATTTAGAGATGTTTAAAATGATTTTTGATGTTCAAAAATCTGTAGGTAAATTAATTACGAAAATTAGAAATTAATTGGAGTTAAATTGGTTAATAAATGAAAGAATAGACCACAAGGGTAAAATGGTAATTTTACTGGTCAAACGTGGTCAAACATGGTCAATGCAGTTTATAAAATTTTAGATGAGTTAGAATAAAAATTATAGCAAAAGATTAGGTAATAAAATGTTTAAGGAATAAAGTTAAGATAAATTAACTTTAGGGTAATATTGTAAATTGGAAAGTTAGGGGGTTTGACCATAAAAGGCTGGTCAAACTTGGGTATGTTTTGGTAATTGACCAAAAGTATAGAAGAAATTAATTAAGAAAGACTTTGAAGAAATTAGAAATAAAAATAACAAGTTTAGAACTTATTATGAGTAAAATAGAAATTAAAAGAAAACTATGGGTAAGGAATGTAAATAACACATTTTTATGTGTTTAGAAGGTTAAGGAAATTAAATAAAGAATTTAGAAACAAGTTGTAAAAGAAACAGAGTTAAGACGGGGTTAAACGAGACCCGTATATAACTTAAGGTATACGAGGGGTATACCCGTAATTTAATATAAGGAGAAATCAATACTTAAAGTATTTTAAAGAAACAAGTTATATTGGAAAAAGATAAATACGTATGATACGGAGTATCATACGGACGTATACGAAAATGTTGGTATACATGAATAGTACTCGTATACTGAATAGTACCGTATACATGAAGTACTGTATACGTGAATAGTATCCATATACATGAATAGGAATACGTATACATGAACAGTAAAATACGAGACGTATACGTGAATAGTGAAATATGGTGAATAGTAAATACGAGGCCGTATAAATTAGTAGAATACGAGACCGTATAAATGAATAGTGAAATATGAATAGTGAAAAATACGAAAACCTAATACAAGGTCCGTATAAGTCTAAAGTTGCTAACTGTGCAACTAAATAACTGCTAACGACGTTAGTATGTTAATGAATTGAATTGAGCTTGAAAACGCTCCTAAATGAACGAACCCGTTTAACGGTATACTATTATACCCGGGTTAACCTAGAAGAGGTTTAAGTTGAAAAGAGAACCAAATTAGTTCTAAGACACAGGATACTAATACTAGTTCTGGTTACAGATCTAGATAGTCGGAGGCGTTCGGCGGATTAGGCGAACGTGGTATTAAGAGCTAGCCAATCTCCGGTGTACGGTATGGGATTCTTGTAGCTTGCTTGCTAACGGGGTCTACCTCGGTTTGTGTGCTATGTGTTATTGATACGACCAAACAAGATTAAGCATGAAACCGATCTACTGTATTGTTATTGTGTGTCCATTGCACACTAACACGACTTGATTTAGAGCTTGTTCATTAACTATGTTTAGTAACAATTGTATAAGGTTATAAATACTCCCCGTGTTAGTTGGTTAATACCGAGAGAGGTTTAACTAACAAATTGTCATTGAGACTTCAACTAACTGGAACTTGGGGGGAGAGGAATCCGGGACTGACTCCGGTCATGCATGTTTAGGTTAGGAGGTCGGCATCTGTATCAGATCCGTCTTCCGCATATGGCTCGTCTACGACTTGTCGCCTAGGGTCGACAAACAGACCCGACCATCTCGAGTGAACAGTTCGAGGTGGGAGGCAAATTCAGGAGGCGCGGGAGGGTCAAGCCTACATCCCTCATAACTTAAGAATTAATGTTTATTAACCCAATGGAGCTAATAACTCATTGGCTAGGGTTACCTTGACCCGACAAAAATAAACAATTCAGTTAGAGAACAACCAGTTCTTTAAGAGAACGGTTGACACTTATAAGGTATGGTCAAACACGAGAACTAAGCAATTCTCAGGCCTCAGGAGTTAGGAATCTAACTTACTCATTAATGGGCGTCCATTACGACGTTCGATTTATTGGAGCTGTGAATGTTTCACATGGGTGTGTTGTTTGTTATCGTACTTCTTATTATTATTTGTATGAATAATCAACTGCATGTATACGACAAAGTAGTCGTGTGAAGCCCTGTTAGCTTGTGGGCTGCACGTTTCTGTACCAGCAATGTGCTGAGCCCCTTGGGGCCTGTGATTTAAACTTTGCAGGTAGGTGCCAGACGAGGACTCAACCTGAGAGTAGGAGCGGGTAGAGTACTTCGGGTTGCTTTTACATTTGTTACACGAGTTGTGCATGTACACTCGTTTAGTAAATGGATGAGATGTTAGTATGATGTATTAGGATATGAGATACTCGGTATAAGTTGTGGTTTATGATTGTATTGTATAGATGCTCGAGTAATTATCCGGTTAGTCAGACCGTGACTTGTAAGAGAATAGGCCTAGTTAGTCACGTGGGTGACTAACGGCGGTAACACCAATTTAGTAGAACTTTTCCGCTGCGTTGTTAATGAACGAGATGGACTTAGGGCGACGATCACTGTATTTGGAGATGGGGTGTTACAAAAGTGGTATCAGAGCGTAGTTACGCTCTGATGACTGGAAATTACCGAGCTTAGGAATTACCGAGTTAGGAACTTTAGACTTTGGGATAAGGGTTGAGTATTAGTGCGAGAGGTGCGTTAGTTAGGATTCCCATGTGTATCGGATATCTATAATACCTGACCCGCCCTCCGCGCCCCTGGTTCTAAGATACCGAAATGAACGCCAGAGAGATGACAAGCTTTCTCTTACTCGGGAAAACCCGATCTGGCAATTACTTAGCATTATGCAATACGAGAAGCACCTCGGAATGCAATTATCATTCATGACTTGAAGGTCCTAATTGGAGCGCAACGTTGAAACAGGCACTACCAACGGAATCTTACCAATGAGAGAATAATAATTACCGGCAACTTGGGTCGACATGCTACGCAGTCGATATAACCCCGCATACCAGTAAGAAGAAAGCACTACAAGTGCAATGAAGGACAAGAAAGTGACAGAAACACCGGACAACAGTCCAAGGGAGCAATAACAGCGGGATAATACCGCGCAAGAGCATAGGGACTACCTAAAAGTCAATTATGCAGCGGGTAACTCCGAACTTACACAAAAAAGGGGTTGCAAAGACCTAACTGCAATAGCTCAGACGACTACGAATGCATATGCAAGTCATACTCCAAGAAAGGACTACAACCTAGTGCCTAAGGAGAGTCAATACTCGATAACCACGAGAGTGAGAACCAAGGCGAAAGCAAAAGAAAAAGGGTCCCCTCAGAAAGAGGAATACCCTGATAAGTAACTATACTAACAAAAGCAGTCAGGAAGCTGCCCAGATAATCAATTAACCAAAGCCAAAAAGGGCAAAGAAGGAGTCCCATGGACTACCACCTACATGGAGTTTAGGAGAATGTACCATTACCGACGTACACAGTACCGATAGCCCATCTTGCATGGCGCACTTGCCTTGGCAAGTGCTGCCGCAATGAAGCTATACGGGAAGCCGTGAAGACCAAATGGTAAAAACCACGGATATAATACATATTAACACCGGATTACAAATCCTTAAGACTGAAGAGCAAACATTGGGAGGGCCTGACGGCCTACCATGACAACTAAATCAATACACCAGTCAGCAGGGAGCTGGACTTGGTCAGGAAACTAAACGACGTGAGCATCAACAACAGACAACCGACACTACAGGTAAGAACATCAACCCAAAACCAAGCCTAACCTTGAATGGAAGAACCGAGAGATTACTCAACAATGTGAGAAGACCAGATGTAAGTAATAACCTACAAGGAAGGTATTACGACATACAATGAAGATGGATGACATAAAACTTTCAATAAAAACGGGATGAACTCCCAGAATAATACCATTAACAGCACTCTTCATTGAGATGTTGATAAACCCCAGAAACAGAATCAGAGAAAGCAAATTTAAGCAATGACCTACTTAGGATCAAAGACGTGCAATCACAAAAGAGAGAACCTCAAAATGACTACACCATAGAGTTGGTATAGTTGAGTAGAAAAAGACCCATAAACGATGGTTAGTATTGCTTGCCTAACTCATTAACACCCAAGTATGATTAGTCATTAACGGGTGGCGTAGTCAACGAAAGTTGAACAAAGTATTGACATGGCAGCACATGATAGCCAGGGTAAATATCCAACTTAGACACCTAAAGGCAGAGGCCTAATGAAAACTAATCCTTAATTGCTAAAAGACGTAAGTCTATGAGAGCGAAGGTATTGTCACAGACACTGATTAACATCGGATTACCTAAGCGAACTTCCATAGCAGGAAGCGAGTTACAACAACTTATTGTTAAACCCAATAGTACATCCAATGATGTGACCCAACATTGACAGAGTTCAGAGAACAAGAGAATTACGTGGATAACCTACAGATGATTAAGAATACAACAGTGAACCGAACACCGGCTATCACTTGAGACTAATCAAGCATTAAGGGCCTACGAGCCAAGGATGTTAAATACATCAGAGCTCGAGGCGTAGGAAAGCATAAAAAGGCTTATCTAGGCCATGAATGAACTACAACTCGTACATACGAGTGGTTATGAAAACCTATACTAAATTGAGGAGGAATTGCCAAAAAGGGCACCAATGAGAATAGAGAGATGATACAATGACGGAGGTGGAGAACGAACCACTCCTTTTAGGGTGGGGATACCTCTCCTTGTTGTGAGGCCTTGAGTGGGAATAAACCCCTCGAAATGGGCTTTCACTTATTAGAGATAGAATACAACCTACAAATAAACCTGAAATTTGAAGCAATTATCTTCGAGCTGAATGATAACAATCTTACAGTATGATGCAACAACCGCCTTACGTTAAACCTGGGGAACTCCCAGTGTGTTTACACCATGAAAGGGATTGAAAATAAGATAAGACGTTGAAGTCAACAATTCAAGAATTGTGCCATCAATGGGCGATATAAGAAAGCTAAAGCTACTTCTGTAGTGGAGGCCGGGAGAATAATACCTGTCAGGTAGATTAAGTTACGGTGCACAACAAAGCAACCACTATATATGAGCCATCAAATATTGATATGAAAGAAATCAGATTTATGAATTAAAACCCGATGTAAGTAAGGTGATGAAATGGGAGACATACTGTGTAGTAACGCCAGTAGCCTGGACCATGTGATGAAAGGTTTCACAGGAAGCACACTGTCCATTCCGTAAGGAGCTGGAAGTGCATTCCTAGTAGATCGACATGAGAAATAAGATAAGAGGCTCTAAGGAAAGAGACCTCAAATTACTAAGGGATCGAGTTTGTACTAAATACAGAAGGTATAATGTAGTTATAACCCAGTAGATGGATATTCCTTGATTAAGTTCAAGAAGAACGACATGTGTGTTATCATGGAATGATGAAAGAGGAGATCGACAACAGAATACTTCACAAATTAGCTGTGACTAAGCGTGTGATGAACACTATGAGGATACTTAAACGAGATGTGGGACGACCGCACTCCAAAGGAGCTTGTGGGCCTGATGGACTTATTTATAAGCTAGTCGGGTAAGTAGCAATGTATCAGTAAGGTACCCCATATATGTAAACGAGTAAAGTAAGGAACGCGAGAAGTAGTCGACTTCGTACGACAGTCAGCGATGCAAACTCATACCAGAACAGCAAGTTACCGTGAACAATTGAGGAGGAAGAACTCAGTTAAACCAATGAGATTAAAAGAGTCAGAGAACTCATTCCAGAGGAAACAATTAAGAGTTATGAAGTGCGAGAGCACTGATTACTAAGTACGAACATTTATATGTCTCAAGATTTTGGGAAACTGTGAAGAGCAATAAGCACTAAACAGTAAGTCCAGATACACAGGAATCTCAGACTGAGCAGTTAGTAGGAAACAATTCAGACGCTGGAAGGCGTAATAAGCATGAACATCAGATCTCCAGAGAACTGGATAGACAAGCTATAACTCATTGAGACCGTGTAGATAAAGATACCACACGTCCATTAAGAGACCTTTATTCCTAAATTATAAGGATACAAAGGAGCTGTAAAACATATTGAAGAGGATAGAAGGGCAAACTAAGCCCCAAGATTATCAGAGTCGCTAGCAGAAGCTAGTGGACCGTATCTTAAAGGTTTGATATACCTAACAAAAGAGAAAAAGGAATGATGTGTCTCATCTTCCAGTCGAATAAAATATACGACTTATCTACCAAATACTTGGAGCCTTAGAGGCTACACTGAACCAGTTGTAAGATTGGTAAACACCAATAAGAATCCTTGATACAGAGACTAAGCCATTACCATGGTGAAGACCCTCTGACCCAATCATAATGTGAGATAGACTACATGGAAGTAGAATGCTCCATGACACCTAAACATCTTGAACCTATGTTCAAGGATGATATAATGTTGATTACGTGGGCGTAATCCATTTTAAGGGGGGTAGAGCGCACAATCGCTTAGCGTATGTTTCACGTATTGAGTACGTAAACTACAGTGTGTAGCACAATACAATTAGTTGTGATGTTTGATACGTATGTTATATAAACACATGTATTCATTCTTATGTCGTTGTGATTATTACGAACAATTAGATGCGAATACCAGTTGTGTTAGAGGCTTATCTCGTTAACTTCGGTGCGAGAATTCAGGAAAAGAGGAGTAGAAACTCCAGGGGAATTAAAATCCCTACAATATGTATTGATATGACCAAATATGGTAATTTATGAGGTATGAATCGGTATGAGACCGATGTAGAACCTAGTAGGAATTAAATTCTATAAGTAATTATTGAGAGGTGAATTAAGAATGAATTATGGACTGAGTTCCAAAATTTGGAGATGTATTGATTTATGATTACGACTAGAAGGACTAAAAGATATAAACTGCTACATGAATAATTATTTGGTTGTTTGAAGTTGACGTGGGAGGTAGAACTTGATCTTGGCCAGATCAAGGAAAACTGAACACAAATTGGGGTGAAAGGGTAGTTCAACACTGATGCTGATCACATCAGGGTCGGATGATTCCTGAAACTCCCTACAAGTGGTCACAATAAACCACGTTAAGAGTAGATACAGTAGCAAAAAGTGGAATTGGAGTTGACATGTATTTTCTTTACTAAGTCTCACTCATGGAACCGAGGACGTATGTGCCCTTGTCTTCGGATCGGTGACATGAGGAGAACAAAATGGTTTTGTATCACTCAGCCCATGAAGGCGTGGACGTACGAGCCTTTGTCTTCGGACCGGTTATACGAGGAGTATGCAGCAAAGAATATACAAAGAGTATTACGATTACTAAAACATACAAAAGATATGTTGTGTGGTAAGTGTGGTAATTGTATATATATATGGCAAACCTTATGAGTCAGAATGCCTATACAGATATTGAGTGATCTATATGACCATTTAGTGTGAAGTTACCTGTGTGTTCTAAGATATATAGATATGTAGGAACTTTGGGGACAAAGTTCTTTTAAGGGGGTAGATTGAAATACCCCAAACTTAATATATAATGAACTATCTAATTAGGATATACTAAGGCTAGAACGTGCCTTAGAAATATTAGAAGAAGTGTTAAACAACAACTTACTCCAAAACATGCTTTAAGAACAATTAGAGCAAAAGGTGTTTTAAAGAGCACAAATAAATTAGGGAACTACCAATAAGTTCCCAAGAGATTTCAATTATGAAATATCCCTAATATTAGTAATACGCATTAAGCGGAATTAGCGTTTAAACCGAAAACGCACCTTAGAGCACAAAGATGTGCTTTATAGAAAAATGTGCTTTCAGCATGCATACATGGAAAGAAAGGCTAATGAGCCTAAATACCATAAAAAATAAGGGAACAACAATGAAATGGTCATAGGAGCCATTACGTATACACACAAATTAAGTATACAAAGTCCACAGTAAAACAGGTACTAAACTGACGAAAGTCAAGGAGAAACCACTAAACGACTTGGTTTAAATTGGAATGAGCAATATGCTATTTCATGAACAAAGTTTCTAAATTATTTAAATATACTAAGGACACATTTAAACTAGCCAAAACAAATTGCATAATCAATGTGAACCCGGAAGCACATAAAATGGTGTTTTAAGGCATTTTTAGCTATGTAACATACCTAACACATGGTATAAGTCCTTATGTACAATATTAATAAATCTAATATTACATAAATATAAGGGAGAAACAAAAAAAATCGGACCAAATGGTGCCTAATGCTGCCGACATGGGTGGTGAGTCATAAAGGTGTTAAAATGTCATTTTGCTTACTTTACACCTATTAAGCCTTTCCATGAGTGCCTTATCACATTGTCCCCTGAATAATTGATCAATCAGACACTCATCCATCTTCTCTAGCCCAGAAAAATTCGTGGCTCCTCCTCTCTTTGAGGAAACATCACAAAAACTTCATTGTTCTTGGATTATAACCTTAAAGAACACCTTGTCTTGTAGAAATCATAACTTTCTCATCCTAAATCCAAATAACAAGCTTGATAGCTCGTTGGAATCCTCTTTCAAAGAGCTTTACAACCATAGCTCATGAGCCCCCAGATTCTCAGGAAAAACCACAACGAAGTGCATCTGATTCTCGAGGTAAAACATTGCCTTCTTGGAAACTCTTTGTTCTTTGATTTTCATCAAGGCCGAGTGCCCAGGGTTACTAACCCTCCTTATTCTAAATCTTATTCTATGATTTTGGAGCCAATTTCTCTAGCAAATTGCTATCAAAATTTCTAAGGAAATCAAGCTTAAATATTAAGTTAATGGTTAATATACACGGTAAATCCTACAACTACCTATTTCAAGGTTCTAATTGTTGATCTATATATGATCTAACATATTGTTCATCTTTTTTTTATTGCCGAAATTATAAGTGTGTTATTTTTAATTTTTGACACATTAAATGTTAATATTTTGTAAATCTAAAATTAGATTTATACTCCTTATGATATAAGCTTCAATATAAACTATCATAATATACAAGAAAAATTCATATACTATGAATTTCAATATGGCCAAAAATTAAGGGCTTATTAATGAGTTAGAAAAAAATATATAACTTCGTTAAATTAAAGGAATTAGAGTAATTAAGAGTAATATGTAAAATTTAAGAAGTTTTGGTAGCTAAAGGTGAATACCGAAAATTAATGGGGTCAATATGGAATTTTTGAGAGTTTATATGATGATAAAATAATTGTACAATTAAGTTTACAATTTATAAAGAGTTTATAAGTGTTATAAGGAATTTATAAGGTTTTTGGTATATTTAAGGTAAATAAAAGATGGTATTTATATACTATAACATTAGATAATAAAATCTGGTGATTTAGAGATGTCTAATGAAATACCTCAAACTAATAAAACATGGATTAAACATGTTATCAAAATAATTAAGGCCTAAACATGCCTTAAAAGTCATTTGAGAACAACAAAGGTCAACACAAGCAAATATTGCACCATTTGACTGTTTTGGGTAAATACATACCCAAATAAACTTCTTAGGACCTAAAACTTTGTCTTAAGAATATTAAAATATTAAGGAATGTACTAAGATTGTTGAACAACACTCCAACACAAAGAACAAGCATTTACATGCTTCAAGGTCAAGTAGGGCAAAAATGTGCTCTAAGAAAGCTTAAAGGTCTTATGATCTCTAGTTGATATAAAATTGGGTTCCTAAGATCAATTATCATGTAAGGAAAACAATGAAACCATTCTCAAAGAAAACTAAGCTCAGAAACACCTTGTGACACAAAATGTGCACTAAAACACCTTAAAGCACGTTTTTGTGTATGAGCTCTAAGATATTGACTTTTTGTCACTTTAAAGACTAGATTACATTCTTTATATCATTAATGTGACATGATAGACTATATTATAAAGTCAAAATCAAAGTTTAAAAATAAAATCAAAATGGGTGATTTTGGGTGAATAGTACCCTAAATAACATTTAATTACTTAACTTTAACCATGGTCAAATGTCATCCCTTTACCAAGCCACCTATTTCTGACCTCTTATGCTGTCATACACATCCATTCATCAACCTAAAATATCTAAGGATGAGTCATCTAAGACTATTTACTAAAGTAAGTAAACATTACCTTATAAGCTCTTTTTTCTTCTCTTTCCTCCCATTACTTCGTCCAGCCGAGTTTATCAGCTCCATACCCTCTCTTTCAAATTCCTTAACAGCAAGGACTCCAAGTTCAGTTGGTGAGATCTTTTGATCTAGGTAAGCTCCTAAGACAAGTTTATGTCCATTTTCTTCATCTTTTTCTTCTCTTTCCATTGAGCTTACCCACTTCCATTTTCATCCAGCCATTTGGTTTGAGTTTGGGTTGGAAAATAGGGTGTGTTTCGGTGGAGAAATTCAAAGGAGGAAGGAAGCAAAGCTATATAGTTCTTAAGGTATAAAAACATGCTTTAAGCACTTATCTCTTGATTCCTTTCATTTTCGGTTGTAAAACCTGATTTCTTAGGCTTATAATCTTCTTCTTAACATGCTTATTCAGTTGGTATATCAAGAGCTTCAAGGAATAGCCAAATCCATGCCAAAAACACCATTTTTGGCATTTTAGCCAAGGTGAAAATTAGCCATCTTCTAATATGAGTTATACCGGTTTTAAGCCTTGTTTTAGTAGCTCTTTTGATGCTCTTTATCTTCTGTAAAAATAGGCCGAAGACCAACCTTGCTTGCCTTGGTATTCTAAGGTAAATTTTACCTTGAAATATGCATTAAACACTTCTTATGGTTAGCTCTTGTTTGGAGACTAATCATGCCTTATTGCTGTTTGAAAACATGTAAATAAAGCTGTGGAAAATTTATCTCTAAGCAGCCGTGGCCAAACAAGGCCTAAACCTGGCAAAAATAAGGTATAAATCACTTTAACCTTCACTTGGTATATTAATATGTGCTTATACATATGTATATATATGTCGTGAGTGAACAAGGTATAAAAGGTCTTATTTTGACATTAGGTGATTAAGGAATGGTTTAGTAAATTTATAGAAGTAATTAATTAACATAATGTCAAATTTAAGACATTATGTGGAAAATTGGTAATTAAGGAGACTTATGGGGAGGCCGAGAGTTTAAAGTATTTTTGGGCTTTATGTGTAATTTATTTTATAAGCTAATGTTTGTAATAAGGCCATGTACTTTAGGCAATTTCATTTATGTATTTATAAGGATTAATTAGTTTAGGTAACATATATATATTACCGCAAGGAATTGGGGTATAAAGTATAATTAAATTAATTTGGGGGCTATATAATAAGAAAGCCGAAAGTTTGAGGTTAAAAGCATTTAAAATAAAAATTATAAGATTTTATAATTTTGGGGTTAAATGGTAATTCTGGAAAATATGGGTACAAACCATAATATATGGAAATTGATGGTCAAGGCAATATAAGGAGGTCAACCTTGACCATATGGTAGGCTTTGACCAAATTAGATAAGTTAAATAACTTATTTAAGGTTATAATAAGATAAATATTTAATTGTAACATTTTTATAACATATGGGGTAAATATGTTATTACCAAAAGCTAAAGGGTGTAAAATGGTTATTATTAACCCATGGGCTATTACGAATTTGTAGGAACTTATTGGGTTGATTTTGGATAAAATAAACTATATATGTATAATATATAGTTATTATGTCATTGTGACACTTTGGATAATATATGTGGTGGAATAGTAATACAAGCCAGAGAATATATGGGTTAGGAATAATGTTTATAACCCTTTGGTGGATTTGGTGATTTTAGAATAATCTAAGAGTATTTCCTAAGATATATGTAGAATATATAGTTTTAATGATATATAAACTATATGTTATAAGTTGGGGTCAAATTGCTTATAGAAAGATGGAGGTTGAAAAATAATATAGAACATATATGGGTTCTGTTCGGAAATCTAAAAATATATATAAGCATAGTTATATTTATATTAGGTTAAAATGTCTAATATATGATATTATAACATAACATATATATGTGGTCAAATTGTAAATTTGTAAAGTTAAAGGGTTGGAAATTAATTTATAAACAGACATGGTCTGTTCGGTATTTTACAAATATATAACCATAGTTTATACCATTTTTATAAGTTAAAATGTTATATTATATGATATATATAACATGGTATAAATTATGAGGTGATTTTGTAAATAAAGGAAACTAAGGGTTATGGAAAAGAATAAGGTTTTGATATGGTGCCCATGCGGCAATAATAAAAAGTGTTTTGTATAAAAACTATAGGTTATAAGTTAAAGGAAATAAAAATATCATATTATATGATATTTGTATATGGTATAACATTACATAATGTTATGTCAAAATAGAATTTAAATGAAATAAAGGGCTGTACCGAATTAATAAGGTTGGAAAATGAATTTTAGACTATGGTCTACATGTTATAAATGTGGTAACAATTATATGGTATTAAGGTGGTTAGATGGATTAATATAAGTAAGGATTACACCATTAAATAATGTGACAAACTATAAATAAATAAGATTTATAAACTAAGATGTTACATAATATTAGGATAATAATCTTAATATAAGTTGTATAGTATAATACAATTAATGGAATTATCATCACATATAAGATGATAAAAATGTAACATATAATATAAGAGTTTTCAACTCATGGAACTTACCATATTGGGTAAATATATACATATGCGAGAATAAGTGTATAAGGATGGATATATATTAGGTTGGAAACCATATAATAATGGTGGTGGTTATTACATGAAAATAGTTACAAACTATAAGTTATAAGTTTATGAATTCAAATGTAATTATAAAAAGGATTAATGGATATATAATACAATGTATTATAATGGATGGAAGGAAAATAAATAATATAATAAATAATGCATGCATACATGCAACTATAGGTTATATACCTAAATTCAATGATGGATAAGATTAAAGAAATATAACGAATTAAAATTCACAGTCGAAACATTTCGACATTCGATTTTAGAACAAAGCCGGACTGGTTTAGAGAAACCCGTAACAATTAAGTAGGAATTCGGGGATGAACTGTCGGGGTTACTTGTTATTCAGAATACCGGATTTAGTTAGTCTTGGAGGACTGACTTATAGTTTTATTACAGTCTAGATCGCCTGTCAGACGTGCGCGCTCGAGAAAGCTAGTGGACTACACTGCGCATCCTAGGTCTGAGGTGTACGGTATGTAAATGGGTTTGATCCGGGTTGTCCAAAGGAATTCCTTGGGCTCGGATTTGGTTGATATAACTTGTGTGTTATGTGTTTTGGATATGTGTATGTGATTATGTGTGTTACTGCATTAATTATTTATGCACGAGCGTCCTACGGGACTAACACTACATCGACTATAGATCGACTTATATAACCATACATATGCGTTTAATGTGATAACACGACGGTTACTTGATATAATACCTTTAGTATTAATATTAAGTATATGGTAACCTAAGTAAAACACTTAGGAACGAGTCACGACATTGTCGGTCTCTAGAGCATGGATCTCGAACATGAATATACCTAGATTACTTATAGGTATGCATGAGACCCATTGAGCAGCTAATTAATAAATTGTATTCTCCATAAGACTAAGAGCTTATCTTAAACATTATGAGAGAGAGTTGGTATGAGTTGAGGTGAGGAATCCTGGTAGTTTATGAACTACTTGGTTGCGCATTTGTGATCACTGAGGGGTTCCCGATCGGGTTCCGCTCTAGGTATTTACCCAACGAGCCCTATTTGGATCGTGAGTCAGGTGGCTACGGCCTTTATATGGACGCCTTACGAGGCAAAGTGAATAGTCAGGGGCCTCCGGACCTCTGGCGTAATGAGCACCTTTGTGTGTACGGGAGGACTACTGTCCATGGTGAGGTTATCGGGTTGTCCTAACATGACGCCCAACTGGTATTGAATTAACATGGTTTGGATGGATGGGGCCTTGAAGGCCAAATTAAATTAATTAAGGATGGTGTTCGCTACGACGTTTATTCAGTACTATTATTCGATATGTTCGATTATATATGTAACACCCCTACTATGCCCTTAACTGAAATACCCCAAACCTTGATATGTCGTTTAAATATCAAACTATGTTATATAAAGGCTAAAAGTGCCTTAGAAACGTTAGTGTACAACTTAAACCATAGTAAAACACAAAAAACATAAGACACAGTTTGAGCAAAACATGCTCTAAGCTATGAGTGAACTTGGTTAGGACCCAAAGAGCCTACCAAGACTTGATAACATTTAATTATGATTTGATAGGGCTAAATAAGTCCTTAGGAAAACTTTGGTGGACAGTTAAACCAAATAAAACACAAGAAAATACCTTAAAGTCAATATGAGCGAAAAGTGCTCTAAGCTTGGGATAAATGTGTATAAGACCTAATGGTCACACCTATACTTTATAAATATGTTAATGAACAATTAAATCAACTCCAAAGAAAACCAAGCTGAAAACAAGTTAAAACACAAAATGTGCTTTAAGGAGTCTTAAAGCACGTTTTGAAAAATTGTCTTGTAAATGAGTTTGAATGGCTAAATGTCCATCATTACTCTTTAATTAACATGTGTACTATATAGTATCACATTTGGGTGGCTATATCAATGGGAAATCAAAAATTTCACTTCTATGTGCCTTGTTTTAGTGAATAGTGATTTTTTTTATAAGCTAGTTTGTAACATATGATGTTATAAGTAATTAAATGAGTCAATAAAGACTATATTACCCCTAGGCTTAATAGGGGGCCGGTTTTTGTAGTAATGAGTCACCAAACATGTTAACTTATTAAGTAAAAAAGATGACTCATGAGTACTATTTTGCTTTAAGTCATAAATATCTACAAAAACAAAAAACCAAACTCACTTCTCTCATTCCTTCTTCATTTCACACGGTTCCCTTCTTCTCCTACCTCTCTCCCTTCTGTTCTCACGGTGAAGCTACAGCACCAGCACCATTTCATCACCTTCCATTGTCATATATCATGACTCACTTAACCAAATCAAAAACAAACACCACCATTCTCTCCTCTCATCAAGCTCTTCATTCCTATCTTCTCAAAACTTCAAGAGCCCCATTTCGGTGCCATGGAGTTCCACCATTGAAGGGGCTTGAGCTTGTCTTTCCACATATTATTGATCTCCTTTACTCCTAGGTAAGGAATCTCAAAGAAAAATCAAGTTTCCTCCATGTTTTGTGTGTGACCGAAAATATTCATTGATGGAGCTTCTTGTGTTGCTTTGTTCTAGCTCCATTTGAATCTTTCAAGGACTAGGTGGAGTCCTCTCTTCATAGATATTCAACACCCTTCAAAGATCAAGGTAAAACAATACATAATGTTTTGAAATAATGTAAAACCTAGGGTTTACAATGAGATGAAGCATAAAGCTTATATACTCATTTCAATGTTGGTATATTGTTTAGTAGTTGAAGGAAAGAAATGCCTTATCGGTTTTAAGAGGAAACAAGAAAGAAGTTTGAGAGGAAAAGAGGTAAACAAACTATCTCAATGTAGTTTAAAGCCTTAGGAAAAATGAGCTTGATTTGCTTAATAAAATACCTAAGGAGCCAATGGTGAATGACCTAGAAAATGCTCTCAAGGAAACTATTAAGGGGCATATGTGATGTTGAGTGTATTTGCAGGTCAAAGGCATTATTTATGTGGGAAATTCAGTGTTTAAGGTTTATGTAATTTAAGGGCCTAAGAGCCATGTTATTTAAGGGCCTAAGTGCCAAGCAATTTAAGTTATGCACTATATTGTGATGTAGTGCTAAATGTGTGAAGTTTGTGTATAAAAATGTGTTTGATGGATTTTAGATGTTCTTGAGTGAAATAAGGTAAAAACCTAAGTGTTTGGATGTGAGTATATACAGAGAAGCTATGGCAAATTTGGAAAATGTGTAAGAAGTTCTAAGTGTTTTAAGTAGTTTTGGTGAACTAGGAAGTGTAAAAGGTGAACAAATGTTTTACTTGGGAGGAAAACATGCATTAAGGTGTTCTAAGGTGCTATAAGGATTTAGGCATTGTCTGGAAGTTCTGGAAACCCAATGAGTGTTATTAGGATGTATTTAAGTCTTGGAGAAGTTTGTTTAAGGTTTGGGTAATGTTGATGAATAAGGAGAGAATGATGTTTAAGTAGGTTTTGAGAAAAGAATTCAAGAAGTTGTAAAAAGGAGATTAGTTAGTAAGAAAAGAAGTTGAGAGATGATGTTAAGGTGTAGAGGAAACACCTTGGTGTAGTGGTCATTATTGGTGAACTACCACTTAAAAATCTTAAGGAGAAACATCCCAAGTGCTAGGAATTTTGTAAGAAATTTGTGAATGATAAGATGGTTTTGGTGAGTGATTTAAAGAGTTTAGCACATGGCTAAAGGTGTGTTTGATGTGCCAAATGTGTTAGGAAACATTATGAGGCTTTAGGAGAAGTTGGTGAAATTGGTTAAGTGTTTAAAGACTTGGAAATTGAATGTTTTGCCGTGTCGAACTTCCGTCCGGACATGGAAGTTCGGACAGGCTCTGTGGGTAAAGGATTTTCTCACTCTCGAACTGTGTCCGAACTTGGGAAGTCCGGACACAAGTTCGGACGTGACTGTTTCTTTCTGGGATTTACTCTCGAACTGTGTCCGAACTTGGGAAGTCCGGACACAAGTTCGGACGTGTGTATGGTTTTCAGTATTAGGTCGCGTGTAACACCCCTAATACGCACATGATACTAAATAAAATCGCAGCGGAATAAAACAACTAAACAGTAACTAACGCTTCGGTGCTACAACGCCGTCAACCACCCACGTGGTTGACAAGGCAGAACAATACACTTGTACCGGTCTGACGATCAGACTCCCGAGCATAAAACTAAACCATAATTACATCATATACAATACCGAGTGTTTACATATACAACCTTCACTGTTAAACATCACTGTAAACTGTCACAACCAAATCCAACAACGCCACGGGAGCACAGGCGCATCCCGGGCCAACATCCCAAAAGTATACAAAAGTAAACCTGCACCCTAGGATCTAGAGCCACTCCGCTTCTTCGATCCTCATCCTGCAGTATAAGAAATATGGATCCCCCGAGGGGGTCAGCAACCCTTGGCTGGTATGGCTAACGCGCAGCCCATCGGCTACCGGGATACGCGCAGCTACTTGTCATTATAACATGGCATTCAATTATATACATATCATAACATAACATGGAGCATGGCATCAATGGTGCATAGCTCAACAACACACACAGTGGATTTTCACTCCACGATAACAAACCACAAGGGTCAAATAACATAAGAGCCTAGAGAGTGATTCACTCTCATGTCAAGCTCGTTAAACACACTCATTACCGTTCTGTTAGACGAACGAGTAACTTAAGTCACAGATGGTTCGGATTTAGTGACCCGAACACACCACACAAACACAGGTTCCCACTAAACCGATCATAAGTCAGAATAGGTAAGCTTTGGAAGAAGCTAGCGGGAGATCGAACGCCAAATTAAGGTGAACAATCTTAACAACATAAGAGTCGAATCTGATTCAGATATCTACTCTTAACTTACATGCATGACCGGACAACCGGATTCCTCACTTCCCAGTTAACACTTGTTAGAAGTTCATAGTGGAACTTAACGACCAACACACAATAGGTGGTAAGTCATGTTAGACACACACAAGGGAAATGAGTCACAACAACATCACAATATAAACAACTGTAAACTCATTACATGTTTAAATCTTATAACGTTGTAAACACACAGAAAAACATACAACACACAAACCGGTGTAAACCGCTAGACAACAGACTGCAAGAAAACCATACCTTGGTCCTTGCCTCGACTGATTTCCACCTTGCGAGAATCCTAAACACATTAGTAATGTCGGTTAATTATTTATTTAACTCAAGCTTACTAAGTATTTAACATGATTGTATGACATGTTTTAATGCCTATCTTACCCTAGGTTACCTTCATTATACACCCTAGGGTTAACTACATAAGTCACATTCTTTTCTGTTTTTTTTTTACAAGTTTTGGTCCGACCGACCCACCGTCCGACCCACAACTGGGTCGGACCCTCCCAGTGGTTTCGGGTCTGAAAAACTTTACCTTGACCGACCCATGTCCGACCCAACCTTCTGGGTCGGTCCATTACAGAAACCCTTTTACTTCCTCATAATCATGCCCGTCCGACCCACGTCCGACCACCACTGGGTCGGTCCATGTGCGAACATTTTCCCTCCTTTGAAACTTGACCGACCGACCCATGTCCGACCCACCCTTTTGGGTCGGACCATACCGAACATTTCCTAACATACAGAGGCTCGACCGACCCAAAAACTGGGTCGGCCCCTGGGTCGGTCGCCTTCTAACTTACCCAAACTTTGCCAATTTTCACCAAACTTCTCCTAAGGCCTCTTAATGCTTCCTACAACATTTGGTAACTTACATCCACATACAACATCCATGAAACTCATTTTCTAACTCCTTAAGCCTTTACTTATTTCCTTGTAAAATTCCTTAACACTTATGTTATTTATACTAGGTTCCTAGATGGTGTTTCTCACCTATGGTAACTACTATCCCAAAATGCTTTCTCCTTGTTTAACATCATCTCCCAAGCATCATCTCTCACAACACTCCTTATCATTACTTCAAACCTTTTCAAGTTCATACTTCTCCTTTTACCAAAGTTTGCCTAAGTCTTTACTAAGTCCCAAAATGACTTTGGTACATACTAAAATCTCAAGCTCATGCCTAAGCCCTTATACATCCTAAATCACCTTAATGCATGTTCTTACACAAGAACAACACTTAACCATTTTAAATACTCCTTAACTTATCAAACTCATTTTAACACTTAGAACTTCACATTTGTTACCCAAATTTTGACATAGGTTCTCCTAGAACATTACTAACCCAAAACACATTGTTTTTACCAACAAACAACCAAGAACACTAAAAATCCATCAAGTACTTATTATACACAAACTTCACTTACAAAGCACTACATCACAATATAGTGCACAATTTAAATTGCATGGCACTTAGGCCCTTAAATGACATGGCTCTTAGGCCCTTAAA
Organism: Limonium bicolor; assembly: GCA_023374045.1. Taxonomy (NCBI): domain Eukaryota; kingdom Viridiplantae; phylum Streptophyta; class Magnoliopsida; order Caryophyllales; family Plumbaginaceae; genus Limonium; species Limonium bicolor. The sequence goes on from CM041780.1 coordinate 306,986,334, forward strand.
ATGCACAAATCATAAACACTGAATTTCCACAATATATTTGCCTTTAACCTGCAAATACACTCAACAACACATATGCCTTTTACTAAGCTCTTGGGAACACTTTACTAAGTCATTCACCATTGGCTCTTTAGGTAGTTTAATAAGCATTTATGAGCTCATTTCTCCTAAGGCATTAAAAAACATTAGGTTAGTAGATTTACCTCTTTTGCAAAATAACTTCTTTCTTGTTTCCTTTAGAAAACCAATAGAGTACTTGATTCTTTGACAAGCTCTAAACAATATACAAACATTGAAATGAGTATTCAAGCTATAAGCTCCATCTCATTGTAAACCCTAGTTTTACATTGTTTCAAAAACATTAATGTAGTTGTTTTACCTTGCTCTTTGAAGAGAGTTTGAATATCTAGCAAGAGAGGACTCCACCTAGTCCATGAAGAGTTGGTATGAAGCTAGAACAAAGTCACATAAAAAGCTCCTTCAATACATATTTTCGGACATGACAAAAACAAGGAGGAAAGGAAGTTTTTATTTGAGATTCCTTACCTAGAATCCAAGGAGAGTAATAATATGTAGTCAAACAAGCTCAAGCTCCTTCAATGGAGAAACTCCATGGCACCGAAATGGTTGTCTTGAAGTTTGGAGAAGATAGAAATGAAGAGCTTGAGGAGAGGAAGAGATTGGTGGTGTTTGTTTTTGATTTGGACAAGTGAGCAAGGTTTTACAAGAGATCAAAGCTTGTGTTTTAATGGTGGTAGTGGTTCTATCGTGAGAGAACAAAGAAGAAAGGAAGAAGAGAGGTGGGAAACCGTGTGAGCAAGGAAAGGAAATGAGAGAATGAGATAGAATTTACTTTATGAAGATATTTATACTTATAAAGTAAAAAGGGTACTTAAGTAGTTTACTTATTTTGTTAACAAGCTAACAAAGGTGGTGTGTCACCAACCTTAAAAACCGGCCCCAAATAGTAGTAGGAGGGTAATATAGTCTTTGTTTGTCAATTTAAATACTTATACAAACATATGTTACAAAATAGCTTATAAAAGTTACTATTCATAAAACAAGGCACATAGAAGTGAAATTTTGATTTCCCACTAATATAGACACCCAAATGTGATATTATATAGTACACATATATTTAAGAGTAATGATGGACATCTAGCCATTCAAAACTCATTTACAAGACAATTTTTCAAAAATGTGCTTTAAGACTCCTTAAAGCACATTTTGTGTTTAAACTTGTTTTCAAGCTTGGTTTTCTTTGGTAATTGATTTAATATGTTCATTAGTGTATAAATGAGGTCTTGGTAAGTTCATTAGGTCTTAACCAAGTTTATCCCAAGCTTAGAGCACATTTTGGCTCTTATTGACTTTAAAGCACATTTTGTGTTTCCTTTTGTTTAAATTTGTTTACTAATGTTTCTAAGACTCTTTTTAGTCTTAATACACCATTTTAAGTGTTTAAACAATATATTAAGGTTTGGGGTATTTCAATCTACCCCCCTTAAAAGAACTTTGTCCTCAAAGTTCATACTTCCACATATCCTAAATATTAGAACACGGGAACACTTATAAACAATACTTCCATTATTACAACACACACTTACATAACATTGGACACAAGGTCCATACAACATTATCCACATCATTCAGACACAACGGTCTGTAACATAACAACATAACATAGACGATGTATTCAAATACACGTCGTACACACATAACCGAAACGGCTCTACCCCCCTTAAAAGGGGTACGCCCCGTACCCTATACACATAAGAACTAAGAAGTAAACAATGACGGGTACTTCGCCTTCATCTTATCTTCCAGCTCCCAAGTGGCCTCCTCAACGTCCTGGTTAGACCAGAGAACCTTCACCAGTCTCACAGACTTATGGCGAGTGTCTCGAGTCTTAGCATCCAGAATCCGTACCGGAGTCTCCACTGATCGCATGGTCGGCTCTAAGGTTAGCCTTTCAGGCTGAAGCACATGAGACGGATGAGACATATACTTCTTCAACTGGGACACATGAAATACATCATGTACCTTGCCCAGCTCGGCGGGTAGGTCTAGTCTATAGGCTACCGGGCCGATCCGCTCCGTCACAACGTAAGGCCCCACATACTTTGGGCTCAACTTGCCTTTCTGGCCAAAACGAAACACTCCCTTCATGGGGGACACTCTCAGAAATACCTGATCGCCCACGGCGAACTCCAGGTCACGTCGGCGCACATCTGCGTACGACTTCTGCCTATTGAGCTGCTTTCATATTAGCCCTGATCTGGCGAACTTCTGCCTGAACTTGCTCAAGATACTCTGGTCCTATAATGACCGTCTCACTCGACTCATCCCAGCATAATGGCGTGCGGCATGGTCTACCGTACAAGGCCTGGAAGGGAGACATCTTGATCGAAGCATGATAACTGTTGTTGTAACTAAACTCGATCAGATGTAACTTATCAATCCAGCTGGTCTGAAAGTCAAGTGCACAAGCACGTAGCATCCTCAAGTGTCTGAATAGTGCGCTCACTCTGACCATCGGTCTGTGGGTGAAACGCTGTACTCAATTTCAATTCAGTACCCAATGCCTCTCGTGTGGACTTCCAATATCTGGATAAGAATCTGGTGTCTCTGTCAGATACAATCGTTTTCGGTACACCATGATGTCTTACAATTCTTTATCAAACAGTTCTGCCAATCTTGCCACTTTCCAAGTGTCCTTCATCGGAATGAATCGGGCCACCTTGGTCAGTCGGTCAACTATCACCCATATCATATTCAGACCTCCCCTTGTAGGCGGAAGCCCTACTACAAAGTCCATGGAGATATCATGGAACTTCCACTCAGGCACTGGCATTGGCTGTACCATACCACCAGGCCGTCGGTGCTCAAACTTGACCTTCTGGCAAGTGAGACACCTCAATACATAATCACTAACATCTTTCTTCATTCCAGTCCACCAAAAATACCTTTCATACCTTTATACATCTTTGAAGCTCCGGGGTGAATCGAAGTAGTAGAACAATGGGATTCACTCAATATGCGCTCTTCAACTCAGCGCTACCCCTAGGTATACACAAGCGGCCATTCAGCCTAATCAGGTCATCATCATGGAGTCTGAAGTCGTACTTCTGACCCTCGAATGTGCCATCAATAAGCTTCTGCCGGATCTCCAGCATGTACTGATCCGTCATCTGAGCACTCCGCACCTCTTCAACCAAGCCAGTATAAGAGACTAGCGAATGGAGAGAGTGTGCTCGGCGACTCAGCGCGTCAGCTACCACATTTGCCTTACCCTCTTTGTATTGCAGATTAATATCATAGTCATTCAGAAACTCAACCCACCTTCTTTGCCTCATGTTCAACTCTTTCTGAGTGAACAAGTACTTTAAGCTTTTATGATCAGAATAGATTGTCACACTACCCCATACAAATAATGTCGCCATATCTTCAATGCGAAGACAATGGCACCCATTCAAGTCGTGGGTAGGGTAGTTCTCCTCATGCTTCTTCAGCTGACGGGAGGCGTAAGCTACGACCTTCCCGTGCTGCATCAATACACAACCCATACCTCTGCCTGATGCGTCGCAGTAGACCTCAAAACCATCTGGACCGTCTGGTATAGTCAGGACTGGTGCAGATGTCAGAGCATCCTTGAGACTCGCGAAAGAACTCTCACAGTCAACTGTCCACTCGAATGGTGCATCCTTCTTCATCAAGGAAGTCATCGGCTTCGAGATACTGGAGAAGTCCTTCACAAACCTCCTATAATATCCTGCCAGACCGAGGAAGCTCCTGATATCAGTGACTGTCTTCGGCCTAGGCCAGGTGCGCACTGCATCTATCTTTGCCGGATCAACAGCGATCCCGGCATCAGAAATCACATGCCCAAGGAAAGATACTTGGTTCAACCAAAATTCACATTTCGAAAATTTTGCATACAACTGGTTTCTCCTCAGAGTTTGTAACACATCTCTCAGGTGGCTTTCGTGCTCACCTCTAGATTTAGAATACACAAGAATGTCATCGATGAAGACTACCACTGACTTGTCCAACTGATCTTGGAACAAGCGGTTCATTAAGTCCATGAACTTGGCTGGTGCATTCGATAAGCCAAATGGCATAACTGTGAACTCATAATGCCCATACCTCGTTCTGAAAGCTGTCTTCTCGATATCACTGTCACGGATGGCAATCTGATGGTATCCGGAACGTAAGTCTATCTTGGAGAATACTGATGCACCCCTCAGCTGATCAAATAGATCGTCGATGCGTGGTAAAGGGTAACGGTTTTTCACCGTAACAGCATTCAGCTCCCGATAATCAATACACAGGCGGAGGCTACCGTCCTTCTTCTTCACGAAGAGGACTGGCGCTCCCCATGGTGACACACTAGGGCGGATGAAGCCCTTGTCGAGTAGGTCTCTCAGCTGCTCCTTGAGCTCTGTCATCTCTGCTGGAGCCATACGATAAGGTGCTTTCGCAATGGGTCCAGTGCCCGGTACTAAGTCGATCTCAAACTCAACCTCTCGTGCTGGCGGCATGCCCGGCAGTTCCTTAGGAAATACATCAGGAAACTCCGACACTACCGGCACATCTGGGCTAAACTCAGGGTCTCTCTCTATGTCCTGGACATAGCAGAGGTACACATCACTCCCTCGTCGTAACTCACGATACATGGCCATGGCGGTGATGATCTGAGTCGAAGGCTCCCTGGGCCTCTGGCGGTAAGATATGGTAACCCCAGATGGACTCCGAAGAAGCAGTCGATGCTCGGCACACAGGATTCTGCCCTTGTACCGCTCCAACCAGTTCATCCCGACAATCACATCAAATCCAAGTCCGTCGAACTCTATCAGGTCGATCGGGAACTCTTCACCTCTGATTCGTACAATGACATCTCGGTGGTAGCGGGTACACCTGATCCGCTCTTTCGATGGGAGAGTGACCAAGAAGTCTGGCATCTCCTCTCCATCTAACCCCAGCCTCTTCGCAAAAGATAGCGAAACAAATGTGTGCGAGGCTCCAGAGTCGAACAGGATCGATGCATCCACGCCATTCACTGGAAAGGTACCGGTGAGGATTGTGCCGCTCTTGCCGGCTTCTGCCTCATTGCAGACACTCAATGTACCTCCCGTTCCGAGTGCACAGCCTAATTCATTGGCAAACTAATAAGTACTGGGTAACAACACGGTTGATATACTTCAATAACTCCACTTTATTCATTAACACCTCTTTACAACATCGTTGGTTTGATTGATATAACTTAACACATACATAACTCCCTTAACATATACTGGCTTAACACATTACAAGTATACAAGGTTTAGAATTGTCTGAAGGTCAAATTCAAACGTCCGGGTTTCATGTGTGTGGCATTGATCACTGCCGACGGTGCGGTATTCAGTTTGATCTTCCTGATGCCATGATATAGCATCCTTGACTGCCCACCCATGATTAGTACATCTCCTGACTTCAACATTAACTTCCTTGCGAGATCAGCACGCTTCTGCTCGCCATACAAATACTGCGGTATCACCAATGGACCAAGACACCACGGGTACTCCCTTACTTAGAGACTCGGGTGACTCGTCCTTATCTTGGTGTAATCCTAACCGTCCACCTTTCTGGTAGAAGTTCACAATACACAAATCTGCTTCCACACTTGGAATTGATTCCGTTTCAACTTGTTGAGCAATTCCCACGGCGTGATTAACGACCGCACGGAACTCCTCAGGTATACTTGGTACCGTTGCTCCATCTTCGGCTCGCACTTCTTGATATGACTTGGTGTAAGGGTTCCAGTCCTTACCCATGCACATCATCTTCAATTGCATTCTTGATCCGTTCGGATATTCAGGTGTGTAGAAACCTCCAGGTTTAGCTCCAAGTTCGTCGCATCGTCTGATGATATGGACTTGTGCTTCCGGTGTCAGGTATCCACTTAAGAGTATCATACCTGGCTGGATAACCTGACATTGCTCCATTGGAAAGTCGGTGATGTTGATGGTGGTCTCTTCAGGTTTGGTGTGGGTGGGATTGGATAACATATATGAAGGTTCCTTTCAGTTTAGAATTATCTAATTAGGTGTCTTCACACTATACTTTTAACTCCTTACTCACATGGTACACTTGAACTCACTAACACACTAAGCATGAAATGCGGTATGCAATCACTTATTACATTCAACAGTTTAGGCGGTACCTGGTCTAGAAGAGGCCCTGGCGCCTCAGACCGGTCCACCACATTCAGGGTGGCCTTGCTAGGTCCCGACCCTTTCCCCTTCTGGGAATCAGTATGCCTCTGATCGGTGGGTGGCTGGTTAGCCGTCTTCGGGCCATCAATAGCTGATGTGGCCTTACCCTTCCACTGCCCCTTGGGCTTGTTGACTCTGCTGTTGGGGTTCCGGTAACACTCATGGTCACGGTGGCCCCACTTCTCGCAGTATCGACACTGCACCTCATTCCCTTGCAGTCCTTGCCGGGATGGTCTCCATTGCACCACTTACAGTAATAGTGGCGCTCCGGTCCAGAGCCCGTGCTAGCTGCTAACACAATACACACTCAGTACTTATTTCACAACTTATCAACATACACATTAACTTATTACACGTGATTAAACAATTACCCTTTGGTGGGTAAGAGCGTAGGGGCTTCGCCGCATAAGCATATGTGAGCTTCAGTGGCTCCTCAGCGGTGGTGGTTTGGGCTTGGCCCTTATCACCCTGGTGCTGACTCTTCTGGGGCTGGGGATAAGGTTTCTTCTTCTTCTTTCCTCCCCCATACCCCTGCGAACTCTGGCCCTCGCTCGTGGCCTTGCGCTTATGCGCATTCTCCTCGTCCCTCAGACGGACGGTGATCTCCACCTTAGCAGCGGCATGATAGCACTCCTGTATTTAGGATGATCAGTCATGCCCCGCAACACATACTCACAAACTCACATTATTACTCACTTGTAGACTATACATATTCACATCACTCTTTATTTAAATTACCTGCAAGGTAGTATACTCAGCTGGCCCCATCCCATAGCGAAGACGGTGGCTGAGACCGTTGTAGAAACGGTTTACCAGCACCCGGTTCGAGTATCCCAGGTCCGGTAACAGGTGGACAAGGCCGGTGAAGGCAGTGTAGTACTCATCAACCGACACCTTGTCCCCCTGCCTCAGACTATCCAGCTCGAGGCGCTTGGCCTCCTGAACGTGCACGGGGTAGTATTTGGCTCGCAGCAGAGCCGTGTACTCCCTCCAACCGAACTGAGGATCCGCCATCCGGTCCTCTCTCACTAGCTTCCACCAATTTTGTGCCGAACCCTTCAGATAGTAAGCGGCAAGACGGACCTTAGCCTCTGCGGGCACAGCCAAGGTCTCGTAGGCGGTCTCCAACTCGGAGATATACGCCTCCAGCTTACGTGGGTCGGTCTCCCCATGAAATGAAGGGGGTCTCAAGTCTGCCAGTGCCTTGACCCAGTTGGTCTCTCGTGGCGGTGGCGGTGGTGGTTGAACTCCGGGCATCTGCCCCTGCTGGATCGCAGCTACAAGCTGGGGTACCATCTGGGCCACAGCGGCTGCTACAGCCTCAGCCATAACCTGAGCCGTAGTGTTCTCGCCCTGGTCACCCCCAGTACTAGTACCACTTCCCGGCCTCTACCGCGTGGTCTACCTGACATCTGTATTCACATGAGTATTCATTAGCAATATGCTTACACACTTATCGGTCCAACGATCATAACGCTTCCCGACAATAAGGTATTTCCACACTTAGTTAGTGGTTAACCTTTCCATAACTGATCACTTGGGTAACTGTAGTTAGGTTTCCTAACTCGGTATATTCCTAAGCTCGGTATTCTAGTCATCAGAGCGATACTTCGCTCTGATACCACTTTTTGTAACACCCCTAATACGCACATGATACTAAATAAAATCGCAGCGGAATAAAACAACTAAACAGTAACTAACGCTTCGGTGCTACAACGCCGTCACCCACCTACGTGGTTGACAAGGCAGAACAATACACTTGTACCGGTCTGATGATCAGACTCCCGAGCGATAAAACTAAACCATAATTACATCATATACAATACCGAGTGTTTACATATACAACCTTCACTGTTAAACATCACTGTAAACTGTCACAACCAAATCCAACCAACACCCACGGGAGCACAGGCGCATCCCGGCCAACATCCCAAAAGTATACAAAAGTAAACCTGCACCCTAGGATCTAGAGCCACTCCGCTTCTTCGATCCTCATCCTGCAGTATAAGAAATATGGATCCCCCGAGGGGGTCAGCAACCCTTGGCTGGTATGGCTAACGCGCAGCCCATCGGCTACCGGGATACGCGCAGCTACTTGTCATTATAACATGGCATTCAATTATATGCATATCATAACATAACATGGAGCATGGCATCAATGGTGCATAGCTCAACAACACACACACAGTGGATTTTCACTCCACGATAACAAACCACAAGGGTCAAATAACATAAGAGCCTAGAGAATGATTCACTCTCATGTCAAGCTCGTTAAACACACTCATTACCGTTCTGTTAGACGAACGAGTAACTTAAGTCACAGATGGTTCGGATTTAGTGACCCGAACACACCACACAAACACAGGTTCCCACTAAACCGATCATAAGTCAGAATAGGTAAGCTTTGGAAAGCTAGCGGGAGATCGAACGCCAAATTAAGGTGAACAATCTTAACAACATAAGAGTCGAATCTGATTCAGATATCTACTCTTAACTTACATGCATGACCGGACAACCGGATTCCTCACTTCCCAGTTAACACTTGTTAGAAGTTCATAGTGGAACTTAACGTCCAACACACCATAGGTGGTAAGTCATGTTAGACACACACAAGGGAATTGAGTCACAACATTACATCACAATAGTAAGAACAACTGTAAACTCATTACATGTTTAAATCTTATAACGTTGTAAACACACACAGAAAATCATACAACACACAAACCGGTGTAAACCGCTAGACAACAGACTGCAAGAAAACCATACCTTGGCCCTTGCCTCGACTGATTTCCCCTTGCGAGAATCCTAAACACATTAGTAATGTCGGTTAATTATTTATTTAACTCCAAGCTTACTAAGTATTTAACATGATTGTATGACATGTTTTAATGCCTATCTTACCCTAGGTTACCTTCGTTATACACCCTAGGGTTAACTACATAAGTCACATTCTTTTCTGTTTTTTTTTTTACAAGTTTTGGTCCGACCGACCCACCGTCCGACCCACAACTGGGTCGGACCCTCCCAGTGGTTTTCGGGTCTGAAAAACTTTACCTTGACCGACCCATGTCCGACCCAACCTTCTGGGTCGGTCCATTACAGAAACCCTTTTACTTCCTCATAATCGTGCCCGTCCGACCCACGTCCGACTCACTCGACTGGGTCGGACCATGTGCGAACATTTCCCTCCTTTGAAACTTGACCGACCGACCCATGTCCGACCCACCCTTTTGGGTCGGACCATTACCGAACACTTCCTTAACATCAAACAGAGGCTCGACCGACCCAAAACTGGGTCGGACCCCTGGGTCGGTCGCCTTCTAAACTTACCCAAACTTTGCCAATCCTTCACCAAACTTCTCCTAAGGCCTCTTAATGCTTCCTAACAACATTTGGTAACCTTACATCCACATACAACATCCTTGAAACTCATTTTCTAACTCCTTAAGCCTTTACTTATTTCCTTGTAACAATTCCTTAACACTTATGTTATTTTATACTAGGTTCCAAGATGGTGTTTCTCACCTATGGTGACTACTATCCCAAAATGCTTTCTCCTTGTTTTAACATCATCTCCCAAGCATCATCTCTCACAACTCACTCCTTATATCATTACTTCAAATCCTTTTTCAAGTTCATACCTTCTCCTTAGTTTACCAAAGTTTGCCTAAGTCTTTACCTAAGTCCCAAAATGGCTTTGGTATATACTAAAATCTCAAGCTCATGCCTAATTCCTTAATACATCCTAAATCACCTTAATGCATGTTTCTTACACAAGAGCAACACTTAACCATTTTAAATACTCCTTAACTTATCAAACTCATTTTAACACTTAGAACTTCACATTGTTACCCAAATTTTGACATAGGTTCTCCTAGAACATTACTAACCCAAAACACATTGTTTTTACCAACAAACAACCAAGAACACTAAAAATCCATCAAGTACTTATTATACACAAACTTCACTTACAAAGCACTACATCACAATATAGTGCACAATTTAAATTGCATGGCACTTAGGCCCTTAAATGACATGGCTCTTAGGCCCTTAAAATGCACAACTCATAAACACTGAATTTCCACAATATATTTGCCTTTAACCTGCAAATACACTCATCAACACATATGCCTTTTACTAAGCTCTTGGAAACACTTTACTAAGTCATTCACCATTGGCTCTTTAGGTAGTTTAATAAGCATTTATGAGCTCATTTCCCCTAAGGCATTAAAATAACATTAGGTTAGTAGATTTACCTCTTTTGCAAAATAACTTCTTTCTTGTTTCCTTTAGAAAACCAATAGAGTGCTTGATTCTTTGACAAGCTCTAAACAATATACAAACATTGAAATGAGTATTCAAGCTATAAGCTCCATCTCATTGTAAACCCTAGTTTTACATTGTTTCAAAAACATTAATGTAGTTGTTTTACCTTGCTCTTTGAAGAGAGTTTGAATATCTAGCAAGAGAGGACTCCACCTAGTCCATGAAGAGTTGGAATGAAGCTAGAACAAAGTCACATAAAAAGCTCCTTCAATACATATTTTCGGACATGACAAAAACAAGGAGGAAAGGAAGTTTTTATTTGAGATTCCTTACCTAGAATCCAAGGAGAGTAATAATATGTAGTCAAACAAGCTCAAGCTCCTTCAATGGAGAAACTCCATGGCACCGAAATGGTTGTCTTGAAGTTTGGAGAAGATAGAAATGAAGAGCTTGAGGAGAGGAAGAGATTGGTGGTGTTTGTTTTTGATTTGGACAAGTGAGCAAGGTTTTACAAGAGATCAAAGCTTGTGTTTTAATGGTGGTAGTGGTTCTATCGTGAGAGAACAAAGAAGAAAGGAAGAAGAGAGGTGGGAAACCGTGTGAGCAAGGAAAGGAAATGAGAGAATGAGATAGAATTTACTTTATGAAGATATTTATACTTATAAAGTAAAAAGGGTACTTAAGTAGTTTACTTATTTTGTTAACAAGCTAACAAAGGTGGTGTGTCACCAACCTTAAAAACCGGCCCCAAATAGTAGTAGGAGGGTAATATAGTCTTTGTTTGTCAATTTAAATACTTATACAAACATATGTTACAAAATAGCTTATAAAAGTTACTATTCATAAAACAAGGCACATAGAAGTGAAATTTTTGATTTCCCACTAATATAGACACCCAAATGTGATATTATAGTACACATATATATTTAAGAGTAATGATGGACATCTAGCCATTCAAAATCATTTACAAGACAATTTTTCAAAAATGTGCTTAAGACTCCTTAAAGCACATTTTGTGTTTAAACTTGTTTTCAAGCTTGGTTTTCTTTGGTAATTGATTTAATATGTTCATTAGTGTATAAATGAGGTCTTGGTAAGTTCATTAGGTCTTAACCAAGTTTATCCCAAGCTTAGAGCACATTTTGGCTCTTATTGCCTTTAAAGCACATTTTGTGTTTCCTTTTGTTTAAATTTATTTACTAATGTTTCTAAGACTCTTTTTAGTCTTAATACCACATGTTTAAGTGTTTAAACAATATATTAAGGTTTGGGGTATTTCATCGCGGCTTGCGTCCGAACTTGGAGGTTCGGACACAAGTTCGGACAAGGGTTGTATGGGCCAAAACATTTGTTTAAGGTATGGAAATGGTGTGTAATGATGGGGATTGATAGGTAATGATGTTATAAGGTTGTTAAGGACATGTTAGGTGAGTTTTAATGACAATTAAGTGGGTGAAAAGTTATATTAGAATGTGTGAGTAAAACAAGTTAAAAATGTTAAGCTATGTAACTAAGTTAACGGGGAGAAGTTATAAGCATTAGACATTAAATAATCATGCTACCCCGATGTTAATAAAAGTACATGTAATGTTATCAGTTGTTCGAGAATTGCTCGAGGAACATAATGGACGTGGTAAAGTGGACTCCGGTGACAGGTATGGTTTTCTTGCAACCTGTGTCCTACCGGATTACAGGCTTGTATGCCAATGTGTTTTTCTGTATGTTTGCCACGTTGTAAGATTAAACATGTAATGAGTTTACAGTAATTCATTTATGTGGCGTGTACAACTCCGATACCATTTAACCTCGGAAGTGTTAACCTTAGTTAACTGAGTCTAGGATCACATGAGAGTTCGGTATTCGGAGTAAACGACCCGTACCATGGGACGTACTAACCACGGCTATGCGTGTGTTAATTGTGTGATATGTGTAAGTGAATGTAGGGATCTCCCTTGTGTGTTTAACCCAGTTGTAATAGTATGGTGTGTAGTCATGATAGACTCCATAGTGGGGTTCTAACTAATATCTAAAGTAAGTATGTACTAACAGTGGTGAGGAATCCGGTTTGGCCGGTCGCGCGTTGTTTGGGAGAGGGTATCCTTCCTAGCCTTACCCTTCTCTTTGTTATGGTTGTTTCCCTCACGGGTTATGATCTCCCATTAGCTTACTCCAAAGCTTAGCTATTCTGACTTATGATCGGTTTAGGGGGAACATGTGTTTGTGTGGTGTGTTCGGGCCTCCAAACCCGAACCGCCTTAACTTAAGTTACTCGTCCAACTATTAGGACGGTAATGTGTGTTGTTGTTATTGTATAACGAGCTTATCATGAGACTGGCAACATTCTCTAGGCTCACCAGTGTATAAACAATGTTTGGGTCGGTTCCTAAGAGAACCATTCCCGTTATGTTATGTATTTTGTTGTGATGCAATATCTATTGCGGTATTATGTTGTGCACGTGGAAACGTGCAAAGTGTTGTTAAGTGTTGTATGTAGTGTATGTTGTAGGTTGTATAATGTGGAGTGTGTGGATCATGGATATGATTCCCAGTTTGTGATAAGAGGCGTTTAAGGATAACCCGATTTAAGGGTATGTGTCGTCTATTAAGGAAGTAGCTCCATTAGAGGAGGAACACTCTAGGGATGATGAATACCATGAGTGACTTATTAAGTAGGATGTATTATCCGATTGTTGAGCCCATTGAGGCGAAATGTTAAGTGTTGTGTGTTTACTGTTACATGCATGATTTAAATATAATCAACCGCATGCTAAGACGACAATTAGTTGTGCGTGGCCCGGTAGCATGTGGGCGCGGGATTACCATACCAGCAAAGGTGCTGAGCCCCTTGGGGGCCACCCTTTCTCTTCTTTTCCTATTTCAGGTACAGAGAGCTGGAAGCCGTCCGAGAGTAAGACGGGGTAGACATTGTACATGGGTAATCGTTTATGTTGTATATACAGTAGGTGTAGTAAGACCGAAATGTTATCGGCATTAGTTATAAATACTCGGTATAGTTGGAAGGTGTATGTTGTTGTTGTGTTAATGGAAAGGGATAGTAAGGTGTAGTCGCTCGGGAATTTAGCCCATCAGACCGGTACAATGTGTATGTATTAGCCTTGTTAGCCACGTGGGTGGCTAACGGCGTGTAACACCAACGAGATAAGTAATGTGATGAGGTTTTTCCGCTGCAGATTATTGTAAGTGTGTTATTGTTGGATGGGGTGTTACAAAAAGTGGTATCAGAGCGAAGTATCGCTCTGATGACTGAATTACCGAGCTTAGGAAGTACGAGTTAGGATTTAAGTACTTTGGGTTAAGGGTTGAGTGATAGCGTGAGAGATACGCTAGATAGGAACTACCAGTGACTACTGGAAAACCTACAATATCCATCCACCCTCCACAATCCCTGTTATATAACTTGGGAAACAACGCTAGAGAGATGGAAGTCCACTCTTATCGGGAATACCCGATCTGGCTGTTATTAAACACATCTAAAGGTACGGAGAACCTGTCACACGGTAGATCCCGAAAACTGGGAATCCCGGAGACGGTCTCCATCTGAACAATGTTAACCGCATTCCATAGCAAAGAATGAAGGATCTTGTGTATAGAGGAATAGAATTTCCGGCAACCTGGGTCGACATGCTAAGCAGTCGAGAATAACCAGTTTGCAACGCACCAACCGTGCAACAGGCAAGAAGTGGATTAATAAAACCGAGACAAGTGTCTACGGGACCACAATTGATAAACAATACACCAACGGTATACCAACCGACAAAGGAACTACAACGTAGTGCCCAAACAAGAGACAAGTCTCAGTAACCGCGACAAATACGTGGAACGGGCTACAAAGAGAATACAATACTAAGACAAAGGGGTCTCCCAGAATGGGAAACACCCTAGTTGATGATCGTCATGTGAAGACAGTGAGAAGTCACCTAGAAGAGTTATTATCAAGGCAGTAAGATCAGTGAGGGCCAACAAGGCCACTGATGACAGTATGGGTAAAAACAATACCACAACTGGTATGTGTTAAACCGAAGCCAGTTAGCATGGCGCACTTGCCATAGCAAGTGCTGCTATAACAGGGCTGTTCGGGAAATTTATAACCACTACAAGTACTTAGTAAAGTACCACGAAGTTAAGTGTGAACATTATAACCATGGAAGGGCTTAACAGCCTGACCTTTGTAATTGTAAGTACACCAGTCAGCAAGAAGCTAGACTTGGTTAAGGTAAGAAGATGTTGTGGAACCATGAGAATTTTCTTTCAACCCAGATTTATTCAAACCCTTTTCTTTTCAAAACCAAATTCTCTTTCAAACCAACACACTTTCCAACCTTCTTTTAAACCAAACCAGTAAAACCAAGGGCAGATGATAAGATACGACAGTGGATAAACTTTCCCTCGATTAAGTTCGGGAAGCATGGAATGAATATTGTCACGGGACAATATAAGGGAGTTGACAATAGAATACTTCACCTAGGCGTGTGACGGACACTACGAGTGTACCAATTGAATTGTGGGACGACCGCACTCCGATAGGAGCTTGTGGGCCTGACAGACCTACTTATGGGTTAGTTGGGTAAGTAGTAATGTATCAGTATGGTACCCCACATATGTATACGAGTAGAGTCCGAAACACGGGAAGTAGTCGACTCCGTACTACGGTCAGCAGTATAAAACAAACAAGAGCTAAGGATTACCATGAATGGTTGAAGCTAAGGAACTCAGTTAAGTTAACGAGACTAAAAGGATTAGTGAATTCCTCTCAAGGAAATGTTTAAGAGTTAGGAAGTGCGAAGGGCACAAACTGTTATGTAAAGACATCACATATATCTTAAGGATCCTTAGGGATAAAACATGTTAGCTGGAACGGTGACCTAGCCTGTACATGGCAAGTAGATGACTAATGTGGACACATTAATGTGCAATGAACGGGATGAAAACTCCCAGAATGAGTACTTACACTACTATGAAATGTTGATCTTCACAGAAGAAGATAATAAGCCAATTAAGAACGCGAACGGCGTGGCTAACTCAATATATCAATAAGTGTGAACTAAATGTAAAAGCATAACTTAGCAACACCCAGGAGCAATCCTTGAAGGGTGTTCGCATCAACAAGTGTTGCACGAAATGCATGACAGAAACACAAGGGTTGAAACTAACACCCAGTTTAGACATAAGTTGTCAGGAGACGGACTGACAATCCTAAAGGGCATCCCATGAAAGGAAACGTGATGCAACGACTTGTCATGGAGCCCAATATAATATCCAAACCATGTAATATTGTACAGAGAAGTACATGTGTGTGGACAGCCTACAATGAGCCCAGCTCAAGGCAAATAAGGCTATAAGCCATAAGCAAGATATGTTATATAAATTCGATTGATGGTAGAAGTTTATGTTGTATAAGTGAATAGAGTGGTAAACGAACCACTGCATTAAGAATGGGGATACCTCTCGATATTGTGACACCGCAGGAGCGGTAGTTATGTGAATCAAGTTCAAGAAATATGTTAAGGATGGACGATGTTATTATTGAAAGAGAGCAATTAGCTTAGTAGTATGTGTATAAAGTGAAGCACCTGGCTGAATAATGCCGGCTTGTGACTCGAATGATTAATGCTCAAGGAGCATTCAGTAGTCATCCAAATGAGTGATGAACCATAATACGAATGATGTAAGTATATGTGTGGAAGTTAGTGTGACAGTAAATACCATGTAAGTTATTGTTATGCAATGGGTAAGAGCACGGTTCGCAGCTGGCGACCGTTGTATCAATGTTATTGAGTAATAATGTGGCAGATAAGACCAGTTGTGAGTTAAACTCAGTGGAGATGTAAGGTAAGCGATGTTACACAGACTGGGCAATAAGCCAATGGTCGGTACTATGTGATGAGGAACTCAGTGTGAATTCCATGGCGAATCGCATAAGGGATTTACTGTCAAGAGTTTACCTCTGCACTCTGTATGACTGAGTGTTTAGGTATTGCACTTGCGCAGTAATGATCGAGTGGGATAGCTAGGAATTGGAAACATGTTAATTGTGGAGCAATAATGTTATAATGGCCGATGCATAGGAAATGCAAGGCCACACCAATAAAAAAGTACTTGTACAAAACCAAATGTGGAGACATGATTAACAGTAAGTGACTACAGTAGCACTAACCGCCAAATATCGGTATGGAATATACCCCAAATGTTGTAAATAGCTGAGAGAGCACTACACACTAGGTAGTAGCTCAATCTCAACCGACAGTAAGTCGGAAGGGAACAAGTCAATCATTGTGAAATACATAGCTGTATACACAGTAAATTGTTATGGAAGTGGATAGAAAGTGTATAACTCACCGAATTCGCTAACGGTAAGAGATACCACGCGTCGGTTGAGAAACCATTGTTACCAAGATGAAGGTCACAATTGGGGATGTGTAATACAGAAAGAATAACAAATGGGGCAATTAAGCTCTACAGTTACTAGAGTTTCGCAGCAGAAACTAGTGAGCCAGTGATTCAAGTGTTGAATGTACATGGTGAACATGAGTGGATGGCTAATTATTAACGCCTAGAAGCCTAACAGGCCAGAATCGAAACCAACTAAGAGTTTAAACAAACTCCAATGAGAATTCTTGGTTTAGGAACTAAACCGCCAATATGGTTAAGATCCTCTAATCAGAATCCATTGTGTAATAGACCGCGTGGAAGTTAAAACACTTCACGACGGCAGAACATTTTAAGCCAATGTTTAGTGATTGATTACGTGGGCGTAATCCCTTTTAAGGGGGGTAGAGCGCAAAACCACTTAGTGTATATTACCGTACAAGAGTACGTGGTGTATGTGACTTATATTGTGCATAGCACAAAATTATTGTTTTGGTGATTGGTGTGTGTGTTATGTAAACATACACATCCATTTATGGTTTAATTGTGGTAATTGCGCACAGAAGATGCGAATACCATTGTGATAAGTGTGTGTATTTGTTAACAGTTGTGTGTGATAGTACAAGTGTGGGGAGTAGAGAAGCTCCCGGGGGAACAAAAGCCCCGACAGTGTATAAATGTGAAGTTGTGTGTTGTATTTTGATAAAATATATGTGTATATACATACTATATAGTGATTCAAGAAAGGGCATGATACCGACATAGAACCTAGTGAGAATAAGATTCCCTAGGCAACAGGATTAAAGTGAGTGGAGGTAACTGATAGACGGAGTTCTATCCTTTGGAGATGTATGATCATGATTAGAATGATTAAAAAGATAGAAAATTGGAAATGAGTGATTTACTTGATGCTTGAAAATGAAGTGGGAGGTGGAACTTGATTTGCATGTGATCAAGGGAAGCCGAACACAAATTGGGGTGGAAGGATAGTTCAACACTGATGCTGATCACATCAGGGTTGGATGACTCTTGAAACTCCCTATAAGTGGTCACAAATAACCACGCTAAGAAATGAAGCAAAGAGCTTAAGTTGGACTTGGAGTTGTGTGTGTTTTCAAAAGGATTTTAAATTGGTATTTATAAAACGTTGATGGATACTTTACGTAATTAAAGTCTTCTTACTTAACCTCACAAGGAAATTTTAAACTTAAATGATTGTTTTGATCTCCCAAAGGCACGGGGACGGAAGGTGTCCATCGCGACCGGGTTCTGGGATCACAGTGTATATAAAGGATATTTTTGATTGTTATACATGCTATGACATGTTGTGTGGTATGTGTAATAAATGTTATTTTGACTTTGATCTCCTAAAAGTGTATGCTATTGAGACCTATGAGTCTAAATGTGTTGTGTTACATAGACCTAAGTGTCTGAAGACTGTTATGTTATGGGGACCTATGTGTCCAAATGTTGTGATGTTACCCGAGACCAGTGAGTCCAAGGGGTTGTTATGTATGTGTAAGTGTTGTTAAGATACCCGGACCATAGAGTCCGAGGTTATCATGTGGATATGTTATGTTATGTGTGGATGTGAATGTGTTGCCCGGACCATTAAGTCCGAGGTTGTGATGTAAAGTGTGTTTGGTTATGGAAGTTTATTTCCAAGTAATCCCCGTATTCTGATTTAATGATGTGTGGGAAAGTGTGAACTTCGAGGACGAAGTTCTTTTAAGGGGGGTAGATTGAAATACCCCAAACCTTGATATGTGGTTTAAATATCAAACTATGTTATATAAAGGCTAAAAGTGCCTTAGAAACGTTAGTGTACAACTTAAACCATAGTAAAACACAATAAAACACTAAGACACAGTTTGAGCAAAAACATGCTCTAAGCTATGAGTGAACTTGGTTAGGACCCAAAGAGCCTACCAAGACTTGATAACATTTAATTATGATTTGATAGGGCTAAATAAGTCCTTAGGAAACTTTGGTGGACAGTTAAACCAAATAAAACACAAGAAAATACCTTAAAGTCAATATGAGCGAAAATGTGCTCTAAGCTTGGGATAAATGTGTATAAGACCTAATGGTCACACCTATACTTTATAAATATGTTAATGAACATATTAAATCAACTACCAAAGAAAACCAAGCTTGAAAACAAGTTAAAACACAAAATGTGCTTTAAGGAGTCTTAAAGCACGTTTTTGAAAAATTGTCTTGTAAATGAGTTTTGAATGGCTAAATGTCCATCATTACTCTTTAATTAACATGTGTACTATATAGTATCACATTTGGGTGGCTATATCAATGGGAAATCAAAAATTTCACTTCTATGTGCCTTGTTTTAGTGAATAGTGATTTTTTTTATAAGCTAGTTTGTAACATATGATGTTATAAGTAATTAAATGAGTCAATAAAGACTATATTACCCCTAGGCTTAAAAGGGGGCCGGTTTTTGTAGTAATGAGTCACCAAACATGTTAACTTATTAAGTAAATAAAGATGACTCATGAGTTACTATTTGCTTTAAGTCATAAATATCTACAAAAACAAAACCAAACTCACTTCTCTCATTCCTTCTTCATTTCACACGGTTCCCTTCTTCTCCTACCTCTCTTCTTCTGTTCTCACGGTGAAGCTACAGCACCAGCACCATTTCATCACCTTCCATTGTCAATATCTCATGACTCACTTAACCAAATCAAAAACAAACACCACCATTCTCTTCCTCTCATCAAGCTCTTCATTCCTATCTTCTCAAAACTTCAAGAGCCCCATTTCGGTGCCATGGAGTTCCACCATTGAAGGGGCTTGAGCTTGTCTTTCCACATATTATTGATCTCCTTTACTCCTAGGTAAGGAATCTCAAAGAAAAATCAAGTTTCCTCCATGTTTTGTGTGTGACCGAAAATATTCATTGATGGAGCTTCTTGTGTTGCTTTGTTCTAGCTCCATTTGAATCTTTCAAGGACTAGGTGGAGTCCTCTCTTCATAGATATTCAAACACCCTTCAAAGATCAAGGTAAAACAACTACATTAATGTTTTGAAATAATGTAAACCTAGGGTTTACAATGAGATGAAGCATAAAGCTTATATACTCATTTCAATGTTGGTATATTGTTTAGTAGTTGACAAGGAAAGAAATGCCTTATCGGTTTTAAGAGGAAATAAGAAAGAAGTTTGAGAGGAAAAGAGGTAAACAAACTATCTCAATGTAGTTTAAATGCCTTAGGAAAAATGAGCTTGATTTGCTTAATAAAATACCTAAGGAGCCAATGGTGAATGACCTAGAAAATGCTCTCAAGGAAACTATTAAGGGGCATATGTGATGTTGAGTGTATTTGCAGGTCAAAGGCATTATTTATGTGGGAAATTCAGTGTTTAAGGTTTATGTAATTTAAGGGCCTAAGTGCCAAGCAATTTAAGTTATGCACTATATTGTGATGTAGTGCTAAATGTGTGAAGTTTGTGTATAAAAATGTGTTGATGGATTTTAGGTGTTCTTGAGTGAAATAAGGTAAAAACCTAAGTGTTTGGATGTGAGTAATACAAGCGAAAGCTATGGCAAAATTTGGAAAATGTGTAAGAAGTTCTAAGTGCTTAGTAAGTTTGGTGAACTAGGAAGTTAAAAGGTGAACAATTTG
This sequence comes from Limonium bicolor, assembly GCA_023374045.1. Lineage (NCBI taxonomy): Eukaryota > Viridiplantae > Streptophyta > Magnoliopsida > Caryophyllales > Plumbaginaceae > Limonium > Limonium bicolor. The sequence goes on from CM041780.1 coordinate 307,006,886, forward strand.
TACTTGGGAGGAAAACATGCATTAAGGTGTTCTAAGTGCTATAAGGATTTAGGCATTGTCTTGGAAGTTCTGGAAACCCATGAGTGTTTTAGGATGTATTTAATCTTGGAGAAGTTGTTTAAGTTTGGGTAATGTTGATGAATAGGAGAGAATGATTTAAGTAAGGTTTTGAGAAAGAATCAGAAGTTGTAAAAAGGAGATTTAGTTAGTAAGAAACGAAGTTGAGAGATGATGTTAGGTGTAGAGGAACACCTTGGTGTAATGGTCATTATTGGTGAACTACCACTTAAAAATCTTAAGGAGAAAACATCCCAAGTGCTAGGAATTTTGTAAGAAATTTGTGAATGATAAGATGGTTTTGGTGAGTGATTTAAAGAGTTTAGCACATGGCTAAAGGTGTGTTGATGTGCCAAATGATGTTAGGAAACATTATGAGCTTTAGGAGAAGTTTGGTGAAATTGGTTAAATGTTTAAAGACTTGGAAATTGAATGTTTTGCCGTGTCCGAACTTCCGTCCGGACATGGAAGTTCGGACAGGCTCTGTGGGTAAAGGACTTTCCACTCTCGAACTGTGTCCGAACTTGGGAAGTCCGACACAAGTTCGGACGTGACGTTTCTATCTGGATTTACTCTCAACTGTTCCGAACTTGGGAAGTCCGGACACAAGTTCGGACGTGTGTATGGTTTTCAGTATTAGGTCGCGGCTTGCGTCCGAACTTGGAGGTTTCGGACACAAGTTCGGACAAGGTGTTGTATGGGCCAAAACATTTGTTTAAGGTATGGAAATGGTGTGTAATGATGGGGATTGATAGGTAATGATGTTATAAGGTTGTTAAGGACATGTTAGGTGAGTTTTAATGACAATTAAGTGGGTGAAAAGTTGTATTAGAATGTGAGAGTAAAACAAGTTAAAAATGTTAAGCTATGTAACTAAGTTAACGGGGAGAAGTTATAAGCATTAGACATTAAATAATCATGCTACCCCGATGTTAATAAAAGTACATGTAATGTTATCAGTTGTTCGAGAATTGCTCGAGGAACATAAGTGGACGTGGTAAAGTGGACTCCGGTGACAGGTATGGTTTTCTTGCAACCTGTGTCCTACCGGATTACACCGGCTTGTATGCCAATGTGTTTTTCTGTATGTTTGCCACGTTGTAAATTAAACATGTAATGAGTTTACAGTAATTCATTTATGTGGCGTGTACAACTCCGATACCATTTAACCTCGGAAGTGTTAACCTTAGTTACTGAGTCTAGGATCACATGAGAGTTCGGTATTGGAGGTAAAGACCCGTACCATGGGATACTAACCACGGCTATGCGTGTGTTAATTGTGTGATATATGTAAGTGAATGTAGGGATCTCCCTTGTGTGTTTAACCCCAGTTGTAATACTGTATGGTGTGTAGTCATGATAGACCATAGTGGGGTTCTAACTAATATCTAAAGTAAGTATGTACTAACAGTGGTGAGGAATCCGGTTTGGCCGGTCGCGCGTTGTTTGGGAGAGGGTATCCTTCCTAGCCTTACCCTTCTCTTGTTATGGTTGTTCCCTCACGGGTTATGATCTCCCATTAGCTTACTCCAAAGCTTAGCTATTCTGACTTATGATCGGTTTAGGGGGAACATGTGTTTGTGTGGTGTGTTCGGGCCTCCAAACCCGAACCGCCTTAACTTAAGTTACTCGTCCAACTATTAGGATGGTAATGAGTGTTGTTGTTATTGTATAACGAGCTTATCATGAGACTAGCAACATTCTCTAGGCTCACCAGTGTATAAACAATGTTTGGGTCGGTTCCTAAGAGAACCATTCCCGTTATGTTATGTATTTTGTTGTGATGCAATATCTATTGCGGTATTATGTTGTGCACGTGGAAACGTGCAAAGTGTTGTTAAGTGTTGTATGTAGTGTATGTTGTAGGTTGTATAATGTGGAGTGTGTGAATCATGGATATGATTCCCAGTTTGTGATAAGAGGCGTTTAAGGATAACCCGATTTAAGGGTATGTGTCGTCTATTAAGGAAGTAGCTCCATTAGAGGAGGAACACTCTAGGGATGATGAATACCATGAGTGACTTATTAAGTAGGATGTATTATCCGATTGTTGAGCCCATTGAGGCGAAATGTTAAGTGTTGTGTGTTTACTGTTACATGCATGATTTAAATATAATCAACCGCATGCTAAGACGACAATTAGTGTGCGTGGCCCGGTAGCATGTGGGCTGCGGGATTACCATACCAGCAAAGGTGCTGAGCCCCTTGGGGGCCACCCTTTCTCTTCTTTTCCTATTTCAGGTACAGAGAGCTGGAAGCCGTCCGAGAGTAAGACGGGGTAGACATTGTACATGGGTAATCGTTTATGTTGTATATATACAGTAGGTGTAGTAAGACCGAAATTGTTATCGGCATTAGTTATAAATACTCGGTATAGTTGGAAGGTGTATGTTGTTGTTGTGTTAATGGAAAGGGATAGTAAGGTGTAGTCGCTCGGGAATTTAGCCCATCAGACCAGTACAATGTGTATGTATTAGCCTTGTTAGCCACGTGGGTGGCTAACGGCGTGTAACACCAACGAGATAAGTAATGTGATGAGGTTGTTTTCCGCTGCAGATTATTGTAAGTGTGTTATTGTTGGATGGGGTGTTACATTAACATTAAATGAAATCGCAGCGGAAAAACAACTAAACGATTCGGTGCTATAACGCCGTCAACCACCCACTTGGTTTACAAGGCAGAATAACTACAAGTGTACCGGTCTGATGATCAGACTCCCGAGCAAAGAACTAATAACCTTTAATACATAAACACAATACCGAGTTTGTAACTACATCCATAACTGTAACTGTACACCACAAACTGTCAATGACTGTCACTGTACTACAACGGTACCAAAAATATATCGCCACGGGATCACAGGCGCATCCCGGGCTCAACATCCAAAAATAATCAAAAGTAATCCTGCACCCTAGAATCTATAGGCATTCCGCTTCTTCGATCCTCATCCTGCAATAAAAGAAATATGGAGCCCCCGAGGGGGTCAGCAACCCTTGGCTGGTATGGTTAACGCGCAGCCCATCGGCTACCGGGATACGCGCAACTAATTGTCATGATGACATGGCATTCATTTTAAACATACAACTTATATACATATCATAGCAAGAGTATTGCACACAACATCACACATAACATACAAGAACGAATCCTTTTAGGAAACAAACCAACACAATTAGATCCCATGGAGAGCCTAGAGAATGTTGCCAAACCCATGCTAAGCTCGTTACATAACTCGTTACCGTCCTGTTAGATTGAACGGATAACTTAACACAAGGTGCCTCGGATATAGTGATCCAAGCACACCGAAACAAAACATAGTATGCCCCTGTGGCCCTACGTGAGTCAGTAAAATAGCCTTGGTTAAGCTAAAGGGAAGGTTGGAAACCAAATTGGAAAACAACCATAACATACAAAGAGAATCGAACCGGTTATGACATCGACTCCCATACTCACACGTGTGGCCGGAATAGACCGGACTCCTCACTTCCCCCGTTAGCACTTGTTAGAAGTTCAACATTGAACCCTATAAACGAATCATAAACAATTGGTTAAGTCTTGTTAGACACACACAAGGGAAGAGAGAGTCATACTTAACAATACAATAATATTTAACAACAGTAAACTCATTACATGACTTAAGTTTTACAAGGTCATAAACACACAGAAAAACAAACAACACACAAGCCGGTGTAAACCGGTAGGCAATAGACTGCAAGAAAACCATACCTTGGTCCTTGCTTCGACTGGTTTCCACCGTAGGTCACTCCTATACATGATTTAAGAATGTCGGTTAATTAACTTACTTAGCTTCAAATTTACCAAGTGTTTAACATGGTTATATGACATGTTTTAATGCCCAAACTAATCCTTGATTACCTACATTATACCCCCTAGGATTAACTACTTAAGCCGCACTTTGTTTGTTTTTTTTTTAAGTTTTGGTCCGACCGACCTTACCGACCGACCTTACACAAGGTCGGTCCATTCCAGAACACATTTCCATCAAAAATTCTACTCCGACCGACCTTGCAAGTTCGGTCGCAAGTTCGGTCTATTCCCGAGAGTTTCTTTCCTTTGAAAGTTCAGGCCGACCGATCTTGGCAATTCCGGTCGCAAGATCGGTCGATTCCCGAGACTCACTTACGTACAAAAATTTAGGCATGACCAATCTTGTAAGTCCGGTCCAAAGGTTGGTCTATTCCAGAGACTCAATCCGTACTAAAAATCCATACCCGACCGACCTTGCAAGTCCGGTCCCCAAGGTCGGTCCATTCCAGAGACCATTTCTCGCAGGGTAAACTGGGCTCGACCGACCTTGCAGGTCCGGTCCCCAAGGTCGGTCTGCTCCAGACCCTTGTTTTTAATTGCCCATTTAACTCCAAGCTTCACCTCATATATCCTAGTATGTTCTAACCTTATTTGGGCACTTCAAACACACCTTAAGACCTCCATTAAACTCCTTAAATCATTCATCAAAATCCTCCTCAAGCATTACACAAATTCTTATAAAAAGGTTTACACTTGTAATGTTTTTCACTAAGTTTCTATGTGGTGTTTCATACCTATAACTTCCACTATTCCCAAATGTTTTCTCACCACTACAACATCATCTCCCAAGCATCTTTTCTTAACAACCTAAACTTCTAGTTGTTGTCTAGGTCCTTTTGTTTCCTAGAACACCTAAGACATTACTTCTCCTCTAGTAAAATACCTAAACATTTCTAACACTTCCTAGTTCACCCAAATCTTGTTTAAACACTTAGAACTTCTTGTACATTACCTAAATTTTGACATGGACTCTCCTAGAACATTACTAAACCAAAACACATTGTTTTCACCATTAAACAATCAAGAACACTAAAATCCATCAAGAACATTCTTGTACACAAAACTTCACTCATTTAACACTACATCACAATATAGTGCATCATTTAAATTGCTTGGCACTTAGGCCCTTAAATAGCATAAATCATAAACACTGAATTTCCACAATATATTTGCCTTTGACCTGCAAATACACCCAACAATACATATGCCTTTTACTAAGCCCTTGAGAGCATTTTTCTAAGTCATTTACCATTGGCTCCTTAAGTAGTTTTAATAAGCAATATAAGCTCATTCTCCTAAAGCATTACAAGCTACATTAGGTTAGCATATTTACCTCTTTTCCTCACAACTTCTTTCTTGTTTCCTTGTTTAAAAATCGGTAAGGGTGTTTAACTTCTTGTCAACTTCTAAACAATATACAAATAATGAAATGAATATACAAGCTTTATGCTTCATCTCATTGTAAACCCTAGATACACATATTGTCTTAGAACATTTAGATGATTGTTTTACCTTGGATATGAAAGAGAGTTTGGATATGTAGCAAGAGAGGACTCCACCAAGCCCTTGAAAGATTCAAATGAAGCTAAAACAAGCAAGGTAAAGGGCACCATTAATGGTGTCTTTCGGACAACATACAAACATGAAGGAAATGTTATTTTTCTTTGAGTTTCCTTACCTAGGAGCAAAGGAGAACAATAATATGTGAAAAGATGAGCTCAAGCTCCTCCCATGGAGATTCCTCTAGGCACCAAAATGGAGCTCTTGGAATTTTGAGAAGATAGGAATGAAGAGCTTGACAAGACAAAGAGAATGGTGGTCTTTGTTTTTGATTTGGCAAAGTGAGATAGGAGATAATGACAATGGAAGTTGGTGTTGGTGTTGGTACTATTGCAAAACCGTGAATGGAGAGCAAGAAGGAGGTAGAAGAGAGGTTTGAGCCGTGGGAAATGAAGAGGGAAAGAAGAGAATGAAGATAAGTAACTAGTTTTTTTGATATTTAAAGTAAAAAGTAAATAGTGATTTGCTTTATTAATTTTGCTTACTTGATAAACTAACAAGGGGAGATGACTCACCTTATAAAAACCAGCCCCCATTAAGTAGTAAGGGGTGTTCTAGTCTTTGTTGACCAATTAACTTACTTATTTGACTTATGTTATAAACTTGCTTATTTTAGTTACTATTCACTAAAACAAGGCACATAGATGTGAAATTTTGATTTCCCATTGATACAGACTTCCAAATGTGATACTAAGTAGTACACATATTAATTAAAGAGTAATGATGGACATTTAGCCATTCAAAACTCATTTACAAGACAATTTTTCAAAAACGTGCTTTAAGACTCCTTAAAGCACATTTTGTGTTTTAACTTGTTTTCAAGCTTGGTTTTCTTTGGTAATTGGTTTAACATGTTCATTAATATATAAATAAGGTCTTGGTAAGCTCATTAGGTCTTAACCAAGCTTATCCCAAGCTTAGAGCACATTTTAGCCCTAATTGACTTTAAGGTATTTATTTGTATTTTCTATGGTTTGAATTGTTTACTAATGTTTCTAAGACTCTTTTTAGTCTTAATATACCTTATTTTAGTGTTTAAACAACATACCTAGGTTTGGGGTATTTCAATCTACCCCCTTAAAAGAACTTTGTCCCCAAAGTTAATACTTCCCACATATCCTAAATTTTAGAACACATGAACACATATAAACAATACTTCCATAACAACATTAACAACATACTTACATAACATCGGACACAAGGTCCAAACCACATAACAACACAACATCATTCTGTAACACCCCAGCTCGGTCCAATCATGGTTATCGCAATCTTATCATCAAATATATAAACTCTGCAGCGGATTAAATACATTCCAGGACCTTGCCACGTCTGACTACAGAATATACCGAACATTAGTACAACAGATCTTAACCAATACATAAACTTCTACAATCCCCTCACATCCTATACATATCACTAACTCAAATTACCATACGAGTGTACATGCACAACTCGTAGGCCACACTTAACCCATCACACTTGTACTCCTTCTTACTCTCGCAACGGCCGCCTCCTGATGTACACCTGTGTAGTAAAAACAGCCCCCACAGGGGGTCAGCACGAATGCTGGTACGATCCTCTCATGGCCCCCAAGCTAACGTGGCTACGATGACTAATTGTCGATAGCATGGAGGTTGATTAGATGCACAACATAATAGTAAGTGCAGTAAACATCAAACCAAATTGAACAATCAAAGTTCACACACAATGAACGACTTAAATGCGTTCCCTTAATTAGAAAGTTAATTATTTAACTCCTTAAGTTATATTTCCTCTTAATCTTAGTCCATCCTTATCTAACCTCAATCTTAGTCTTATCTTAATCTAAGAAACAACCATCCTTTAAAAAGGAGTGGATGTAGCATATCTTAGTCTTAATAATACAAACCATCCTTTAAAGTGGAATGGTTGCAACTTATCTTAACCTTACCTTATCTATGCCAACCGTTCTCTCATTGGGAACAGGTTAGCCCTTAGTTCGTTGTTTATTTTTGTAGGGCTTGGTTAACCCTAGCCAGCAGCAGGACACTTACCGGCAATAAACAACATTCTTACATTGTTGGGGATGTAGGCTAGATCCCCCCACGCCATCTTAGTATGCCTCCCTCCTAAAACAAGTAGTCCGAGGAGGTCGAGTCTATATGTCGACTCTAGGCGACGAGTCTGAAGACAAGTCATATTTGGAAGTCGGTATCTGATAAGGATACCGACCTCCCCCAATACACATGTGCCGGTACCATTCCGGATTCCTCACTCCCCCCAAAGTTAGAGTTAGTAGTAGTCTCAATGTGACACTTGTTTGTTTAACCTCTTTCGGTTATTAGAAAACTAATATTAGGGAGTGTTCCTTATTCTCACTCAATTCCTTACTAAACGTTGGTTAGTAAGTTCTCACGGTAAGTTGTGTTAGTTTTCAAACATCACACAACAATACAATAAACATAATGTTCTGGTTGCATGCTTTATCTTGTTTAGTGAGCACACAAAAACAAATAGCACACAAGCCGAGGGACACCTCGTTAGCAAGCAGGTCACAAGAAGAACTGTACCGTTCACCGTTGGTCGTTCGGTTGCTTACTCTCTTCCGGAGTCCAAATTCCAAGTCCTAAAACATTCATTCAGTTTTAGGTTGTTAATCACTTAACTCAATTCAACTTACTTATCTTACTTAACTTACTTAACCCTTAATGATCCCAGCCTAACACCTCTTAAGTCTTACAACTTAATCTTACACACTTAATCTTAAACTTTTCAGCTTATACTTAACTTAATCCCCTAGGTCCTTATACCTCTAGTAATCTTTGCCCCCTCAATGGGGTACCCTTAATACCACTAAACTCTCTTAGGGGTTTTTTTTTATAAGTCTTAAGGGTCGTCCGACCCACCGTCCGACCCACCAACTGGGTCGGACCATTCCAGAAACACTTACGGTGGCTTAACAGAGGCCCGTCCGACCCAGAACTGGGTCGGACCCTGGGTCGGACCACCACAGACCTTACTCTTAAGTTGTTCTTTCAATTCCAAATTTTTCCCCCAAACCTCCTAATGTATTCTAACATCATTTAGACCCTTAAATCCACCTTTAATCATCCTCCAAACTCATTAAAATAACCTCCAAAGATCTTCTTAAACATTTACTAAATTCTTGCAAAAACTCCTAACACTTGTTAGTTAATTCCTTATATTTCTAACATGTACATTTTGTCTAAAACTTCAACTAACCAAAGTGTTTCTTTTCTACCCATATAACTCCTCCGTAACATCATTACATTACATCTTTGCTTTGCTAAACCCTCCAAGGTTATCTTGCACTTCCATGCACCAATTCCTCTCCTTTCCTTTGGTTACTCATCACTCTTAACTCTTAAGCTTGCTTATACATTTCTTTCATTTACCTTAATACCTTGACATTGTTCTTCATTTACCTTAACCATGCAACGCCCTCCTTAGACATTTCCACTTCTTTTATGCAACTTACTCACCATTCTCATGATCATACTCTCTTATACGTTTCTAGTCATTTTCCTTGACGACTTACAACATTCTCCTACCATTTTCACTTCCATCACCCAAGTCCACACATTACCATTACACTAAACCTTACTAGTCCACCACTAACATCACCACCTCTTACACAAACTTCCCGAACTCTCATTGTTCTTCTCTTAGTTCATACCTAAATCATCTCAAAGCATTATACATTATTTCCTCCAGATTTGCACAAGTCTTACCATTCCTCATACCATGACTTTGGTGTGTTCAATGCACCCATCTAAACTCTAATTTCCTCATAGACCATTCTAGGTCATTATAAACCTCAAGAACTCCTTAGTTAACTCATTTCCACTCAAATTCCTTTTTATGACTCCTAGTAAATCCTAGGTCATATTAATTCTCCACCATCACCTAAACACTTATTTTCTACTCAAATTTCGCCATAGCTTCTCTAGTATCTTATCATGCCCAAACACATTGTTTTCCTCATTCAACCATCTCACTGATAAGTGCAAAACATATAGACTTATTAAGGTTTAATCACCTTATAATTTGCAGCATTTTTAGTAATGTTTCTCACTTATCTTGGGTTTTTCCTATAATTATGTTGTTATATTAACTGATGTATTATATGTGTTAAAATGTAGGAAAAATACCAAATAAACACATATATTATTAAGGGATTAAACAAGCCACGCGAGAGGCACGCATGGCGTGTCCGCCTCTGCAACCGCCTGGGATCAAGGCGGACAACAGAGAGGAGAGTAACAACTGCATGACTATTGCGGACAACTCACAACCACATTAACTAACAACCGCATGAAGAACCGCCTACTATATATGCGGACGTGAGTAGAGAGACCGCCCATGCAACCGCCTACTATACATGCGGACGTGAGAGTCACTACCGCAGGCGGACAAGGCGTGAGGTAACCGCCTGAGTATTAGGCGGACGAGATAGAGAATAGAGGCCGCGTTTGAGAAGACCGCATGAATATAAAGCGGACATTTAGCGGACGCGTGTAAATGTCCAGATCTGGAAATGGGTTATCTTCTTCGCCAACTCGCTCTGCAACTTGACTCCGCCATATCCTTTAGCAGTCGGCGCCTACCTTAAATCACGCACGCGTTGCAGCTCTGTCCCCTGCAATCAATGAGCTGCAATCAATGGGCAATGAACGTGCTTCAACTCTGCCTCTTCTCCTTCCTCTATAAATACCACGCTCCACTCATCTTCTCCAGTGTCCTTCCAGAGGTTCCGTCCGTGGTTCCTCCTGGAGTTCCAACTCACACCATCATTCCATCTTCGTACCACTACACTTTCACTCACTCGTTCATTTTCATCTCTAATCTCCCGCTTCTCCATTTGTTTTCTTTTCATCTCATTAATCTCACCTCTAGTCTCACGTATTTAAATAGAAGACCAAACTATTTAATATGTTAGGCTAGAGTACGTATACTCTGGGAATAATTATTATGTATCTGTATTAATTATGCAATATGTTTTACTAACTTTAATTTTAATAAAGTTTGTTACGCTTAAAGGTTTTCTCTCACCATTTTAATAAATTACATGAATTTATTAAAATGCTCTCCTAAGTCTATTTTGATCAGACCAGGTGATAAATAGACAGGTTATTTAAGCCGTAAATCTGGAGAAAGCTTATTATGATTTAATGAGTTAGTATTTTCAGGTGCAAATGTAATCCCTCAATACTCCTCTTGCCGTCCACCGGTGGGTGCATGAGTTTTCATCCGACCTTGCATAACTGGCGCGAGTTCTTATGAGGCTATGACTTAGTCCTTAAGATAATTATAGGAATCTTGCCAAACAATTATAATTAAACCAGTAGACCTAGCATGAAAGAGCAGATAATATTAATCTGAACCAGAGTCCCGTTTAGTTTATCTGTTAATTTAGTTAATTTTACTTTTCCCTTTTATTTATAAAAACAAGTCAATTAATCCCCCCTTTTTGTGACACGCTTATGTACTATAATATGTACATTAGTCCCGCGGTTCGATATCCGGTCGCTTACATTTCACTATACTACTGCGACCGGGATTTGTTTGTAGCCCGACGTTTATTTTGAGTTTTTAATTTCTTTTCTTTTAATTTTACACCAGTTTAACCACTCATGATACAACTCTGCAAAATGGCGCCGTTGTCGGGGACTAGATTTATTCTAGTTCCTAAGCCCCGGATTATTCACCTGTTTAATTATAAATATTTTGTTCTCTTATTTCTGTTAATATTATTCTATAATATTTTGTTTATTGTTTATACTAATTATCTACTATATTTGTTAATATTAATTATCTAATAATCTGTTAATATTAATTAGACACCTGACTTTGGACATCTGACTACGGACATCTAACTTCTGACATCTAATTACTAACTCTTATATTATTGTCATTTATATTATTATATTTGTTGTTTAATCTAACTCCTAACATCTAATTCTAACTTCTAACATTTTAATTTTATGTACACTAATTCCTAACGTTTAATATTTTTGTCATCTAACTACTGACTTATAATTTTATGACATTTTTATTACTAACTTATAGTTTTATGACATTTTTTATTTTGTTGTTCGTTACGAATAACCAAAATCGAAAAAAAAAACGAAGCAGCAGGCTGTCCGCCTAGCCAACCGCCCCACTCCCATGTGGACACCACTGAAGACCGCACCGCCCCTCTGTCCGCCTAATCTCCACGCGGACGCCACACCCCTATCCGCCTAAGTTCCGAGCGGACGTCCAAGCGGACGTCCCTCCATACAGAAAAAAAAAAGAAGAGCAACGCCGCGTTTCGATTTACTCTTGTTCTTCCCCAATTCTCTCTGAAACTCCAAACCCGCAGACGGCCGAAGAGAAGAACGCAGGCGCGCGACTCCCCCAACTCTCAATTGCCACAACTTCTTCAATTCTCCACCACCACCGCAGTGATTATTATTATTGTTATCTTTATTTTATTTTATATTTCTCTGACTTTTTGTAGACTCTTACTGTTTGAACCTTGTGCTAACTTTTGTTATATTCAGGAAGGTAACAGTGTGGTTTACTTTATGTTTCTTTTTATGAATTATTATTTATGTTTTTCATATTATTATTTTCTTTTGTGCCATTTGAGTTCTGCTGGCTATATATGATTTTCTTTTCAGAATAAAGTCTATATCCACCATATAGCTGAACTCGCCTATGGGAGCAACCTCAGTTGCTCTAGGAATTTTGATATCTTCGGTTGAACACTTGCGCAAACTTAAGTGTGAGGAAGGTCTCACCCCTACCAAAGCTTAAGTGTGAGGAAGGATACCTTCCTCAATCTACAATACAAGGGGAGTTTCAATTCTTCCTTTATTTTATTAATGTTCAACCTATATTTAATCCTTTATGAGTCTGTCATATTTTGAAAGGTCATTTTCTTAATTTTAATTCTGAACAATGAGGACATTGCTCCTCTTAAGTGTGAGGAAGGAGAGACCTTTCCCTGAAATTATGACAGTAGTTCGATAATGCCACACTCACTTTTTGCTACTCTAAACTGCCTAAATTTTAAAAAATTGATAAAAATGAGATAAAATAATTGTAGAAGTGTCTGAAATTATGTCAAGTGACAACTAAAAGATGGTTTTATTTAAAGGAGTTTGTATAAAATTATTTTCCATCAAAATACTCTATTTCCACTCAAAAATGATAGATCTGCTAATTGTAGAAATCAATTTAGTTTAGCTTGGGATTATGGAAATATGTGGAAAGTCAAGGAAAGAAAAGGATAAAGACAAGGTACTCCGCTGTTTATGAATTTTTCTAAACCAAAACAGGCCTCGTCTATCCGGTTATTAAGTTCTTCGGGGTGCTTTAACACCTATCAACCTAAGGTCTCGTGATCTGGGATAGAAGACCCAACACCGCTACAAGGATATAGAGAAAAGTCTGGGGTACAGAAAAATAATGCAATTTAAAAAATTTGTGTGTTTCGTATATACAATTTTTGCATTCAAAAAAAAGAGATGAAAAAGATTGCAATTTAGGTTTATGAACATGAGTACGTGGTGTTGAAAGGTATTGCGGAATAAGGCATTACTTCACACCCCTTGTCATCCCGGGTTAGAGAATTGAAATTGGTTGATAATCCCAGGTTAATCTAACTTGTTTTCTGCAGTCTAGTTTTTCTATGCTTTTATTAAATTGTTCTTCTTCACTGTTTATAAAAACCTACTTCTAAGAGTAGAATTATTCTTTCAATTGTCACTTTGTCTAAATTCCCTACTACACTTATTGAATCTTGTTTTATTATTATGGCTTAGAGATAATTTTATTCCTTATTTGCTTGAGGACAAGCAAAAGTCAAGTGTGAGGAAGTTTGATAAGTGCAAAACATATAAACTTATTAAAGTTTAATCACCTTATAATTTGCAGCATTTTTAGTAATGTTTCTCACTTATCTTGGGTTTTTCCTATAATTATGTTGTTATATTAACAGATGTATTATATGTGTTAAAATGTAGGAAAAATACCAAATAAACACATATATTATTAAGGGATTAAACAAGCCACGCGAGAGGCACGCATGGCGTGTCCGCCTCTGCAACCGCCTGGGATCAAGGCGGACAACAGAGAGGAGAGTCACAACCGCATGACTAATGCGGACAACTCACAACCACATTAACTAACAACCACATGAAGAACCGCCTACTATATATGCGGACGTGAGTAGAGAGACCGCCCATGCAACCGCCTACTATACATGCGGACGTGAGAGTCACTACCGCAGGCAGACAAGGCGTGAGGTAACCGCCTGAGTATTAGGCGGACGAGATAGAGAACAGAGGCCGCGTTTGAGAAGACCGCATGAATATAAAGCGGACATTTAGCGGACGCGTGTAAATGTCCAGATCTGGAAACGGGTTATCTTCTTCGCCGACTCGCTCTGCAACTTGACTCCGCCATATCCTTTAGCAGTCGGCGCCTACCTTAAATCACGCACGCATTGCAGCTTTGTCCTCTGCAATCAATGAGCTGCAATCAATGGGCAATGAACGTGCTTCAACTCTGCCTCTTCTCCTTCCTCTATAAATACCACGCTCCACTCATCTTCTCTAGTGTCCTTCCAGAGGTTCCGTCCGTGGTTCCTCCTGGAGTTCTAACTCACACCATCATTCCATCTTCGTACCACTACACTTTCACTCACTCGTTCATTTTCATCTCTAATCTCCCGCTTCTCCATTTGTTTTCTTTTCATCTCATTAATCTCACCTCTAGTCTCACGTATTTAAATAGAAGACCAAACTATTTAATATGTTAGGCTAGAGTACGTATACTCTGGGAATAATTATTATGTATCTGTATTAATTATGCAATATGTTTTACTAACTTTAATTTTAATAAAGTTTGTTACGCTTAAAGGTTTTCTCTCACCATTTTAATAAATTACATGAATTTATTAAAATGCTCTCATAAGTCTATTTTGATCAGACCAGGTGATAAATAGACAGGTTATTTAAGCCGTAAATCTGGAGAAAGCTTATTATGATTTAATGAGTTAGTATTTTCAGGTGCAAATGTAATCTCTCAATTATCCTCTTGCCGTCCACCGGTGGGTGCATGAGTTTTCATCGGACCTTGCACAACTGGCGCGAGTTCTTATGAGGCTATGACTTAGTCCTTAAGATAATTATAGGAATCTTGCCAAACAATTATAATTAAACCAGTAGACCTAGCATGAAAGAGCAGATAATATTAATCTGAACCAGAGTCCCGTTTAGTTTATATGTTAATTTAGTTAATTTTACCTTTCCCTTTTATTTATAAAAACAAGTCAATTAATCCCCCTTTTTGTGACACGCTTAGGTACTATAATATGTACATTAGTCCCGCGGTTCGATATCCGGTCGCTTACATTTCACTATACTACTGCGACCGGGATTTGTTTGCAGCCCGACGTTTATTTTGAGTTTTTAATTTCTTTTCTTTTAATTTTACACCAGTTTCAATTCTTCCTTTATTTTATTAATGTTCAACCTATATTTAATCCTTTATGAGTCTGTCATATTTTGAAAGGTCATTTTCTTAATTTTAATTCTGAACAATGAGGACATTGCTCCTCTTAAGTGTGAGGAAGGAGAGACCTTTCCCTGAAATTATGATAGTAGTTCGATAATGCCACACTCACTTTTTGCTACTCTAAACAGCCTAAATTTTAAAAAATTGATAAAAATGAGATAAAATAATTGTAGAAGTGTCTGAAATTATGTCAAGTAACAACTGAAAGATGGTTTTATTTAAAGGAGTTTGTATAAAATTATTTTCCATCAAAATACTCTATTTCCACTCAAAAATGATAGATCTGCTAATTGTAGAAACCAATTTAGTTTAGCTTGGGATTATGGAAATATGTGGAAAGTCAAGGAAAGAAAAGGATAAAGACAAGGTACTCCGCTGTTTATGAATTTTTCTAAACCAAAACAGGCCTCGTCTATCCGGATATTAAGTTCTTCGAGGTGCTTTAACACCTATCTACCTAAGGTCTCGTGATCTGGGATAGAAGACCCAACACCGCTACAAGGATAGAGAGAAAAGTCTGGGGTACAGAAAAATAATGCAATTTAAAAAATTTATGTGTTTTGTATATTCAATTTTTGCATTCAAAAAAAAGAGATGAAAAAGATTGCAATTTAGGTTTATGAACATGAGTACGTGGTGTTGAAAGGTATTGCGGAAAAAGGAATTACTTCACACCCCTTGTCATCCCGGGTTAGAGAATTGAAATTGGTTGATAATCCCAGGTTAATCTAACTTGTTTTCTGCAGTCTTGTTTTTCTATGCTTTTATTAAATTGTTCTTCTTCACTGTTTATAAAAACCTACTTCTAAGAGTAGAATTATTCTTTCAATTGTCACTTTGTCTAAATTCCCTTCTACACTTATTGAATCTTGTTTTATTATTATGGCTTAGAGATAATTTTATTCCTTATTTGCTTGAGGACAAGCAAAAGTCAAGTGTGAGGAAGTTTGATAAGTGCAAAACATATAGACTTATTAAGGTTTAATCACCTTATAATTTGCAGCATTTTTAGTAATGTTTCTCACTTATCTTGGGTTTTTCCTATAATTATGTTGTTATATTAACTGATGTATTATATGTGTTAAAATGTAGGAAAAATACCAAATAAACACATATATTATTAAGGGATTAAACAAGCCACGCGAGAGGCACGCATGGCGTGTCCGCCTCTGCAACCGCCTGGGATCAAGGCGGACAACAGAGAGAAGAGTCACAACCGCATGACTAATGCGGACAACTCACAACCACATTAACTAACAACCGCATGAAGAACCGCCTACTATATATGCGGACGTGAGTAGAGAGACCGCCCATGCAACCGCCTACTATACATGCGGACGTGAGAGTCACTACCGCAGGCGGACAAGGCGTGAGGTAACCGCCTGAGTATTAGGCGGACGAGATAGAGAACAGAGGCCGCGTTTGAGAAGACCGCATGAATATAAAGCGGACATTTAGCGGACGCGTGTAAATGTCCAGATCTGGAAACGGGTTATCTTCTTCGCCGACTCGCTCTGCAACTTGACTCCGCCATATCCTTTAGCAGTCGGCGCCTACCTTAAATCACGCACGCATTGCAGCTTTGTCCTCTGCAATCAATGAGCTGCAATCAATGGGCAATGAACGTGCTTCAACTCTGCCTCTTCTCCTTCCTCTATAAATACCACGCTCCACTCATCTTCTCCAATGTCCTTCCAGAGGTTCCGTCCGTGGTTCCTCCTGGAGTTCCAACTCACACCATCATTCCATCTTCGTACCACTACACTTTCACTCACTCGTTCATTTTCATCTCTAATCTCCTGCTTCTCCATTTGTTTTCTTTTCATCTCATTAATCTCACCTCTAGTCTCACGTATTTAAATAGAAGACCAAACTATTTAATATGTTAGGCTAGAGTACGTATACTCTGGGAATAATTATTATGTATCTGTATTAATTATGCAATATGTTTTACTAACTTTAATTTTAATAAAGTTTGTTACGCTTAAAGGTTTTCTCTCACCATTTTAATAAATTACATGAATTTATTAAAATGCTCTCCTAAGTCTATTTTGATTAGACTAGGTGATAAATAGACAGGTTATTTAAGCCGTAAATCTGGAGAAAGCTTATTATGATTTAATGAGTTAGTATTTTCAGGTGCAAATGTAATCCCTCAATTCTCCTCTTGCCATCCACCGGTGGGTGCATGAGTTTTCATCGGACCTTGCACAACTGGCGCGAGTTCTTATGAGGCTATGACTTTGTCCTTAAGATAATTATAGGAATCTTGCCAAACAATTATAATTAAACCAGTAGACCTAGCATGAAAGAGCAGATAATATTAATCTGAACCAGAGTCCCGTTTAGTTTATCTGTTAATTTAGTTAATTTTACCTTTCCCTTTTATTTATAAAAACAAGTCAATTAATCCCCCCTTTTTGTGACACGCTTAGGTACTATAATATGTACATTAGTCCCGCGGTTCGATATCCGGTCGCTTACATTTCACTATACTACTGCGACCGGGATTTGTTTGCAGCCCGACGTTTATTTTGAGTTTTTAATTTCTTTTCTTTTAATTTTACACCAGTTTAACCACTCACGATACAACTCTGCACTCACACACATCAAGTTCTTTCTCATCACATCTCATCGCCCAAACCAACTCATTCACAACAACTCAATATATTGCAATAATCTTAAATTGCATAGCACCAAGGCTCTTAAATGACATGGCTCTTAGGCCCTTAAATAACTTAAACTTAAACACTGAATTTCCCACATATAAAAGCTTTCAACCTGCAAATATACCCGTCAATCTCATAGTAGTTATAATGCTCTTAAAACTCATCTTAAACTTATACTATCAACTCATTCCCATTGGCTCCTTAGTCACAAGTTCACAAGCTTGTTTAAGTTCTTTTTCTTAGGTTATATAACCCAATACACAATGTAAGCTCTAGGCTACATTGGTACTCATCTAAACTCATTCCTTAAACCTTGAACCACCATTAGGTAAGTAATTTACCTTGTTTTCTCAAGCTTATCTTATCTTCCTCCTTAGACCATCTTCTTGGATGAATATCGGCCACCACTTAAATTCCCCTTGCCAATGTTTAATCAATATTCAATGACTCCCATGAGTGCTAAACAATACACTAACCTTAAGGAATGAAAACCTAGGTTAAAATGTGTTCTAAGGTATAAAAGTGGATGATTACCTTTGAAGTCTCAAGGTAGACTTGGGCATTGAATGAAATAGGACCTCCACTAGTCCTTGGTGAATAAATCAAGCTAGAACAAGGCATAAAAACAAGGCCCCATGAGTGATGATTTTCGGCCATCTAAGAAAAAGGATGGAAAGTTGATTTTTCTTTCATTTTCCTTACCTTGAATGAATGGAGAACCAAATGGGCTCTTCAAACTTGATTTTCCTCCATCAATGGAGTTTTCTCTTGGCACCCAAATGGAGCTTTGAAGGATTTGAAAAGATAGGAAGATAGGTCTTGGCCTAACTAAGAGAAATCTATACTTGGTTTTTTATTTGGAGCAAAGATGAACACTTGGTGAGTAATTGAAGGTGGGCACCCATGGATGGAGCTCTCTCGGTTTTGGAGCAAGAGAAGAGAAGAAGAAACCATGGGATGAAGAGAAATGAAGAGAGAGAAGAAGAAAGATAGCTTATAAGAGATATTTTGCTTTTTAAAGCAAATAGTAACTTCTTACTTTTTCCTCTTCTTTATAACATTATTTGACTACTCATGGTGACTCATCCTCCCTTAGAAAACCGGCCCCCTATTAATTAACGCAAGTCATGGTCTTGTTTGACCAACTAATTAGACTTAAGTGATTAAAGACTAAACTAGTCACTATTTGGCACTATTCACTAGTTAGTGCACATATTCGTGAATTTTTTGATTTCCCATTGATTTAGGCTTCCTAATGTGATACTAATTAGTACACATGTTGATTAAGATGTAATCATAGGCATTTAGCCACTCAAACTCAATTCTAAGACAATTTCTCAAAAAGGTGCTTTAAGGAGTCTTAAAGCACATTTTGTGTTTAAGCTTGTTTTTGAGCTTTGTTTTCTTTGATAATTGATTTAAAATGTCCATTAGCATATTACTAAAGTCTTATAATGGTATTTGGGTGCTAATCAAAGTCACTCCAAGCTTAGAGCACGTTTTTGCCCAAATTGCCCTTAAGGCACTTTCTTGTGTTTTCCTTGGTTTAAATTGTCTACCAATCTTTCTAAGGCATATTCTAGCCTTACTACATCATAATTGTCTACCAATCTTTCTAAGGCAAATTGCCCTTTAGCCATTCAAAACTCATTTACAAGACAATTTTTCAAAAACGTGCTTTAAGACTCCTTAAAGCACATTTTGTGTTTTAACTTGTTTTCAAGCTTGGTTTTCTTTGGTAATTGGTTTAACATGTTCATTAATATATAAATAAGGTCTTGGTAAGCTCATTAGGTCTTAACCAAGCTTATCCCAAGCTTAGAGCACATTTTAGCCCTAATTGACTTTAAGGTATTTATTTGTGTTTTCTATGGTTTGAATTGTTTACTAATGTTTCTAAGACTCTTTTTAGTCTTAATATACCTTATTTTAGTGTTTAAACAACATACCTAGGTTTGGGGTATTTCAATATAATTGTTGTTTGTGATATTTAATGAATGTTTTGATTGGATAGATGGTTAGGTATTTATGACTGATTGGATGGATTGTTAGGTATTTGTGACTGTTTGGATGGATGGCTATGTTTTATGCATGTTTATTACAGTATTGATTACAACTGTAAAATGGTAAAGCATGAAACCAATCTAATAATAAGATGGTTAAAATGACTAAGTGACCAATAAGGTCCAGGCCCGGCATACTCAGCGTTTATCGCTGAGACTACACTCACTGTGCAGGTTGTTGATTATCGCCGAAGCCGAAGTGCGGGATCAGGGTAGTTAGGGTTTATTTTAATTACCGCACATGGAGTTTATTTGTATAACAATGATAGACTATGGATTGTATTATGGTACGGTTATGTATATTCGGGATTGGGTAGACGCTCACTTGCCGACGTTTATGGTGTATGGACTTAGTATGATGTATAGGAGTTATCTCGTTATCACAGCGGTTAGTAGTTTGTTTATGTTGGTTGTTGGATATAGTTATGCTTCGTTACTCGCATGGGCGAGTAATGGCAGGTGATACCCGAGGGAGTATTAATGTTGTTAATATCTTCCGCTATAAGACGTTTTATTTATTGCTACGTGAGGGATTATTACGTGTTTAAGGAGATGGGTCTTACAAAAGTGGTATCAGAGCGGAGTACCGCTCTGATGACGAGATACTAGGTTAAGACAGTGAGCTTAGGACTTGGGAAACACGGGAAACGTTTGTGAGGTACGAGAGGACTCATCTTAAAAGATATTGTGTTTGGTAACGCAAATTGTGTGATATGTTAGCCTTAAAGGCAATTCAATATCCACTGGTTGTGTACGGTAAATTACCTATTATTTATGTGACATACTGTACTACAGATGTCTAGGGGAACTAGAGGGCGTGGTACCGGTAGAGGTGAGTCGGTGACCCCGTGATTCCAGAAGTTGCAGAGACGATTGCTGCCGTTCTCGCACAGCTTGGTACCCAAATTATAGGAACACCAGCCCACCCGCCACAGCCCAGGGAAACGAACTGGCTGAAGTCAGTTACCGAGACCCGACCACCTACATATTCTAGGGAGCCAGACCCCGTAGCCTTAGAGCGTTTCATAGTTGAACATGAGAAGGCCTACGAAGCTTTGCAAGTACCTGCCGACAAGAAGGTCGTCATTGTTGCTTTCCATCTGAAGGATGCAGCCAGCACTTGGTGGAGGTTGGTCAAGGACCATCACTTGGCTACGCCCGACTTTTTGTGGGCTGCCTTTGTGGAGTTGCTGAGGGGGAAGTACTACCCGGCACATCTCAAGCAGAAGAAGCGCCGAGAGTTCGAGACACTCTCCCAGGGAGGTCTGACCGTGGATGAGTACTACGCTCGATTCATCGGTCTGCTGGACTTTATCCCCGGAGTTGATTACTCAGAGACCGTGAAGGTCGAGAAGTTCCGGGGGGGATTGTTGTTTCGCATCCAGATGGCGATGGGTGCTACCCTCTATACTACTATCCAGGTATTAACATCAATGCCAGTAATTCTTTACTTACTACATTACCGATTAACTTTGTTAGAACTTACCAATGAGTTTCCAGGAGTGTTACGATGCTGCCTCGAGGACGGAGCTAATGCTCCAGACTCAGGAAGAGACTCTCAGGACAAAGAAGAGAAAGAACCCTGAGGGAGAGTCTGAGGGTGGAGGAGCATCTTCAGGCGATAGTTAGAAGAAGGGAAAGTAAGGACTTATCCCATTCTAAATTACTTATCATATTCAATACCTTATGAATGCTGACCCGAAACCTTAAACAGGAAATTCTTTCAGAAGAAAGGGCAGCAGCGTCACCAGGGAGTGAAGGGGAAAGAGTCCGTCCTTCGGTTGACCGGCCCAGCTATAGATGCTCAGCCTTTGAGATCTGCGCCTCCTAAGGGTGAGAACACCTACCTCTTAAATCCAATTGTAGCTATAACCTTTATACCGTCAATTTTTTTTAACTTTAACTAAATGCTACCATTAGGCACCGGACAGCCCCAGCGCCATTTCTATTGCAAGCGTTGTGGGAAGGACCATCCTGGGGTCGACTGCTGTAACACCCCTACCATTAATACAATGCTTACCGTCCAATCTCCTTACACATCAGTTACACGCAGCGGATACATACTTACATAGAGTGGGTGATAGAATGCCGTTAGTCACCCACGTGACTAACAAGGCTACTACTTCTACATACAGCATCGGTCTGATGGACCGGAATCCCGAGTACTACACATCTATATTACATACTCCATTCATCAATCAAATACAACAATGCTCCATTCAATACTTACTCCTCCATAATTCATACAATACAATATACTTAACCGAGTTTACTAGGATCCTTATACAATTATAATATCTCTCCCAAGTTCATACATACTCACTAAGAGTCTACATTTACCCATTCCTCACAACTACTTACTTTCTAAGTACAAGGGTGTGCCGCCGGTCTCTTACTTTGACCACATCCGCTCCGGGTACCTGCACACTAAAAACGTTCCCCCTAGGGGGTTAGCTTTCGCTGCGCATGATAACCGCATACCCCGTGTACTAGTGAGGGTACGCCGACCACTTGGTCGAATACATGCAGTTCATTTTCATTCAAACATACATGCATACATGCTCTTATACACAATACAATAATACTTACACAAGCATACATACATACAATTCATTACATACAAGGAATACAATATACCATCCAATACATACTTACCTTCTTCCGAAATACACATACTCATTACATACACAATATACAATTCTTGTTAGCTTCATTGGTCCACCCGGGTTAATCGGGTGGAGATTACTCTTTTACTCGTTACTTCATACATACGCATACAGACTCATACTCATACATACTTACGGATCCATACTTACTTACTCTTACTCTTACTCATGTTAAGTCGTCGGGACCTCCGGCCCGGGGACTACTCCGTCCCACCACCGGGATTTACTTGACTCACCAATCCGGGATGCTACCCATTTAAGGGATTTGGGCCGCGGACCAGTTTAAGAGTCAGGAATCGGATCCAACCTCTTGTGTCTCCTCATCCTCACGCGTGGCCGAAGCTATATCGGACTTCTACTCATTCCAATTTACTCACTTAAGTTAGGAGTTAGGTAGTTAGGAATTAGTAGAAGTCATTCATCAACCACATACGCAAATACATTTTTCATATACACATCCATACAAAATACAATACAATATACAAGTACACTACAAGATACAATTACACTTCATCATCATTCATATGTTTCATGAATTATACAAACTATTGTTCAAGACAAATATCGAGAACAATGTAAACAAGCACAAGTAAGTGCAATCTAGTCCGATTCATGCTTTTATCTTATTTAGGTGGTCAAATAAGCACACAAATCGGGGTAACCAGATTAGGATACAGGGCATGAAGAAATCATACCGTTCACCGCTGTACTTGTATCCCAACGTTCCTCCGGTGTTCACAATTCAAATTCCTATGATATACATACAATCGAATGATTAATCTAACTATCATTAACTCAATTCGATTACTCTTACGTTTCCTATCCCATACTTACTAAGTCTTTACATTCCTTTACTTACATTTTACTTACTTACTTTTAATTACTTAACAATGGTTCGCTTACATATATATATATACATATGTATAGGTGGGTATACATATATACATATATATATACTAGCTTTAGCTTACAGTTTTTTTTTTTGTAAGTTATGGTCGTCCGACCCAAGCCCTGGGTCGGACCATTCCAGTAGATTACCGTTCTCTAAAATTCTCCCCGTCCGACCCAGCACTATTCCGTCCGACCCATACCCTCTGGGTCGGACCGTTCCAGAAGGTTTCGGTCCCGTGTCCAAGCTCCGTCCGACCCACTGTCCGACCCAGACTCTGGGTCGGACGAAGTCAGAAACTTCGACCTTAAAAAATTTTTTTTGCCTGTCCACCCACGTCCGATCCACGGCTCTGGGTCGGACCGTTCCAGAAAGATTTATTGCCGTTGCCTAAGCCCCGTCCGACCCACCGTCCGATCCAGACTCTGGGTCGGACGGTAGCAGAACCTTGCTACAGCCCTTATTTTCTTTTCCCAATTTCACCCATTGTTTCCCCAATCTTCCTACACACATCCTAACATGTTTTAGTACTATTTAAACACTCTATATCATGCTAATTCATTTCTTAATTCATTACACAAACCCTATACTAAATCCATCAACCAATTTATACAATTTCCTCACTTCCTTTTAACACTTACAACAGTTTTTCATTCTCTTATGCTACAGATTATCAAACTCCATTCTACCATCCATTACTTCTCAACCAATGCCACTATTAGCATCCCAAATACCCCATCTCACCATGCCAATTCATTTCCAAGCAATTGCACCTTATATACCCAAGTCCAACATTTACTTTACCAAGTCTTATACTCTAGTTCTTCCTAGTTTCTCCAAGGCATTCCTTGCACTCTTTGCTACAGATTTTGCATCCTAGTATTCCCATACCTCAAATACCATTCCATGGTCATTAGACATCCCTACAATCCCCAATACACACCTTGGTTCTCCCATTCACCAAGTCATTCGCAAATGCACATATTCCTACCAAAATTTTGCCATGATTCCTCTACTTTTCTTACTTGGCCACACATACCAATTCTCACCAAATTATTCCTAATCTAGCCACACCCTTACAAGGGTCCTACCAGCAATCAATACAAATATAAACCCATCCCAATACACCAATTGTAACACCCCCAAACACTGGCCTAGGAGTTAGTGGTATTACACGCCGCGTATTATTACTTAATAACGCAAGGCTCTAATATTCAAACGCAAATAAGCAAATAAGGCCCAAAACAGAATACTTAAATAAAGTATAATCAAGATGATGTCGCAACATCCCAAAAGTATTACAGAACCCACCAAACTAATATCAGAAGCGGAAGCTAACAAAGAGGCCCAAAGGCTCAAATTCAAATACAAGTCTCAACGAAACAAATAACAAAATGAACTAAACTCCAGAGCTGCAGAGTGACCCTCGCTGATCAATCTGCAATGTTAGATAAAGTAGGGAATGAGCACCACAACTAGTCCAGTAGATGACAAACTTCATCAACCGCATGCTCAAAACATTTTACAGAATGATAACAAATCAGAAGGAGTCAAAGGAATCCAAAAGCATGTCAAAACAGATCAGAAGTCCATATGATAGAGGACTAAACAGAGTCAGAAGCAGATAGAAGCAGAAACAACAGAGTGGAAACTAACGCTCACAGCATACAGACAGAACGAGCAAACCAGCTCGTGAACAGAACGAGGAAACCTCACTCGTGAACAGAACAGGTTACACCCGTGAGCAGAACGGGAACATCACCGTGGCAAAGGATCCTACATAGCGCGCTACGAGACCGCGAAACCAGCCATCCAAAGGCTCAGACACAGAATAACTAGGTCCCAAAATAGAAGCTTAAATACAGAAGCATATGTGCACCAAAGGCACCAGAAAGCACATAGATGGCTTGGAAATCAGAAGGGAATCCAACCCCGCAAACGAAGTCGAAACAGAGCTCAACGAGCAAGTATGGTCAAAACAGTACCATGTCCGAACTTGTCCGGACATCAATGTTCGGACACAAGTCGAGACTCAGAAGTTCGAAAACATAGATGTCCGAACATGTGTCCGAACTTCAAAACAGTAGAAGAGACAGAGGTGTCCGAACATCAAAGGTTGGACAGATGTTCGGACGTTCTTCGGAAATCAGACACGCGCAAAGTCCGAACTTGTGTCCGGACATCCATGTTCGGACACAGGTCAAGACAAAATCAGAGAATACAGGAGGCTGTGTCCGAACTTCAAAGCTCGGAAGTTCGGACACAGCGAAAACTTCAGAAAATTAAAGCGCAGAAGGGCATGTCCGAACTTCAACGGTCGGACCGAAGTTCGGACATGCCGAATGAGAACAGAGGCGATTTTTTACACAATCAGAGGCAGTAAAACGATGTCAAAACATCATACAATTGTAGAAAACAACCTTGGGGGTTTGTGGCATTAAAACATCATCAAATAGACAGTTGCAATCACCATACCAAGACAGAACACAATCAATTGCAGAATCGGAACGATACTCCCCAAGGCCGAACACACTAATCGAATCCATCAGCCACCTACCTCGAATTAGCAAAGACGGAGTTCCAATCTGAACAACAGAGTCCAACCCACAGCACTAATCCAAACGCAGTCAGGCAACGCAATTCCCAAACTCTGAATTAATCACAATTGCAGAAACTCACAATTCAGAAAATGGAAACTCAAACCCTGAAACCGGAATTGCAATCCAGAGACTGCACACAATCCTCACCTGAATCTGACAGCAAAAGGAAACACAGAGGAGACTCCGAATACAGCCGCGCAGGAGATCAACAATTCTGACAATCAGATTGCAGAGAAGGGATTCAGACAAGGAAAACATTCCAATTTCAGAATCGAAGAATGAACAACGTTGATTACCTTAACCCAACCCGAACCTTGCAGTAGAGCAGAATCTACAGTAGAACTCGAAGGTGCACCACAATCAGCCAACTCGAAGGGATTGAACAGAATGGAATTTTGAGAGAGAGAAGAGAGAAAGGTTTGAGGGTTTCCAACTGAGCGAGAAGAGGAGCGCAAATGAGATCGTGAGAACGTGATTAGAAGTGAGAGTAATTAAGAAGGAAAGAATTAAAATAATAAGAGGTTATTCTCACCAGAATTTAAATGGAAAGGAAGAAAGACCCTTCTACCCATGTCTTTAATCAGAAGGACGTCCATGTCCTAAATCCAAAATACAATAGTGTAAGGCCACTTGTGACGAAATAAAATATAACCAAATCTTGGGTTATAACATCACCTCCCCCTTAAAAGAATTTCGTCCTCGAAATTAAAACATACCTACTGCTCGAGAAGGGCGGGGAACTTGGAACGAACTTCGCTTTCGACCTCCCAGGTCGCCTCCTCCTCTGACTGACCCGACCACTGCACCTTCACCAAGGGCATGGTCTTACTCCTGAGCTTACGAACATCCCGGGCTAAAATCCTCGAAGGAACTGCCTCGAACGTGAAGTCCTCCCTCAACTGAAGCGGACTGAAGTCAATCACATGAGATGGGTCCGGAATATACTTCCTCATCATAGACACGTGAAACACACTGTGGACACCAGCCAACGATGGTGGCAAAGCTAAACAGTAGGTAACCGGTCTGATCCTCTCTAGGATCTCAAAAGGACCCACAAAACGAGGGCTAAGCTTGCATCTCTTCCCAAACCGGACGACTCCACGAACTGGAGAAACCTTCAGATACACATGGTCGCCCACCTCAAACTCTAGAGGTCGCCTCCTCTGATCGGCGTAACTCTTTTGACGACTCTGAGCCACCAGCAAGCGCTCTCTGATAGACCGAATCTGGCCCACAACATCCTGAACCAAGTCTGGACCAATCACGGCTCTCTCCTTCAGGTCGTCCCAACAGATGGGTGACCTGCATCTCCTACCATACAAGGCCTCAAATGGAGCCATCCCGATACTGGTCTGAAAACTATTATTATAGGCGAACTCAATCAATGCAACGTGCTGATCCCAGCTTCCCCCGAAGTCCAACACACATGCTCTGAGCATGTCCTCAAGGACCTAATTCGTCCTCTCTGTCTGACCATCTGACTGAGGATGATATGCTGAGCTGAAAGACAACTTCGTACCCATAGCCTGATGCAAACTCTGCCAGAATCTGGACACGAACCTCGGATCTCGATCAGACACAATAGAAGCCGGAACCCCATGCAGACGCACTATCTCATCCATATATAACTAAGCCAAGCGGTGCAAACTGAAGGTCTTCCTGATAGGCAAGAAGTGGGCGCTCTTCGTGAGCCGGTCCACGATGACCCAAACCGCATCAAAACCCCTCGGAGTCTTAGGCAGTCCCATGACGAAGTCCATACCGACGCTCTCCCACTTCCACTCCGGAACGGGAAGGGGCTGAAGCAAACCAGCTGGTCTCTGATGCTCTGCCTTGACCTGCTGACAGGTCCTACATCTGGATACAAAGTCGGAGATGTCCCTCTTCATATTACTCCACCAGAATGTCTCACGTAGGTCCCGGTACATCTTCACACCTCCTGGGTGTACCGAGTATGGAGCTCCATGAGCCTCCTGCATAACTCCCCCTCAAGGCGTCATCTGCAGGCACACAGACACGGTCTCTAATCTCAGACAACCATCCTCTGAAACTCTGAATTCGGACTCCTGACCAGCAGACAAACTCTCTCTGATCTTACACAAACCGACGTCGAGCTCCTGACTGGCCTTGATCCGGTCGATCAAGGTAGGCTGAACCAACGCTGCCAACATCCCAGACCTCTCTGGACGAACAACCTAGATGCCCATACGCTGTAACTCGAGAGCAGACCTGCACACCAGACAAAGCACAAACGGTCCCAGACGGACCCCTCCTACTGAGCGCATCAGCAACCACATTCGCCCTACCAGGATGGTAGAGGATCTCCAGATCGTAATCGTGCAGCAACTCCAGCCACCTCCTCTGCCTCAAGTTCAACTCCTTTTGAGTGAACAAATACTTAAGGCTCTTGTGGTCCGTATACACCTTGCACGCTGCTCCATACAGATAGTGCCTCCAAATCTTCAAGGCAAACACAACTGCAGCTAACTCCAGGTCGTGGGTCGGATAGTTCTTCTCATATGGCTTCAACTGACGAGAGCCATATGCTACTACCTTCCCATGCTGCATCAGCACACACCCAAGTCCCTTATGGGACGCATCACAGAAACCTCCAGACCCTCATTACCCTCTGGAAGGGTCAGAATCGGCGCAGATGTCAACCTCCTCTGCAGCTCCTGAAAGCACAGCTCAAATGCCTCACTCCACTCGAACTTCACATCCTTTTGCAGCAGACGAGTCAACGGGATCACTAGCTTGGAGAAGCCCTCCACAAACTTACGATAGTAACCCGCTAGTCCAAGGAAGCTACGTATCTCTCCAACATTAGTAGGCCTGGCCCACTCAGTAATAGTCCTAATCTTCTCCGGATCCACGGAGATACCATCCTTAGAGACCACATGTCCCAAAAACACCACCTGGTCCAACCAGAACTCACACTTCTTCAGCTTCGCGTACAGCTCCTTCTCCCTCAGAGTCTGGAGAACAGTCCTCAAATGCTCCTCGTGCTCCTCAGCACTCTTGGAATACACCAAGATGTCATCTATAAATACCATGACGAACTGGTCCAAAAACGGCTTGAACACCCGATTCATCATGTCCATAAATACAGAAGGCGCATTCGTCAGACCGAATGGCATCACTAGGAACTCGTAATGTCCATAACGAGTCCTGAAGGCGGACTTAGGCACATCGTCTGCCTTAATCCACAGTTGATGATAACCGGACCTCAGATCGATCTTCGAAAACACCTTAGCTCCTACTAACTGGTCGAACAAGTCATCAATGCGCGGGAGAGGATACCTATTCTTAATGGTAACCTTGTTGAGCTCCCTGTAGTCAATGCACAAACGCATGCTACCGTCCTTCTTCTTAACAAATAACACTGGCGCTCCCCAAGGCGACTCACTAGGGCGAATGAAGCCCTTATCCAGCAGCTCCTGTAACTGGACCTTCAACTCCTTAAGCTCAGCAGGCGCCATGCGGTATGGGGCCTTAGAAATCGGCTGGGTCTCAGGTGCGAGCTCGATCGAGAACTCCACCTCTCTGACAGGGGGAAGCCCAGGTACATCATCTTGGAACACATCTGGGAAGTCTCTGACTACTGGAATGTCCTCCAACTTCGCATCCTTGCGAACCTCAGGGATGTAGCACAGATATCCCTGGCATCCTTTCCTCAAGAAACGAAACGCCTGCATGGCTGAAATCACTAGCGGCGAGCACGGGAGTCCATTCCCTGCTACAACTAGGCGGGGCTGACCCGGCTCCTTAAAGGTCACTCTCGAAGCAGCACAATCAATGTGGGCATGGTGCGCAGCAAGCCAATCCATGCCCAGAATCACATCAAAAGAAGTCATCTCCATAGGGATGAGGTTAGCAAACAGAGTCCTATCTCTAACTAACACAGGACTATCATTACAAACAGAGTTCAGAAGCATAGAAGAGTCTCTAACTAATGGACTATGCACACACAGCTCAACACCCAGAGGCACAACAGGCAAACCGAGCTCACCCACTAACTCAGCAGAAATAAAAGAGTGGGTGGCTCCAGAGTCAAACAAGCAGAAAACAGAACGAGAAGACAGCTGGAGAATACCTATGACAACTCTGTCAGTCGATCGGTCTCTCTCTCCAGCCATCGCGTACACTCTGGCCTGGCCCTGGGGCTTCTTCTGCTCAGCCCGGTCTCGATCTCTGGACCCTGAAGCAGACTCACCAGCTCTACCTCCAGAGCTACCTCTGCTCCTCTCGGCCTGAGGGCAGTCAGCTATCCTATGTCCCATGGATCCACACTTGAGCAGGCTCCAGGCTTCCTGTAGCAGTCCTGACCTATGTGAAACTTGCCACAGACCTGGCACTTCGGAGCAGGAGCTGACGAAGACGAACCACCCCTATCTCGTGAACGGTCCCCATAGCGGTCTCCAGCTCGGTCTCCAGTAGACTGCTTCTTCTAAGAAGCAGACTGATCCCTCCTGTCGCTCTCGTCGGACCTCTACTTCCTCTTCTGGTCCTTCCCTCCAGACTGGCAACCTCTCAAGTCGGCCTCTACCAACAGGGCGACATCAGCTACGTCCCTAAAGGTCTTGTGACGCAGCGGCGTCACGGCAGAATGAATATCAGGCCTCAGGCCGCTCTCAAACTTCCTGGCCTTCCTATGCTCGTCAGGCTCAGGTGCAAACTTCGACAGGCTGATGAACTTCCTGACGTACTCCTCCACACTCATATCCCGATCCTGGCGTAGTCGGTTATACTCCAAGATACGCTGGTCCTTATACACATCGGGGTAGAACTGCTTATTGAACTCCCCAGTGAACTGCTCCCACGTCCAAGGCTGTGGGAATCTCCCCATCACTGACCTCCACCACTCCTTGGCTTCGGCCTTAAAAAGGAAAGTAGCAAAGTCGACCTTCTGCTCCTCCTCAGAGCCCATCACACGCAGCAAATCCTCCCCCTCTACACCAGTGACTGGCCTCCTGGGGGTCTCCTGCCCCATCGAACGATGGCGGCTTCAGCTTCATGAACTCCTGAAGCGCCTTCACATTTCTGCCTCCAGCATCCGCCCCAGCTGGGCCTGCTCCGCCAGCTGGTCCTCCTCCAGCTGGACCACCCCCTGCAGCGATGGTCTGCATGAGCTGCGTCATGAACTGCTGAATAGCATCAGCAACATTATTTCCTGGAGCCCTCCTTGGCGGCATTCTAAAAGTCCAACAGCAAGCAGTTAAACTCAGACACTAGCACTGACATTTCTGACTGACTGACTAACTTAATCCCCAGCAGATTAGAACCCAGAGCTCTGATACCACTAAATGTAACACCCCCAAACACTGGCCTAGGAGTTAGGGGTATTACACGCCGCGTATTATTACTTAATAACGCAAGGCTCTAATATTCAAACACAAATAAGCAAATAAGGCCCAAAACAGAATACTTAAATAAAATATCAAGATGATGTCGCACATCCCAAAAAGTATTACAGAACCCACCAAACTAATATCAGAAGCGGAAGCTAACAAAGAGGCCCAAAGGCTCAAAAAATCAAATACAAGTCTCAACGAAACAATAACAAAATGAACTAAACTCCAGAGCTGCAGAGTGACCTCGCTGATCAATCTGCAATGTGATAAAAGTAGGGGAATGAGCACACACACTATGCCCAGTAGATGACAAACTTCATCAACCAGCATGCTCAAAACATTTTACAGAATGTTAACAAAGGAAGGAGTCAAAGGAATCCAAAAGCATGTCAGAAAACAGAACAGAAGTCCATATGATAGAGGACTAAATAGAGTCAAAGCAGATAGAAGCAGAAAACAGAGTGGGACACTAGCGATACACAGCATACAGACAGACGAGCAACCAGCTCGTGAATGAACGAGGAAACCTCACTCGTGAACAGAACAGGTGTAAACACCCGTGAGCAGAACGGGGAACATCACCAGTGAACAGAAGGATCCTACATAGCGCGCTACGAGACAGCA
This sequence comes from Limonium bicolor, assembly GCA_023374045.1. Taxonomy (NCBI): domain Eukaryota; kingdom Viridiplantae; phylum Streptophyta; class Magnoliopsida; order Caryophyllales; family Plumbaginaceae; genus Limonium; species Limonium bicolor. Next base: position 307,038,763 of record CM041780.1, read on the forward strand.
AAACCAGCCATCCAAAGGCTCAGACACAGAGATAACTAGGTCCCAAAACAGAAGCTTAAATACAGATAAACATATGTGCACCAAAGGCACCAGAAAGCACATAGATGGCTTGGAAATCAGAAGGGGAATCCAACCCCGCAAACGGAAGTCGAAACAGAGCTCAAACGAGCAAGTTATCGTCAAAACAGTACCATGTCCGAACTTGTGTCCGGACATCAATGTTCGGACACAAGTCGAGACTCAGAAGTCGAAAACAGACAGATGTCCGAACTTGTGTCCGAACTACGAAGTTCGGACACAGGTCAAACTTCAAAACAGAAGAAGAGACAGAGGTGTCCGAACATCAAAGGTCGGACAGATGTTCGGACGTTCTTCGGAAATCAGACACGCGCAAAGTCCGAACTTGTGTCCGGACATCCATGTTCGGACACAGGTCAAGACAAAATCAGAGAATACAGGAGGCTGTGTCCGAACTTCAAAGCTCGGACGGAAGTTCGGACACAGCGAAAACTTCAGAAAATTAAAGCGCAGAAGGGCATGTCTGAACTTCAACGGTCGGACAGAAGTTCGGACACGCCGAAAAACACAGAGAACAGAGGCGATTTTTTACACAATCAGAGGCAGTAAAACGATGTCAAAACATCATACAATTGTAGAAAATAACCTTGGGGGTTGTGGCATTAAAACATCATCAAACAAACAGTTGCAATCACCATACCAAGACAGAACACAATCAATTGCAGAATCGGAACGAAACTCCCCAAGGCCGAACACACTAATCGAATCCATCAGCCACCTACCTCGAATTAGCAGAGACGGAGTTCCAATCTGAACAGCAGAGTCCAACCCACAGCACTAATCCAAACGTAGTCAGGCAACGCAATTCCCAAACTCTGAATTAATCACAATTGCAGAAACTCACAATTCAGAAAACGGAAACTCAAACCCTGAAACCGGAATTGCAATCCAGAGACTGCACACAATCCTCACTTGAATCTGACAGCAAAAGGAAACATAGAGGAGACTCCGAATACAGCCGCGCAGGAGATCAACAATTCTGACAATCAGATTGCAGAGTAGGGATTCAGACAAGGAAAAACATTCCAATTTCAGAATCGAAGAATGAACAACGTTGATTAACTTAACCCAACCCGAACCTTGCAGTAGAGCAGAATCTACAGTAGAACTCGAAGGTACACCACAATCAGCCAACTCGAAGGGATTGAACAGAACGGAATTTTGAGAGAGAGAAGAGAGAAAGGTTTGAGGGTTTCCAACTGAGCGAGAAGAGGAGCGCAAATGAGATCGTGAGAACGTGATTAGAAGTGAGAGTAATTAAGAAGGAAAGAATAAAATAATAAGAGGTTATTCTCATCAGAATTTAAATGGAAAGAAGAAGAAAGACCCTTCTACCCATGTCTTTAATCAGAAGGACGTCCATGTCCTAAATCCAAAATACAATAGTGTAAGGCCACTTGTGACGAAATAAAATATAACCAAATCTTGGGTTATAACACCAATACTCCATCAAACATCAATACTAATACTCATACACATATACTTGGCTCCAAGGCCTACAATCCACATACTAATCACAAATACTCAAACTTCCAAAATGACATTACTAATACATTATTTTGGGTTCCTTAATTAGTTCACCCATTCCCATTACTCTAATGCAATTATAACTTAACATTAGGAAGGGGCTCTTACCTTGAGCTTTTAATTCCTTCTTTCTTTCTCATTTCTCCTTCTTCTTCCTTTCTTGCCCAAATCGGCCATGTGGGGGATGGAGTTGTCAAACTCCATTCCCATCACCCAGTGAACACAAAACACTACAATTAATATACTAACCCTTAAATTAATGCCAATTCATTGAAGTGTTTGAAATGAAATTTCTAGGGTTTACCTTTGGAGAGTTTTAGAAGGGGTTTTAGCCCTTGGTTCAAGAAGGTGAATCCACCACCATTGCAAGGTGGAGTTGATGCTCAAAAGAGAGAGAGAGAAAACAAGGTATCACAATGGGCAAAAATCGGTTACACAAAGAGGTAGAGAGAACTTGAGTTTTTCATGAAGATCTTTACCTTGTTGGAAAGAGGAGACTCCAAGCTACCCATTGGTGTGCTTTTCTCTTCACATGGGGAAAACCCATGGAGATGAAATTCATCCTTTTCGAATTTGAAAAGAGGGAATGATAGAGGATGATGAGGGGAGTTCAAATATGTAATTTGTTTTCGATTTGGAGCTTACATGAGGATGGAGCATGAGGAAGAGATGAGAGTAGCCATGGTTGTTGTGGGGAGCTCCTAAATCACAGCCCAAGGGAGGAGGAAGAGGGAGAGTATGATGGAGGGGGAAGAGGAAAGAGAGAGGTGAGTGAAAATGTGAGAGTGAGGTGAGAGGGAAGGGAATAAAGTAGCTTTTACTTTATTGCTTTTTGCTTTTTGGCTCTCTTATTTAGTTAGCTAGTTACATGTGTGTGTGAGGGAGTTATTTGACTGATAAAAACGGCCCCCTACAGTAATACTAGCTGGAGCGTTTTCGTCTTTTACAGAAAACGCTCGTTATTTTACCCGTTTAGGTACTGTTAACTAACCGGGCCCGTTTTCCGGAATTTTCCCGTTTCTTTATTTTTATTGGTTATTAAGCTTCCATAAATGCTTAATACTATTTATTTAATGACTTATAATTTTTACGGGTTCGTTTGACCACTTAAAGTCACGTTTTCGGGTTTCTCGAAAAACATGCTCTAAGGCTCTATTAGCGTTTTAATCATTATTTGGATCCGTTTTCTTCGGAAGTTGTTCCCATATATTATTTAGGTCTTATTAAACCTTTAGGATCCGTATAATACTCTAACCGAGGTCTCATACCTCCTATGGTTATTTAACGCTTATTTAGCGTTTTCTGCTTTTTAAGAGTTTTATTTCTTTTGGATTTATTTTTCCTTACCAGTATTAATTAGGTACCATTAGGCCCTTAAATACGTATTAGATTAATTTTAATCCCTATATTTAAGTTCGGGGTATTTCAATCTACCCCCTTAAGAACTTTGTCCTCAAAGTTGTTCGAGGTTATAGGTTTACAATGCTTACTCATTCTACGTGTCCAATACCAAAGCCATACCTTCTTCCTCCTTACAATTCCCAAATCCATTACTCAGGGTCTCTACATACCATACCATACCAATGTACTATAATCACTCTAATCCGCATTACTACCCACCATCTGGTTCCTTATTACAACATTTATACATACATACAGTGCAAAGCTATCCCCAAAGCAATGCAATACACATTACAATCCCGCAGGCACTCAGGTCATCTAGACACAGGACTCCTCTATGTCCCGCTGCCCTTGGAATCATACAACCTGCTACACTACTATCTTCTCCGGTATAAGCTTCTAGCCAAATCCTTACTCCCATTCTAAGGAAAATCCTTCCCAACAGCTAATTAGAAATCTTTCTAAAGCATCCAACTCCAAGTTCCAAGTTACATTCATTACTTCTATCCTATGCGTGATTCTTGTGACCACTTGAGGGGAGCTTCAAGAATCGTTCGACCCTGATGTGATCAGCACCAGTGTTGAACTATCTTTCCACCCCCAATTTGTGTTTGGTTTCTCTTGATCTGATCAGGATCAAGTTTGACTTCCCACATCAGTTTCAAACAAGCAATTAATTAGTTGTTTTCATTTTCTATCTTTTTACTCTTTCTAGTCGTGATACGAATTCATACATCTCCAAGGATGGAATCAATCCATCAATCATCCTCACTCTACTTCCCCAAATGCTTTACTCCGTGATTCGATACCTAAATGCTCATTTCATCAACCTTCACTACTTCCTCCATTACTCTCCATCGTTTCAATTATTCTAACTAGGGATTACCATACTTATAAAATTAGTTGACTTTAGTTTGCTTCAAATAATTTACTTACGATTCCACTACTCATAAACTTCATTCATCTACTACTCTCATCATTCGTACTACTTCTTCAAAGGCTACAATACTTGTGGAGCTCCGTCCACTACTCGTTACTTTTCTTTTATTAATACTCTTACATTGGTGTTACAAGATGGGTATATTCCTCCTATGGTATTTGCATGTCTAATGCCTAGTTACCATAATTACAATATGAATGCGTACTTATGTTTATTTAACATAGTATCAATCATCAATTTGGTCTCATTTGTGCCATGCACATTATGGTTTATGTGTTTTATTCCCAAAACTTGCATTAAGCGGTTTTCGCTCCACCCCCCTTAAAAGGGATTAAGCCCACGTAATCTACCATATGTTATTATTATTAAAAATTGGTTTAATCAGTTTGGGCAAACTGAAGCGTTTAGCTTCACTACGGTATACTATATAATATGCTCTGGTCAACAGGGTCTTAACCATACCAATGGTTTAGTCTTTCCACCAAGAGTTCCTATATGAGTTTATTTAACTCATATTTAATTCGGTTCTAGCCTAATCGGCTTCAAGGTATTAATAGCCATTGTATTATACTCACTAGGTACATTAATCTCCTAGCTAGGGCCCACTAGCTTCTGCTGCGCGACCCTGATAACTCGGGTTATTCACCCTTCTTGTTATCCTTAATGTGCTATACATCACCTTCTACTCCGTCGATTATGGGAATAAGGTTTACTAACTAATGCGGTATTCTTTTACCGTGTTTGAACTCAACGAGTTTAAGATTTATAACCAGCTCTCTGGTAATCTACTGTACATGCTATTTATGCTTCCACGATTATTCATTAAGTTCCTCCGACTTACTGTCGGGCGAGGTTAAGTCACTACTCAGTTGTAGGGCTTCCTCTATTGTCAATAGCTTCTGAATTATACTCGTTCTTCTGGTTCAGTACAAGTGTCCTTTACTTGTATGACCTTGCATTTTCTATGCGTCGGTCCTTGTGACTTTCTTAAGTCTTTTTTTTCACTCTTTATTCCGCTGGAATTCACATCTTGTGATTGTTAGTGTGTTTACACTCTTCGTGCTCCTTTGGCCTTAGGCCGCATGGTCTGTTGCTAAGCTTGCTTAATTGGCTTGTGCCATGTTTGTTGGTGAAAAGAAGGGTTTACTACGGTTTACATTCTCCATATCCCTAGCCATCCCATTAGGTCACTAGCTGCACAAGTGTCATACCAAAACACTCAGTCATACAGAGTGCAGAGGCGTAAACGCTTGACAGTAAGTCACTGATGTGATAGAAAAGAATATTTCTGTCTGTCTTCTCATACTTATACTCCGTGTCATTATCTGTCACTTCCTCATAGTGGTCGCTTGTTGCGCACCGTATTCTTACTCATTGTACAACATTGTTTTTACTGACTCCGTTACTGTGGTAGTTTCTCTTTACTCACTGTTACTATCATTGGCACCATTTCTTATGGTGTGTATACGCTGAGGGTTTCCTATATTCGTGTATATGACAGTTGTCGTGGCATACCGCAGTATTATAATTCTAATGTGAAGATGTTCTTCCACTTTAGGTTTCATGTGTAGGTTAGCTTACCTCATATTCCGTCATCATTTGTGATACAATTTACCAAGTATCTTGGTTGACCAAGGATGAGATAACTCATCGAGTCCTAAGCTCACTTCAGTGTTAGTCATTCGTGGTGTTCAATGTGTATTCACATAGATTGTTTTGACAATTATTGTCTTCCAATGCTGAGCATTGGTTATAGGCTCTAGCTGTGTAGTTCTACTTGTATGTACATCACCGGGACATCCCATGAAGCTTCAAGGGTTTTCTGGTCCCGTTCTCCAATTGGAGAGCACTCTGTCATTGGTAACTGAAATTTCTTGTTGAGAGGCTTGTTTCCACTCATAGGTCTTATGACAAGGTTTACCATGTTGGTGTTTATACAATGGTTTACCACATGCTTGACTGCATATGGAGTATGCTTACTCCTTAGGTCGTAATGGTTTGGAAATCTCATTTCCTTATTCCATTGCCCCTTGACAATATTCATAAGCGTAGGCTTTACTGTTATAATAGATGGAAGCCCTTTTGAGGGTTCACATCTTCACCACATTGGTGGTCCTTGGCTAACTAGGGGTACCTTCCCTTGGGTTCCTCGTAGTGTTCAAGTGGGGACTAGGCCAATGTTGGCATTATCGCGGTTCTTATGCCTCTGTGTACCGTTGTTACAGAAGGCATGAAGGTAATCAACGGCTTGTCGACTGTGTACTAGACTGATGCTCTAGTGGCAGTGACACTGAGTTGGTCATTACTCCGGCCACTCATAAGGTTGGGTTTGGATTGATGGTCCAGTTGTTGATTTCTTGTCGTACGAGGCAATCCCTCTTGCAAGTCTTGTTAACAAATGGTGTCGGTTTTGCAACCGTTTAAATTTATAACGTATTTGGTTTACGGCTTCTGAGCCTTGTTGTCGCAAGCTATGCTCCTCGCAAGCTGCTTATACATGTTTCCACTCCCTGTATACCCCCTAGGTTGGAGGTGTTGTTGGGCTCCGTGGTAAGTCGTGACATCATGCTTCCATTCATAGGAGACTCTTAGGCATTCTGGTGCTGATCAGTGCCTTCTGGTAATTTAGGGTACTTCCTGTTAAGTGAAATCTCTTCGGTGTCTTAACTGAGTGTTCGTTCTAGCTTTTGTGCTTTTATCATGACGCTTCGTTTGATTGTTGTTAATCCAGTCACCCTTCAAGGATTGCTCCTGGGTGTTGTTGAATTATGTCGTTACATCCGGCTAACGTTTATGATATATTGTCCACTGTACCGTCTTGTGGTATCGTACTTGAGTTGTCCCTTTTGGGTTATAACGTCTCCCATTCTTGGGTAGACTGTTTACACTTTCTCCTAGTGCTTAAGACTAGGTTTGATATCCCCTTCAATGATGGAGTACACTTGTGGTAGTCTTGGGGTTGCTCTTGGGAATTCCGCCCCGTTTGTTGAGCGTTGATAGGTTCACGTTAGGCATTCGCCTTAATGTGTTTAGGCTGGGTATTCCATCCAGCTGTCAGGTAGTTGCTTGGATTATTTGAGACACATCCAATGTCTATACTTACTAGTATATGCTCTTTGCACTTCCTAGTTCTTATTCCTCATCTTCAGATGGACTCTCTGAGTTCCTTTATACTTGGTCGTCTGAGGTGTCCAGTTGTTCCGATTTGAAATCACTCATGGTCCGTAGAACGGAGTTGACTACTTCCCGTGTGTCGCACACTACATGTATACATATGTGGGGTACCTTGTTGATACGTTACCACTTACCCAACTATATGTCAGGCCCACAAGCTCCTTTGGAGTGCGGTCGTCCCACATCCCTTAATTGGGTACACTCGTAGTGTTCGTCACACGCCTAGGTGAAGTATTCTATTGTCAACTCCTCTCGTATCATTCTGTGATACTCACCGTAATTCGGTTGGTTTTTTAAAATTCATGGTTTTAAAGAAAGGTTTGGTTTTGAAAGAAAATTTTAGGTTTTAAAATTATGGTTCGGTGTTAAAAGCAGTCTCTCATGGCATAGCCATGTTTGAGGTCTTGACCAAGTCTAGTTCCTCGCTGACTGGTATGTACTAAATACAGTGGTCGGGCTGTTAGGCCTTTCCAAGGCTCCATTCTTTCAGTGTCAGGATTTGTGATCCAGTAATTGCTTCATCGTTGTCACGGTACATTACTATGTACTTGTGACGTGTTAGAGCTCCTTCACATTTCATGTTCTTACTGCAATTGCCGTGGCAAGTGCGTGGTACTGGTGGTTTTTGAGTAATCCTATACCGATCAAGGTAGGGTCTCCACTCGTATTTGTTAGTCTTGTTGACTCTTCCCTCGATCTTATTGATCTATAATTGGTATACTCGATTCCTAGGTAGCTTCTTGGTTGTCTAGACATGGCTGTCGTAGATCTGGGTACTTCTCCAATCCTTGGAGGTTCCCACCCTATTTGGGTTAGTGTCGTTCCTTGTGGCTCGTTCCCACACATTTGTGGTGGTCACTGAGCCTTCCTTGTTTAGGTACTACTCTTGTAGTCCTATTGGATTACATCTCATGGTTGTTCTTGTAGCTGTCTGAGCTATATTGGCCAAGTATTGCAACCTTTTGGAGCTGTAATTTGGAGTTAATCGTTCCCGACTATGTCCTTAGCCAGTTAGTATACCGTTGGTGGTATTATTCAAGTATTACTATCCCGTAGACTTGTGTCTCGGGTTCCGTTACTGCTCATTTTCCATCTCGTTGCACGATTAGTGCTTCTTTTCCTGCTGCTAGTTGTTTAGCTAGGTTCTGCGACTGCTAAGCATGTCGCCCCATGCTGTTGTAAGTTGTAGCCTCCTGGTGGTTGGAGTGCTTATTCCACCGCTATTAAGTGCGGGTATTGTGGTTCAACCCGGATCCCTCTCCGGGTCTTCCATTTCTTGGTATCTACTATTTGTCAGTTCTTGTCTACCGTGTGTGTGATTGCTTCACAACTGCCAGATCGGGTTCTTCCCGAGTATGAGAGGCTTTTCCTCTCTCTGGCGTCCTTTCCCAAGTTATACAGTGGGGCATGTGGAGGGCGGGTCTGGTATTGTAGGTTTCCGGTACTCACCGGTAGTTCCTAACTAGCATATCCCTAATGCTAACACTCAGCCCTTAGCCCTAAACTTCTAATTCCTAACTCGGTATTCCTAAGCTCGGTATTTCCAATCATCAGAGCGATACTTCGCTCTGATACCACTTTTTGTAACACCCCTACCATTAATACAATGCTTACCGTCCAATCTCCTTACACATCAGTTACACGCAGCGGATACATACTTACATACAGTGGGTGATACATTGCCGTTAGTCACCCACGTGACTAACAAGGCTACTACTTCTACATACAGCATCGGTCTGATGGACCGGAATCCCGAGTACTACACATCTATATTACATACTCCATTCATCAATCAAATACAACAATGCTCCATTCAATACTTACTCCTCCATAATTCATACAATACAATATACTTAACCGAGTCTACTAGGATCCTTATACAATTATAATATCTCTCCCAAGTTCATACATACTCACTAAGAGTCTACATTACCCATTCCTCACAACTACTTACTTTCTAAGTACAAGGGTGTGCCGCCGGTCTCTTACTTTGACCACATCCGCTCCGGGTACCTGCACACTAAAAACGTTCCCCCTAGGGGGTCAGCTTTCGCTGCGCATGATAACCGCATACCCCGCGTACTAGTGAGGGTACGCCGACCACTTGGTCGAATACATGCAGTTCATTTTCATTCAAACATACATGCATACATGCTCTTATACACAATACAATAATACTTACGCAAGCATACATACATACAATTCATTACATACAAGAAATACAATATACCATCCAATACATACTTACCTTCTTCCGAAATACACATACTCATTACATACACAATATACAATTCTTGTTAGCTTCATTGGTCCACCCGGGTAATCGGGTGGAGATTACTCTTTTACTCGTTACTTCATACATACGCATACATACTCATACTCATACATACTTACGGATCCATACTTACTTACTCTTACTCTTACTCATATTAAGTCGTCGGGACCTCCGGCCCGGGGACTACTCCGTCCCACCACCGGGATTTACTTGACTCACCAATCAGGGATGCTACCCATTTAAGGGATTTGGGCCGCGGACCAGTTTAAGAGTCAGGAATCGGATCCAACCTCTTATGTCTCCTCATCCTCACGCGTGGCCGAAGCTATATCGGACTTCTACTCATTCCAATTTACTCACTTAAGTTAGGAGTTAGGTAGTTAGGAATTAGTAGAAGTCATTCATCAACCACATACGTAAATACATTTTTCATATACACATCCATACAAAATACAATACAATATACAAGTACACTACAAGATACAATTACACTTCATCATCATTCATATGTTTCATGAATTATACAAACTATTGTTCAAGACAAATATCGAGAACAATGTAAACAAGCACAAGTAAGTGCAATCTAGTCCGATTCATGCTTTTATCTTATTTAGGTGGTCAAATAAGCACACAAATCGGGGTAACCAGATTAGGATACAGGGCATGAAGAAATCATACCGTTCACCACTGTACTTGTATCCCAACGTTCCTCCGGTGTTCACAATTCAAATTCCTATGATATACATACAATCGAATGATTAATCTAACTATCATTAACTCAATTTGATTACTCTTACGTTTCCTAACCCATACCTACTAAGTCTTTACATTCCTTTACTTACATTTTACTTACTTACTTTTAATTACTTAACAATGGTTCGCTTACATATATATATATATATGTATAGGTGGGTATACATATATACATATATATATACTAGCTTTAGCTTACAGTTTTTTTTTTTGTAAGTTTTGGGTCGTCCGACCCAGCGTCCGACCCAAGCCCTGGGTCGGACCATTCCAGTAGATTACCGTTCTCTGAAATTTTCCCCGTTCGACCCAGCACTATTCCGTCCGACCCATACCCTCTGGGTCGGACCGTTCCAGAAGGTTTCGGTCCCGTGTCCAAGCTCCGTCCGACCCACTGTCCGACCCAGACTCTGGGTCAGACGAAGTCAGAAACTTCGACCTTAAAAAAAAAAATTTTTGCCTGTCCGACCCACGTCCGATCCATGGCTCTGGGTCGGACTGTTCCAGAAAGATTTATTGTCGTTGCCTAAGCCCCGTCCAACCCACCATCCGATCCGGACTCTGGGTCGGACGGTAGCAGAACCTTGCTACAGCCCTTATTTTCTTTTCCCAATTTCACCCATTGTTTCCCCAATCTTCCTACACACATCCTAACATGTTTAGTACTATTTAAACACTCTATATCATGCTAATTCATTTCTTAATTCATTACACAAACCCTATACTAAATCCATCAACCAATTTATACAATTTCCTCACTTCCTTTTAACACTTACAACAGTTTTTCATTCTCTTATGCTACAGATGTTCAAACTCCATTCTACCATCCATTACTTCTCAACCAATGCCACTATTAGCATCCCAAATACCCATCTCACCATGCCAATTCATTTCCAAGCAATTGCACCTTCTATACCCAAGTCCAACATTTACTTTACCAAGTCTTATACTCTAGTTCTTCCTAGTTTCTCCAAGGCATTCCTTGCACTCTTTGCTACAGATTTTGCATCCTAGTATTCCCATACCTCAAATACCATTCCATGGTCATTAGACATCCCTACAATCCCCAATACACACCTTGGTTCTCCCATTCACCAAGTCATTCACAAATGCACATATTCCTACCAAATTTTGCCATGATTCCTCTACTTTTATTACTTGGCCACACATACCAATTCTTACCAAATTCATTCCTAATCTAGCCACACCCTTACAAGGGTCCTACCAGCAATCAATACAAATATAAACCCATCCCAATACACCAATACTCCATCAAACATCAATACTAATACTCATACACAATATACTTGGCTCCAAGGCCTACAATCCACATACTAATCCACAAATACTCAAACTTCAAAAATGACATTACTAATACATTATTTTGGGTTCCTTAATTAGTTAACCCATTCCCATTACTCTAATACAATTATAACTTAACATTAGGAAGGGGCTCTTACCTTGAGCTTTTAATTCCTTCTTTCTTTCTCATTTCTCCTCCTCCTTCCTTTCTTGCCCAAATCGGCCATGTAGGGGATGGAGTTTTCAAACTTCATTCCCATCACCCAATGAAAACAAAACACTACAATTAATACTAACCCTTAAATTAATGCCAATTCATTGAAGTGTTTGAAATGAAATTTCTAGGGTTTACCTTTGGAGAGTTTTAGAAGGGGTTTTAGCCCTTGGTTCAAGAAGGTGAATCCACCACCATTGCAAGGTGGAGTTGATGCTCAAAAGAGAGAGAGAAAACAGGTATCACAATGGGCAAAAATCGGTTACACAAAGAGGTAGAGAGAACTTGAGTTTTTCATGAAGATCTTTACCTTGTTGGAAAGAGGAGACTCCAAGCTACCCATTGGTGTGCTTTTCTCTTCACATGGGGAAAACCCATGGAGATGAAATTCATCCTTTTCGATTTTGAAAAGAGGGAATGATAGAGGATGATGAGGGGAGTTCAAATATGTAATTTGTTTTCGATTTGGAGCTTACAAGAGGATGGAGCATGAGGAAGAAGATGGAGTAGCCATGGTTGTTGTGGGGAGCTCCTCAATCGCATCCCAAGGGAGGAGGAAGAGGGTGAGTACGATGGAGGGGGAAGAGAAGGAGAGGTGAGTGAAAATGTGAGAGTGAGGTGAGAGGGAAGGGAATAAAGTAGCTTTTACTTTATTGCTTTTTGCTTTTGGCTCTCTTATTTAGTTAGCTAGTTACATGTGTGTGTGAGGGAGTTATTTGACTGATAAAAACCGGCCCCCTACAGTTATACTAGCTGGAGCGTTTTTCGTCTTTTACAGAAAACGCTCGTTATTTTACCCGGTTTAGGTACTGTTAACTAACCGGGCCCGTTTTCCGAAAAATTTCTCGTTTCTTTATTTTTATTTGTTATTAAGCTTTCATAAATGCTTAATAATATTTATTTAATGACTTATAATTTTTACGGGTTCGTTTGACCACTTAAAGTCACGTTTTCAGGTTTTCTCGAAAAACGTGCTCTAAGGCTCTATTAGCGTTTTAATTCATTATTTGGATCCGTTTTCTTCGGAAGTTGTTCCCATATATTATTTAGGTCTTATTAAACCTTTAGGATCCGTATAATACTCTAACCGAGGTCTCATACCTCCTATGGTTATTTAGCGTTTTCCGCTTTTTAAGAGTTTATTTATTCTTTTGGATTTATTTTTCCTTACCAGTATTAATTAGGTACCATTAGGCCCTTAAATACGTATTAGATTAATTTTAATCCCTATATTTAAGTTCGGGGTATTTCAACTGCAGTGGCCGCAAAGTTGAGTGTCGGTGCTGCAAGAAAGAGGACCACCGGGAGTTCGAGTGCTGGATGAACCCTGAGGGCCGTAACTACAGGCCACCAAGGAATACTCAGAAGACCTCAGTTGGAGGATCTGGAGTACCACGAGGTGGTCAGGATGGCCAGACATCTACTGATGCTGGAGCCCAGAGAGGCAAGGGAGTAGATAGGGCATGAGTACCCTGAACTCCGTGAGACCGCTGATGGAACATTTTTGCTTGTTTTGTTATGTACTTACCTTGGATGTTAGACAGCGATATGTTGTAAATATGTGGGAGTGTGTCATTGACCACTCGCCTTTTGTGTATGACTTTTGGAACTAGTTTTGTGGACTCGATACGAGTAACCTTGGAACCTTGACATCATGTATATATGAACAGAATGTTAACGCTTACATTATCATGTGGCCCATACTCAATGACGGAAGAGTCAATGAGACCGGTAATTACTGAACCAATATTTCCACCTGCTTGGCGCACTTGCTATTGCAAGCGCTATGACAATCAAACCACTGAAATTTTCATCTGCCTTGCGCACTTGCCACAACAAGTGCTGCAGCTGCAACTGCAACTACCACTAAATTTTTAATCTCTTATTAAATACCAAAATTTTCATATCAACTTTTCATACAAACCTTTAAGAATAGAAATCTGTGAAACCTCGGGAAGACCGCTAGTCCAACCACTGCAACTGAAGAAATTATACAGCCACTGTAATTGTGAACCACACCAGTTTAATTGCTCAAGAATTTTCAGACATGGCTTATTAGCCAAATACCATAAGTGTATACCCGCATTTAATGCTAATCACTAATAGTGATGAATGTTTAGTCCTTATAGACAAGCATACCCTTTGTAGATGCACCACCGTCACTGAGGATGGTTAGGAAGCGAAGAGCCAAGTTGCTCAAGCTATTATGCAATCTGCAATACATCCAATTAAACGGACGAGGGAACGAATATGAACTGTGGATGAGATATGATCATGATAAACAGGGAGGAAAGGAATATGTGTTGTACTCAATGAGATAGAGATAGGATTTTGCTAAATATAGCATGAATTTTACTTACACCATGCCACTAGGGCAATAGCACTTACAACAAGATAACCGATAACACGAACTAATAAACAACTAAAAGGACATCCATCAAAAGGGAGATTGACAACAAAATACTTCACAATAGCCATGTGACAGATATTACCAGTTTACTAAACGAGACATGGGACGACCGCACTCCGATAGGAGCATGTGGGCCTGATAGACTTATTTATGAGTTAGTCGGGTAAGTAGTAATGTATCAGTACGGTACCCCATGTATGTAGACAAGTAGTGTTAGGAACATGAGAAGTAGTCAACTTCGTGTCAAGGACAGTTATGCATATTACCTCGAAGATGGACGAGAAGAGCCGCATTTAAACAAACGGGCTAGAGAAACCAAGAACCTTCAAGACAGAGTAACAAACAGTATACAAGAAGACGTGAACACTAAGGATAGAAACAGGAAAACCCATTATGGACGAATAATATGTAGAACCCTCATAAGGATCGAGCAAATTGTTGCAATCTAAAGGAAACCTACCAGATGATGTGAACATAAACACGTGACTACGCAATGATGAGAGACAAAGCTAATATACTAGTAAATACCTTAAGCAAGGAACAAAGTTATGATAACTAACGGACTTGAAATGTACAACCCACATTTTCGTTCGTCTTATCTGTTTGACTCATTAGATATTAACTGTTGGGGGTTTACGCCTCTGCACTCTATAGGACTGAGTGTTTTGGTATAGCACTCGTGCAGTTATTAATCTGGTGGGAATACGGAAAGATGTAATGAATATCAAGATGAGTGTGTATCAAAGAACTTCAACAGAGTGTTACTCCGGAACAAAACCACTTGGGAAACGAATGATAAGCTTTATCTCCGTGGACATGTAGGCTGGTATGTCTTAGTTTTACTAAGACTAGTGCAAAGAGCTGAAATACCCCAAACCTTAATATGTTAATTAATTATGTAATTATGATTTTCTAAGGCTAATTAAGTCCTTAAGATCTTTGGTAAAGAAATAAAAACCAAAAAGAAAAAGAAAATGCGTAAAAGTCACAAAACGTGAAAATGCGTATTTAATTATTTTAGGAGGTATATAACCTTCACTAGGGTTATAAATATATTTTTATACCCTGATTACACACTAAGAAAATGTGGGAAAAATTCCAGAAGAAAACGGATCCAGATAATGCGTTAAAACGCTAACGGAGTCTTAAAGCGCGTTTTTTGAGGAAACCCGAAAACGTGACTTTAAACGGTCAAATGACCCCGTAAAAATTATAGTTGACTACATAACTATAAATAAACATTAATGGAAGTTTAATAGCAATAAAAATTAAATAAAAAAGAAAATCCCGGAAAACGGACCCGGTTGAATAGTGCTAAACCGGGTAAATAAACGAGCGTTTCTGTAAAAAAAATGAAAAACGCTCCAGCAAGTGTTACTGTAAGGGGGCCGGTTTTAATATGTTAATTATCTCTCTCACACTCTTGACTAATTAGCTAATTAATTAAGTCAAAAGAGCCAAAATAACAAAAGGGTACAAATACCCCTTTTCCTCTCTCTCTCCTCCTTTATTTCTTTTTCCCCTCTCTTCCTCTCTTTCCTCTCTTCTTCCTCCCACCGATTTTCTTCACCCTCTCTCTGGTTTGAACGGTTGTGAGCTCCTCCCATGGCTCCTCCCTCTTTCTCTCCATGCTCAAGCTTCATACAAGCTCCAAGCACGAAAATAATTGCATATTCTTCTTCCTCTCATCCTCCTCTATCATTCCCTCTTTTTAAAATTCCAAAAGGATGAAGTTGACCTCCATGGGTTTTCCCCATTTGAAGAGAAAATGGCATCATTGTGGAGCTTGGAGTCTCCTCTCCCTTCTAAGGTAAAAATTTCCAAGAAAAAGTCTTTCTCCCTTCATCTCTTGGTGTAACTGATTTTTCACCATTTTGATACCTTGTTTTTCTCCTTGTTCTTGAGCTCCAAATTAACCCTTCAATGGTGGAATAGTCCCCTTCTTGATTCAAGGGTGAGAACCCCTCTTAAAAGCTTCAAAAGGTAAACCCTAACTATGGTGATTTAAGCCCTTTGATTGAATTGAGATTTTCTAAGGGTTTAGGTAATTAATTGAGTATGTTTTGTGTTCTTGAACGTTGGGATGGAGTTTGGAAACTCCATGCCCTCTTGATCGATTTTTGAGAAGATGAGGAGCAAGAGGAAAATTAAGGAGAGACTTATGAATTAAGGTAAGAAAACTACCTTGAACCTTGTTGTAATTGTTTTAGAGTTTGGGATGGGTAAACAAATTAATGAGCCCAAGTTATGGATCGAAATCTGTGTTGGAAATGTGTTTAGTTGATTTTAGAGAGGTTTGTGAATTAATTGTTGAATTGAGGGCCTTAAGAGCCAAATGTTTGAGTTTGTGATTGATATTGTGGTTTATTGAGATTATGGTGATTATATTGTAGTTGATGGAATTTGAGGATTTATTATGTGCTGGTAGGACCCTTGTAAGGGTGTGGCTAGATTAGGAATGAAAAGGATGAGAATTGGTGAGAAGGGATGTGTTAAGTTTATGGGGAGGTTATGGTGAAATTTTGGTAGAAAATGAGTGTGTTGATGATGGCTTTGTGAATGGGAGAACCTTGGTGTTTGTAATGTTGAATAGAGTGTAGGTGGTAGACGGATTCGGTTGTGTGCGTTCGTCCATGGGGATTTCTGATTTGTTTTTTTTTTCGTATATGATTGCTTTGACTCTTTGATTTGGTGATGTTTTTGGTTGATTTTAATGTGTGTATGATGCGTTAAAACCCCGTGGAAATGTGTTTTCGAGTGGCTAATTTGCTACAATAAATTATGTATGTTTTGTGGGGGATTTGTGGCTTGGTTCTGGCTGTTTTCCGTAATTGATTTTGCAGTTTTCGGTATGTCCGAACCTGTGTCCGAACATTGAAGTTCGGACATTATGCGCCGGCAGATTATCAGACTCTCGGCTTACGTCCGAACATGCAAGATCGGACGCATGTTCGGACAGGCCTTTGTTTTTGCATAACTTCTTCGTTTGAGCTCCGTTTTGAGTGCCGTTTGCGGCGTTGGATTCCTCTTTTCGAGTACTATCTGTTTTGACATGTTTTGGCATATGTTTATGTATATTTTGATTTGAAAATGACCGATAACCTTTTGAACTCCATTTTTTTGCTCTATAAGTGTGCTTCAGCCTTCTAATGATGGGGGATTGGATGGTAATGGTTTTGGATGATGTTTAGGCCTTGTTTGGTGACATGTAAAGGCCTTAAGATGTGTAAACAAGTGTTAGGTTTGATGTGAGAGTTGTGAACTTAAGATCACAAGAGTAAAATTAAGTATAACGGGATAACGGGGTTAACTATGGGCGCACTAGTCGTTTAACAATTGTATTGCCCCAATGTTAATGGAAACAAATGTAATGTTACCAGTTGTTCAAAGATTATTCAAAGAACATAAGAGGACGCAGTAGAGTGGACCTTGGTGACAGGTATGGTTTTCTTGCAACCTGTGTCCTACCGGGTTACACCGGCTTGTATGCCAACTTGTTTTCTGTTTGTTGGCCACCTTGCAAGATAAAGCATGTAATGAGTTTACAGTAATTCATTTATGTGGCGAATTTGGTTCCGACACCGTTAACCTCTAATATGTGTTAAACCGAAACTAACCGACTCTAGAGTCACATAAGAGACCGGTGTTCGGACTTAACGTCCCAACCTACGGGAACGTTCTAACTATGGCTATCCATGCGTAGATGTATGTTGTGGTTGTGCGTGATATGTGTTGCTTTGTTTAGTATATCATTATTTAATGAATGTGGTTGTCCATGTGTGTCAAGTGGAATGTACCTCCCTTGTGTGTGATTAACCAAGTTTATAACACCATATGGTGTCATGTTGTGCTAAGTTCCATAAGGAACTACTAACTAATATGTATATATAATGGGGGGTTAGGAATCCGGTCGTTCCGGTCGCGCGCGTTGTTTGGGAGTTGATATATATATATTTGAATTAACTCCCACTCTGTTATGTTATGGTTGTTTTTCCTTCTTGAAATTCAATCTCCCATGAGCTTAACCAAGGCTCACCTACCTGACTTTTGTTTGGGCTAGGGGGAATCATGTGTAAAGTGTGTTTGGGAGTTGATGCCAATATTCGCTTTGACTCCCACTCTGTTATTGATTGGTTTTCCTTCTTGGAATTCAATCACCCACAAGCCTAAGATCAATGGCTTTCCTACTCGTTATTATTCGGGCTAGGGGGAATACTGTTATGTTATGGTTGTTTTCCTTCCTTAGATTACAACCACCCACAAGCTTAACCAAGGCTTACCTACCTCATCACTATTGGAGTTTGGGGGAAATTGTGTATGGTGTGATCGGTCCTATAGTACGGCCGACATATCTAAGTGAAGTAAGTGTGTATGGCGTGATCGGGTATATATTAATACCGACACATCTATGTAATGTTATGTGTGTTGGTGTGCGGACCCATATTTAATCCGACACACCTTAAGTAAAGTGTACATAATCTAACAAGTGATGATGTGTGGACTCTGATGGTTATAACCCATTGGTTGGTTGTGTATGCTTATAAGGGTTATGTGTTTATTGTTTTCTTGCATACTTTAATAAAATAAACTGCATGCTCACTCGACAAATAGTTGTGCGTGGCCCGGTAGCATGCGGGCTGCGGGATTACCATACCAGCAAAGGTGCTGACCCCCTTTGGGGGCCCCCATACTTTTCAGGTACAATGGAGCTGGCAGCCGTTCGAGAGTAGGACGGGGTAACTATTTATGTATGGGTTGTTATTTGGTTTAGCGTAATATCGATAAAGGAATGTTTTAGACTTGGTACAGTTTGGTTGTAATTGTCATTGTGTTCAGAATGTAACAGACTTGTAAATGTAAAGTGTAGTGCTCGGTAATCCTGTCCATCAGACCGGTACGTTGTGTATGTATTAGCCTTGTTAGCCACGTGGGTGGCTAACGGCGTGTAACACCCATTGAATTAGTCAGTGTTCATGATGTGATTTCCGCTGCGATTAATGGTTAAGTGTACAGTTTGTAGTTGGGGTGTTACAAAAAGTGGTATCAGTTCGCTCTGATGACTGGAAGTACCGAGCTTAGGAAGTACCGAGTTAGAATTTTAGTACTTTGGGTTAAGGGTTGAGTGATAGCATGAGAAGTACGCTAGTCAGGAAATACCAGTTCGTACTGGATACCTACAATATCCATCCCATCCTCCATAAACCCTATTTGATAACCTGGGAAAGAAACGCCAGCGAGATGAAAGTTCTCTTACTCGGGAAAACCCGATCT
Source organism: Limonium bicolor (assembly GCA_023374045.1). Lineage (NCBI taxonomy): Eukaryota > Viridiplantae > Streptophyta > Magnoliopsida > Caryophyllales > Plumbaginaceae > Limonium > Limonium bicolor. The sequence continues at coordinate 307,058,105 of CM041780.1, forward strand.
GGCTGTTGATGTGTACCTCTGTAAGTACGGAGAACCTATCATACGGTAGATTCCGAAAGGTGTGAATCCCGAAGACGGTGTTCATCTGAACAATGTTTACCGCATTTAATAGCAAAAAGTGAAGAATCCTATGCATAGGAGAATGGATTTTCCGGCAACTTGAGTCGACATGCCGAGCAGTCAAGAAGAACCAGCTTGCAACGCACCAATCGTGCAACAGTGGAGAAGTGAAGTAATGAAACCCGAGGCGAGTGTCTACGGGATCACAAATGTTAACTAAAACATCAACGGTATACCAACCAACCAAGGAACTACAACGTAGTACCCCAAATAAGAGATAAGTCTCAGTAACCACGACAAATGCATGGAACGAGCTGCGAAGAAGTTATGATACTAAGCAAAAAAAAGGGTCTCTCAGAAGGGGAAACACCCTAGTTAATGGTTGTCATGTGATGAAAGTGAGAAGTACCCAGGAGATTGTTGTTTAGACTGTAAGATCAAGTAAGGGCCAATAGGGCCATTACTGTCAGTACGGGTGAAAGCAATACCGCAACCGGTGTGTGCTGAACCGACAGCCAGTTAGCATGGCGCACTTGCCATGGCAAGTGCTGCTACAACAAGGTTGTATGGGAAATTTTTAACAACTACAAGTACTTAGTAAGGTACCACGAAGTTAAGTGAGATCATCATAACCGTGGAAGGTCTTAACAGCCTAACCTCTGTAATGGGAATACACCAGTCAGCAAGAAGCTAGACTTGGTTAAGACAAGAAAACGTTGTGAAACCAAGAGAATTTTTCTTTCAAACTTAGATTTATTTTCAAACTCTTTTTCAAAAACCAAAATTTCTTTCAAACCCAATCTATTTCTAACCTTCTTTTTAAGCCAGACCAGAAGACCTACACCGGCCTCAGTGCCACATGGTAGGTAAGTTATACCCAGTTACTTTTGAATAACCGGACGAAAACCAGTAAAATTAAGGGTAGCAACCCGAGGGAATGGATTGAGTTCGTAATAATACAATAGTGGATAACTTTCCCTTTGAAATACCCCTAAATTAATTTAAATTAATTTAGGGGATTTCTTTTATTAAACCATAAATAATACTATTAATATTAAATTATGGAATGGAATTATGAATATTAAATTATTATATGGAATTGTGAAATTTATTTAGGGGTTTTCTCCTATTTAACCCTAATTATTATACATTATTATATAGTATTATGAATTTAATAATAAGATTTATAAGTCAATAAATCTTGGGAAAATTTCTAAACACTCCTAATATATTATAAAGATTTTAGGAAGTGTTGGAACATTGTTTTGAAACATAAAAGTCAATATAAAATTCTAGAAACCTTAAAACTTATTAAGCCTTGCTAGAGTTGACTTTTTGAGAATGGTCAAACCAGGCCATGAAACCTATACCAATAAATTGGTTATAAAAAACCATGAAGATCGATAAAAAGAACGTTAAAAACGGACCATCCTAGCCAAAGTTATGATAGATTGAAGTTTAGAGCCAAAATTTGAGAAATGCTGACGTGTCAGTCAGCCAGGCATTACCACTGAACAGTCCCAGTTTTCGACAGTTTTGGCATCGATGTCGAGGGTCGAATTTGAAACGCCTATATCTCCTGCTCTACTCCACCATTTGGTATGCCGTCTGTTTCATTCTCTTCTCCTTAATCTCATCTTTCCAACCATTACTCACACATCATCTAACTCCTTCTACAATGACCGGAAAATTGATCCAAAGTTGGCTCCTCGCGATTGCGTAACCCAGAATTCCAGTTTTTCCTGAAATCGGGTAAACTTCGTCTCACCATAACTTCTTCGTTTCTAAGCCAAATTTCGTGTTCTTTAGCTTGTTTTGAAGATCTATAATCCCTCTACAACTTTCGTGTTTATGACCAAGGCTGGTTCGTACTCGTGTGGGAGATAAAGCTGTTCAAAGTTGCTTGTTCGATCGCGTCGGTTTTTCTGCCCAGAACTTCCTGAAACCCGCTAGGTAAACACCGATCTTGGGAGATCTGTAACTTTCTCCCTAGTTCATCAAATTCAATGATTCTTCCACTAACATCTATAGTTACATGTCTAGTTTGGATTGTGATAGGTTCCAATAATCAAGTCTCTCTCAGTTGGTGCGAGTTGATTCGAGAAGGAGCATACCTGAACCGCACATAAAATATCGATTTCCAGATTTCCCGATTTGGTTTCACCCCGTTAATGCAATTCCGGTGAGTCTCCGATCAAATTGCTCCGATGTTGATGTTCGTAGTCATGTTTCCGATCAAACCCACATGCCAATTTAGTCTATTATGCATTATAATGGGAGAATTTGTCAAAATTGAATTCGAATTGAACTGTGAACCCTAACTTCGAACCCAGATTCGAAACTACTCAATTCGGCATGAAAATTGGGGAAATGGGTACCATTAGAACCGGGATTTTATTACGAATCGATAGGAACAAGAATCACTCGATTTCGTTCTGTGGTTAAGGAGAAATTGGCAAAATCGTACTCGACCTCTTGCTGCTGTTCGCTGATGAACTCGACAAATATAGGCCGTCCGATCGTAGGTATTAGTAATGGACGGCCGAGATTAGATCTGGGGGTTTAAGTTGATTATGTTTTATAATATTTCAGAATTTAACCCTAACTTGTTGAATTTAGTTAATGGCCTTCCCAAATGAGTTTTGACTGGAAATTTTAACCATAGATTCCTTATAAAATCTAGTTTATTATGATGTAAATTAATATGGGTTTTGAGTTTTTAAACGTAAGTTATAATTTTTTTTAAGTTATGAGTATTATGGAATTATTTGGATAAATTAAAAAGATATTGTTATGAAATAAAAATTTTATAATATGTCTAAAATGTTATAGTTACTATATATTTAATTTGGGGATTTTTGGACAATTGTAAATGGGTTTAAAAATTGTGTTTATGAGTTTTTCATAAGAATAACTTATAATATATGGTTTTTAATGTAATCAAAAATTAAAGTATAGTTGATTAATGAACTTTATAGGTTGGGGAAAATATAATAAGACTAATTAACATTTAATACAGTATGTTTATAAATATTTTGGGTATTAACTTTAAGTGAAGTAAAAATTGTTACATATATTTATAAGAGAGAAATAAATAGAAACTTATATTAAATCAAGGAATTTAACTAAACTACATTTTATTTATTATATATAATATGGAAGCTAATATGTTTAACGAAAACTAAGGGAAATACTTTATTTTATAAACCATATATTGGATGTAGCTATGTGTAAAAGTTAGTATAAATAATTAAGTGCAATAAAACTACACAAGGAATGTCTTGAATAAATCCTAATATATATACACATAAAAAACTACATAAATAAAAGAAATAAAATGCCTTATAGAAAATATAATATGAAGGAATTAATGAGATAAACTAAACCTCTACATAATACTAAAAAGAATATTATATGAGGCGGTATTAAATTAAGATTATTAAACTTAAGGAGTTATCTTTGAATTTCTAAGATTTATATAAACCGTATTAAAATACATGTATAGTATTAGTCAACGACCATAATGTAAGTCTATAATTGGGTTAAGTAATTAATAAGTTAAAACTTAGGAAAAATTGTGATTAGATTACATAAAATGTTACACAAATAGATCTTATTCTATAATTAATGATAAATAAATGTAATACTTTTACATCTAAATGTTCTTAATATATAAACAATAATAAAGTAAATAAAATACTTTTACATATGAATGTGAGGTGGATTAGTAAGTCTAGATTTAATCATTTCTTAACATTTAAGGTATTGAAATATAACTTAATGTTTTAAGTTAAAATCATTAAAAGGATTATGATATAAAACTACATTAAACTATGATTTGGAAATTTATCTAAATAATAATCCTTAAGTTTCTTGGCATTAGATAAGCCATATGAAATACATTTATAACATTAATTACCAATACTTAGGATGTGAGTCTACAATTAAGTGAGGTATTTAGTAGTTAGAATTTATAGAAAGGTTTATAAATAGGAATTTGATACTTAAAACCTTTGAACCTTTTATTAGATAAAACTAAGTTACATAAGAGATTATATTGATCTACTTTACGACGCTAAAAATATTAATGTGTTATTTGAGTATAAGGTATGAGGATTTTTCAGAACATATTATCTTATTAAGTAATTGACAATTTCACTTGTGAATGAGAGTTTAATTCTTAGATAAATTCTACCTTATGTTAAGATATAATGTTCATCCTAAAACATAATAAAGGAGATTAATTTATTAAGTTATTCCTTTGAAACCTTAGGTTTTGTAAACAATATGAAAAATTTATTTTAAGACGTAAGTTTATTAAAATTTAGTATAAAAGGATTATACATGGTCTATAGCGGGAATGTGTGTAAAAATAAAACATTTGGGAAATTGAATGTAAGCAAGGTTATCTTAAAGTCCTTATTATATAGTTAATGATAAAGTAAATAATATACCTTGGAAATACTAAATGTAAGAGTTCGATAAATCTAAGTTAACTATAATATAGTTATTCAAGATGAGAAGCAATTTAACATCTTATGATAAGATTATTAGATGGTTGTAATAAAAGTCATCCTAAACTAAACATATGATAAATGAGTGTAGTAACTCAATTAGGTTATCATAAAATGCATCTATAACACCATGTTTCCAATATACAGGATGTAGATCTTAATTAAGTTGAGGGGAAAACTTAATCATAATGGATTATTTGGTAATACTGATAAAATACATAATCATTACATTGTGAAATAATAGTATAATATTCTAAGATAAACCTATCATAGGTCAACCCGATATTTATTCTAAATTAGGAATAAAAGTATTACGCTTAAAAATTATTATTGAGATTCTAAGATTAGATGAATAATATAATACACACTTATGATATAAGGGTCTCAAGAGTCTTGAATTGAGAATTAGGGTTAAGTATGAATAAAGTGGATAAGAGTGTAACAATTAACAAGTGTTAATATCATACATTCCCTAGTCTTACAACCTTAGGTTATACAACATTCTAATATAAGTCAAAGGTTATACATAACATTTAAGTGAGGGCTTAAAAGACAATTGAGACTTAGAAATAAGAGTGAGGAATTTATTTAAGTTTAACTTAGGTTACAAGTTATTGATGTTAGACTACCTTTAATATTCCTCAGAGTATTGTTGATTATTTGCACAAGTCGACTAGAACTGCTACAGCGATTACCAGGTACGATTTCTTGTACTCAGCTTGTTGTGTTTTGGACTCTATGGAATGTTTCGTACGATTTCTCGTACTCAGATACTTTTGGTGACGAACTTTATGGAATGTTTTGAGAAACGCTAACTGAGCCTTGGATGTACAACTCACATGATCATTGGTTCCTCTTGTCTGGTTGCCTCATTAGATATTGACTGTTGAGGGTTTACGCCTCTGCACTCTGTAGGACTGAGTGTTTTGGTATTGCACTTGTACAGTTAATAATCTAGTGGGAATATGGGAAAATGTCAATCTTGGTATTGGGTATGGATTATTTCTAATAAGTGGTGCACTCACTTTTCACCGATGATTGAGAACGGGTCGGTGGAAGCGGAGGTCTGCTATACCTCGTCCATATGGACAACTGACAGCGGAGGTCTGTTTACCTCGTCCTTGTGACAACTGACTGGCGGTGGGGGCCATCTCTTCCAACTGGGTATATTCCACTCTTGAGTTATGGGTTCTTGGATATCTTCTTTCATTCCCAGACCTTGTGACTACTTGGGTCTTTCTAATCCTAATTGGAACTGAATCTAACTTAAGCAATGGATGTTCACTAACTTCTGGCGTGGTTTCTTTTATGTTGGCTCACTCTACCTTCACGTTATTTATCTCTATCCTTGACTTGTTATCTTTGACTTGGTGTTTTGGTGTGCCTTGTTCTTCTGATTTGTTTTGAGCATTTGACTTCAAGTTATTGTTATTTTAAGAGTTATGTTTTTCTTTTAATACTGTTGTTTTGGAGAGTTGTACCAGTTCCATTCCAGATTAGGATACAGGGCATGAAGAAATCATACCGTTCACCACTGTACTTGTATCCCAACGTTCCTCCGGTGTTCACAATTCAAATTCCTATGATATACATACAATCGAATGATTAATCTAACTATCATTAACTCAATTTGATTACTCTTACGTTTCCTATCCCATACCTACTAAGTCTTTACATTCCTTTACTTACATTTTACTTACTTACTTTTAATTACTTAACAATGGTTCGCTTACATATATATATATGTATAGGTGGGTATACATATATACATATATTATACTAGCTTTAGCTTACAGTTTTTTTTTTTTTGTAAGTTTTGGGTCGTCCGACCCAGCGTCCGACCCAAGCCCTGGGTCGGACCATTCCAGTAGATTACCGTTCTCTGAAATTTTCCCCGTTCGACCCAGCACTATTCCGTCCGACCCATACCCTCTGGGTCGGACCGTTCCAGAAGGTTTCGGTCCCGTGTCCAAGCTCCGTCCGACCCACTGTCCGACCCAGACTCTGGGTCAGACGAAGTCAGAAACTTCGACCTTAAAAAAAAAAATTTTTGCCTGTCCGACCCACGTCCGATCCATGGCTCTGGGTCGGACTGTTCCAGAAAGATTTATTGTCGTTGCCTAAGCCCCGTCCAACCCACCATCCGATCCGGACTCTGGGTCGGACGGTAGCAGAACCTTGCTACAGCCCTTATTTTCTTTTCCCAATTTCACCCATTGTTTCCCCAATCTTCCTACACACATCCTAACATGTTTTAGTACTATTTAAACACTCTATATCATGCTAATTCATTTCTTAATTCATTACACAAACCCTATACTAAATCCATCAACCAATTTATACAATTTCCTCACTTCCTTTTAACACTTACAACAGTTTTTCATTCTCTTATGCTACAGATGTTCAAACTCCATTCTACCATCCATTACTTCTCAACCAATGCCACTATTAGCATCCCAAATACCCCATCTCACCATGCCAATTCATTTCCAAGCAATTGCACCTTCTATACCCAAGTCCAACATTTACTTTACCAAGTCTTATACTCTAGTTCTTCCTAGTTTCTCCAAGGCATTCCTTGCACTCTTTGCTACAGATTTTGCATCCTAGTATTCCCATACCTCAAATACCATTCCATGGTCATTAGACATCCCTACAATCCCCAATACACACCTTGGTTCTCCCATTCACCAAGTCATTCACAAATGCACATATTCCTACCAAATTTTTGCCATGATTCCTCTACTTTTATTACTTGGCCACACATACCAATTCTTACCAAATTCATTCCTAATCTAGCCACACCCTTACAAGGGTCCTACCAGCAATCAATACAAATATAAACCCATCCCAATACACCAATACTCCATCAAACATCAATACTAATACTCATACACAATATACTTGGCTCCAAGGCCTACAATCCACATACTAATCCACAAATACTCAAACTTCAAAAATGACATTACTAATACATTATTTTGGGTTCCTTAATTAGTTAACCCATTCCCATTACTCTAATACAATTATAACTTAACATTAGGAAGGGGCTCTTACCTTGAGCTTTTAATTCCTTCTTTCTTTCTCATTTCTCCTCCTCCTTCCTTTCTTGCCCAAATCGGCCATGTAGGGGATGGAGTTTTCAAACTTCATTCCCATCACCCAATGAAAACAAAACACTACAATTAATATACTAACCCTTAAATTAATGCCAATTCATTGAAGTGTTTGAAATGAAATTTCTAGGGTTTACCTTTGGAGAGTTTTAGAAGGGGTTTTAGCCCTTGGTTCAAGAAGGTGAATCCACCACCATTGCAAGGTGGAGTTGATGCTCAAAAGAGAGAGAGAAAACAAGGTATCACAATGGGCAAAAATCGGTTACACAAAGAGGTAGAGAGAACTTGAGTTTTTCATGAAGATCTTTACCTTGTTGGAAAGAGGAGACTCCAAGCTACCCATTGGTGTGCTTTTCTCTTCACATGGGGAAAACCCATGGAGATGAAATTCATCCTTTTCGAATTTTGAAAAGAGGGAATGATAGAGGATGATGAGGGGAGTTCAAATATGTAATTTGTTTTCGATTTGGAGCTTACAAGAGGATGGAGCATGAGGAAGAAGATGGAGTAGCCATGGTTGTTGTGGGGAGCTCCTCAATCGCATCCCAAGGGAGGAGGAAGAGGGTGAGTACGATGGAGGGGGAAGAGGAAAGAGAGAGGTGAGTGAAAATGTGAGAGTGAGGTGAGAGGGAAGGGAATAAAGTAGCTTTTACTTTATTGCTTTTTGCTTTTGGCTCTCTTATTTAGTTAGCTAGTTACATGTGTGTGTGAGGGAGTTATTTGACTGATAAAAACCGGCCCCCTACAGTTATACTAGCTGGAGCGTTTTTCGTCTTTTACAGAAAACGCTCGTTATTTTACCCGGTTTAGGTACTGTTAACTAACCGGGCCCGTTTTCCGAAAAATTTCTCGTTTCTTTATTTTTATTTGTTATTAAGCTTTCATAAATGCTTAATAATATTTATTTAATGACTTATAATTTTTACGGGTTCGTTTGACCACTTAAAGTCACGTTTTCAGGTTTTCTCGAAAAACGTGCTCTAAGGCTCTATTAGCGTTTTAATTCATTATTTGGATCCGTTTTCTTCGGAAGTTGTTCCCATATATTATTTAGGTCTTATTAAACCTTTAGGATCCGTATAATACTCTAACCGAGGTCTCATACCTCCTATGGTTATTTAGCGTTTTCCGCTTTTTAAGAGTTTATTTATTCTTTTGGATTTATTTTCCTTACCAGTATTAATTAGGTACCATTAGGCCCTTAAATACGTATTAGATTAATTTTAATCCCTATATTTAAGTTCGGGGTATTTCAACTGCAGTGGCCGCAAAGTTGAGTGTCGGTGCTGCAAGAAAGAGGACCACCGGGAGTTCGAGTGCTGGATGAACCCTGAGGGCCGTAACTACAGGCCACCAAGGAATACTCAGAAGACCTCAGTTGGAGGATCTGGAGTACCACGAGGTGGTCAGGATGGCCAGACATCTACTGATGCTGGAGCCCAGAGAGGCAAGGGAGTAGATAGGGCATGAGTACCCTGAACTCCGTGAGACCGCTGATGGAACACTTTTGCTTGTTTTGTTATGTACTTACCTTGGATGTTAGACAGCGATATATTGTAAATATGTGGGAGTGTGTCATTGACCACTCGCCTTTTGTGTATGACTTTTGGAACTAGTTTTGTGGACTCGATACAAGTAACCTTGGAACCTTGACATCATGTATATATGAACAGAATGTTAACGCTTACATTATCATGTGGCCCATACTCAATGACGGAAGAGTCAATGAGACCGGTAATTACTGAACGAATATTTCCACCTGCTTGGCGCACTTGCTATTGCAAGCGCTATGACAATCAAACCACTGAAATTTTCATCTGCCTTGCGCACTTGCCACAACAAGTGCTGCAGCTGCAACTGCAACTACCACTAAATTTTTAATCTCTTATTAAATACCAAAATTTTCATATCAACTTTCATACAAACCTTTAAGAATAGAAATCTGTGAAACCTCGGGAAGACCGCTAGTCCAACCACTGCAACTGAAGAAATTATACAGCCACTGTAATTGTGAACCACACCAGTTTAATTGCTCAAGAATTTTCAGACATGGCTTATTAGCCAAATACCATAAGTGTATACCCGCATTTAATGCTAATCACTAATAGTGATGAATGTTTAGTCCTTATAGACAAGCATACCCTTTGTAGATGCACCCCGTCACTGAGGATGGTTAGGAAGCGAAGAGCCAAGTTGCTCAAGCTATTATGCAATCTGCAATACATCCAATTAAACGGACGAGGGAATGAATATGAACTGTGGATGAGATATGATCATGATAAACAGGGAGGAAAGGAATATGTGTTGTACTCAATGAGATAGAGATAGGATTTTGCTAAATATAGCATGAATTTTACTTACATCATGCCACTAGGGCAATAGCACTTACAACAAGATAACCGATAACACGAACTAATAAACAACTAAAAGGACATCCATCAAAAGGGAGATTGACAACAAAATACTTCACAATAGCCGTGTGACAGATATTACCAGTTTACTAAACGAGACATGGGACGACCGCACTCCGATAGGAGCATGTGGGCCTGATAGACTTATTTATGAGTTAGTCGGGTAAGTAGTAATGTATCAGTACGGTACCCCATGTATGTAGACAAGTAGTGTTAGGAACATGAGAAGTAGTCAACTTCGTGTCAAGGACAGTTATGCATATTACCTCGAAGATGGACGAGAAGAGCCGCATTTAAACAAACGGGCTAGAGAAACCAAGAACCTTCAAGACAGAGTAACAAACAGTATACAAGAAGACGTGAACACTAAGGATAGAAACAGGAAAACCCATTATGGACGAATAATATGTAGAACCCTCATAAGGATCGAGCAAATTGTTGCAATCTAAAGGAAACCTACCAGATGATGTGAACATAAACGCGTGACTACGCAATGATGAGAGACAAAGCTAATATACTAGTAAATACCTTAAGCAAGGAACAAAGTTATGATAACTAACGGACTTGAAATGTACAACTCACATTTTCGTTCGTCTTATCTGTTTGACTCATTAGATATTAACTGTTGGGGGTTTACGCCTCTGCACTCTATAGGACTGAGTGTTTTGGTATAGCACTCGTGCAGTTATTAATCTGGTGGGAATACGGAAAGATGTAATGAATATCAAGATGAGTGTGTATCAAAGAACTTCAACAGAGTGTTACTCCGGAACAAAACCACTTGGAGAAACGAATGATAAGCTTTATCTCCGTGGACATGTAGGCTGGTATGTCTTAGTTTTACTAAGACTAGTGCAAAGAGCTGAAATACCCCAAACCTTAATATGTTAATTAATTATGTAATTATGATTTTCTAAGGCTAATTAAGTCCTTAAGATCTTTGGTAAAGAAATAAAAACCAAAAAGAAAAAGAAAATGCGTAAAAGTCACAAAACGTGAAAATGCGTATTTAATTATTTTAGGAGGTATATAACCTTCACTAGGGTTATAAATATATTTTTATACCCTGATTACACACTAAGAAAATGTGGGAAAAATTCCAGAAGAAAACGGATCCAGATAATGCGTTAAAACGCTAACGGAGTCTTAAAGCGCGTTTTTGAGGAAACCCGAAAACGTGACTTTAAACGGTCAAATGACCCCGTAAAAATTATAGTTGACTACATAACTATAAATAAACATTAATGGAAGTTTAATAGCAATAAAAATTAAATAAAAAGAAAATCCCGGAAAACGGACCCGGTTTGAATAGTGCTAAACCGGGTAAATAAACGAGCGTTTCTGTAAAAAAAATGAAAAACGCTCCAGCAAGTGTTACTGTAAGGGGGCCGGTTTTAATATGTTAATTATCTCTCTCACACTCTTGACTAATTAGCTAATTAATTAAGTCAAAAGAGCCAAAATAACAAAAGGGTACAAATACCCCTTTTCCTCTCTCTCTCCTCCTTTATTTCTTTTTCCCCTCTCTTCCTCTCTTCCTCTCTTCTTCCTCCCACCGATTTTCTTCACCCTCTCTCTGGTTTGAACGGTTGTGAGCTCCTCCCATGGCTCCTCCCTCTTTCTCTCCATGCTCAAGCTTCATACAAGCTCTAAGCACGAAAATAATTGCATATTCTTCTTCCTCTCATCCTCCTCTATCATTCCCTCTTTTTAAAATTCCAAAAGGATGAAGTTGACCTCCATGGGTTTTCCCCATTTGAAGAGAAAATGGCATCATTGTGGAGCTTGGAGTCTCCTCTCCCTTCTAAGGTAAAAATTTCCAAGAAAAAGTCATTCTCCCTTCATCTCTTGGTGTAACTGATTTTTCACCATTTTGATACCTTGTTTTTCTCCTTGTTCTTGAGCTCCAAATTAACCCTTCAATGGTGGAATAGTCCCCTTCTTGATTCAAGGGTGAGAACCCCTCTTAAAAGCTTCAAAAGGTAAACCCTAACTATGGTGATTTAAGCCCTTTGATTGAATTGAGATTTTCTAAGGGTTTAGGTAATTAATTGAGTATGTTTTGTGTTCTTGAACGTTGGGATGGAGTTTGGAAACTCCATGCCCTCTTGATCGATTTTTGAGAAGATGAGGAGCAAGAGGAAAATTAAGGAGAGACTTATGAATTAAGGTAAGAAAACTACCTTGAACCTTGTTGTAATTGTTTTAGAGTTTGGGATGGGTAAACAAATTAATGAGCCCAAGTTATGGATCGAAATCTGTGTTGGAAATGTGTTTAGTTGATTTTAGAGAGGTTTGTGAATTAATTGTTGAATTGAGGGCCTTAAGAGCCAAATGTTTGAGTTTGTGATTGATATTGTGGTTTATTGAGATTATGGTGATTATATTGTAGTTGATGGAATTTGAGGATTTATTATGTGCTGGTAGGACCCTTGTAAGGGTGTGGCTAGATTAGGAATGAAAAGGATGAGAATTGGTGAGAAGGGATGTGTTAAGTTTATGGGGAGGTTATGGTGAAATTTTGGTAGAAAATGAGTGTGTTGATGATGGCTTTGTGAATGGGAGAACCTTGGTGTTTGTAATGTTGAATAGAGTGTAGGTGGTAGACGGATTCGGTTGTGTGCGTTCGTCCATGGGGATTTCTGATTTTGTTTGTTTTTCGTATATGATTGCTTTGACTCTTTGATTTGGTGATGTTTTTGGTTGATTTTAATGTGTGTATGATGCGTTAAAACCCCGTGGAAATGTGTTTTCGAGTGGCTAATTTGCTACAATAAATTATGTATGTTTTGTGGGGGATTTGTGGCTTGGTTCTGGCTGTTTTCCGTAATTGATTTTGCAGTTTTCGGTATGTCCGAACCTGTGTCCGAACATTGAAGTTCGGACATTATGCGCCGGCAGATTATCAGACTCTCGGCTTACGTCCGAACATGCAAGATCGGACGCATGTTCGGACAGGCCTTTGTTTTTGCATAACTTCTTCGTTTGAGCTCCGTTTTGAGTGCCGTTTGCGGCGTTGGATTCCTCTTTTCGAGTACTATCTGTTTTGACATGTTTTGGCATATGTTTATGTATATTTTGATTTGAAAATGACCGATAACCTTTTGAACTCCATTTTTTTTGCTCTATAAGTGTGCTTCAGCCTTCTAATGATGGGGGATTGGATGGTAATGGTTTTGGATGATGTTTAGGCCTTGTTTGGTGACATGTAAAGGCCTTAAGATGTGTAAACAAGTGTTAGGTTTGATGTGAGAGTTGTGAACTTAAGATCACAAGAGTAAAATTAAGTATAACGGGATAACGGGGTTAACTATGGGCGCACTAGTCGTTTAACAATTGTATTGCCCCAATGTTAATGGAAACAAATGTAATGTTACCAGTTGTTCAAAGATTATTCAAAGAACATAAGAGGACGCAGTAGAGTGGACCTTGGTGACAGGTATGGTTTTCTTGCAACCTGTGTCCTACCGGGTTACACCGGCTTGTATGCCAACTTGTTTTCTGTTTGTTGGCCACCTTGCAAGATAAAGCATGTAATGAGTTTACAGTAATTCATTTATGTGGCGAATTTGGTTCCGACACCGTTAACCTCTAATATGTGTTAAACCGAAACTAACCGACTCTAGAGTCACATAAGAGACCGGTGTTCGGACTTAACGTCCCAACCTACGGGAACGTTCTAACTATGGCTATCCATGCGTAGATGTATGTTGTGGTTGTGCGTGATATGTGTTGCTTTGTTTAGTATATCATTATTTAATGAATGTGGTTGTCCATGTGTGTCAAGTGGAATGTACCTCCCTTGTGTGTGATTAACCAAGTTTATAACACCATATGGTGTCATGTTGTGCTAAGTTCCATAAGGAACTACTAACTAATATGTATATATAATGGGGGGGGGGTTAGGAATCCGGTCGTTCCGGTCGCGCGCGTTGTTTGGGAGTTGATATATATATATTTGAATTAACTCCCACTCTGTTATGTTATGGTTGTTTTTCCTTCTTGAAATTCAATCTCCCATGAGCTTAACCAAGGCTCACCTACCTGACTTTTGTTTGGGCTAGGGGGAATCATGTGTAAAGTGTGTTTGGGAGTTGATGCCAATATTCGCTTTGACTCCCACTCTGTTATTGATTGGTTTTCCTTCTTGGAATTCAATCACCCACAAGCCTAAGATCAATGGCTTTCCTACTCGTTATTATTCGGGCTAGGGGGAATACTGTTATGTTATGGTTGTTTTCCTTCCTTAGATTACAACCACCCACAAGCTTAACCAAGGCTTACCTACCTCATCACTATTGGAGTTTGGGGGAAATTGTGTATGGTGTGATCGGTCCTATAGTACGGCCGACATATCTAAGTGAAGTAAGTGTGTATGGCGTGATCGGGTATATATTAATACCGACACATCTATGTAATGTTATGTGTGTTGGTGTGCGGACCCATATTTAATCCGACACACCTTAAGTAAAGTGTACATAATCTAACAAGTGATGATGTGTGGACTCTGATGGTTATAACCCATTGGTTGGTTGTGTATGCTTATAAGTGGGTTATGTGTTTATTGTTTTCTTGCATACTTTAATAAAATAAACTGCATGCTCACTCGACAAATAGTTGTGCGTGGCCCGGTAGCATGCGGGCTGCGGGATTACCATACCAGCAAAGGTGCTGACCCCCTTTGGGGGCCCCCATACTTTTCAGGTACAATGGAGCTGGCAGCCGTTCGAGAGTAGGACGGGGTAACTATTTATGTATGGGTTGTTATTTGGTTTAGCGTAATATCGATAAAGGAATGTTTTAGACTTGGTACAGTTTGGTTGTAATTGTCATTGTGTTCAGAATGTAACAGACTTGTAAATGTAAAGTGTAGTGCTCGGTAATCCTGTCCATCAGACCGGTACGTTGTGTATGTATTAGCCTTGTTAGCCACGTGGGTGGCTAACGGCGTGTAACACCCATTGAATTAGTCAGTGTTCATGATGTGATTTCCGCTGCGATTAATGGTTAAGTGTACAGTTTGTAGTTGGGGTGTTACAAAAAGTGGTATCAGTTCGCTCTGATGACTGGAAGTACCGAGCTTAGGAAGTACCGAGTTAGAATTTTAGTACTTTGGGTTAAGGGTTGAGTGATAGCATGAGAAGTACGCTAGTCAGGAAATACCAGTTCGTACTGGATACCTACAATATCCATCCCATCCTCCATAAACCCTATTTGATAACCTGGGAAAGAAACGCCAGCGAGATGAAAGTCTTCTCTTACTCGGGAAAACCCGATCTGGTTGTTGATGTGTACCTCTGTAAGTACGGAGAACCTGTCATACGGTAGATTCCGAAAGGTGTGAATCCCGAAGACGGTGTTCATCTGAACAATGTTTACCGCATTTAATAAAAAAAAGTGAAGAATCCTATGCATAGGAGAATGGATTTTCTGGCAACTTGAGTCGACATGCCGAGCAGTCAAGAAGAACCAGCTTGCAACGCACCAATCGTGCAACAGTGGAGAAGTGAAGTAATGAAACCCGAGGCGAGTGTCTACGGGATCACAAATGTTAACTAAAACATCAACGGTATACCAACCAACCAAGGAACTACAACGTAGTACCCCAAATAAGAGATAAGTCTCAGTAACCACGACAAATGCATGGAACGAGCTGCGAAGAAGTTATGATACTAAGCAAAAAAAAGGGTCTCTCAGAAGGGGAAACACCCTAGTTAATGGTTGTCATGTGATGAAAGTGAGAAGTACCCAGGAGATTGTTGTTTAGACTGTAAGATCAAGTAAGGGCCAATAGGGCCATTAATGTCAGTACGGGTGAAAGCAATACCGCAACCGGTGTGTGCTGAACCGACAGCCAGTTAGCATGGCGCACTTGCCATGGCAAGTGCTGCTACAACAAGGTTGTACGGGAAATTTTTAACAACTACAAGTACTTAGTAAGGTACCACGAAGTTAAGTGAGATCATCATAACCGTGGAAGGTCTTAACAGCCTAACCTCTGTAATGGGAATACACCAGTCAGCAAGAAGCTAGACTTGGTTAAGACAAGAAAACGTTGTGAAACCAAGAGAATTTTTCTTTCAAACTTAGATTTATTTTCAAACTCTTTTTCAAAAACCAAAATTTCTTTCAAACCCAATCTATTTCTAACCTTCTTTTTAAGCCAGACCAGAAGACCTACACCGGCCTCAGTGCCACATGGTAGGTAAGTTATACCTAGTTACTTTTGAATAACCGGACGAAAACAGTAAAATTAAAAACCTAAGGGTAGCAACCCGAGGGAATGGATTGAGTTCGTAATAATACAATAGTGGATAGCTTTCCCTTTGAAATACCCCTAAATTAATTTAAATTAATTTAGGGGATTTCTTTTATTAAACCATAAATAATACTATTAATATTAAATTATGGTATGGAATTATGAATATTAAATTATTATATGGAATTGTGAAATTTATTTAGGGGTTTTCTCCTATTTAACCCTAATTATTATACATTATTATAGTATTATGAATTTAATAATAAGATTTATAAGTCAATAAATCTTGGGAAAATTTCTAAACACTCCTAATATATTATAAAGATTTTAGGAAGTGTTGGAACATTGTTTTGAAACTTAAAAGTCAATAAAATTCTAGAAACCTTAAAGCTTATTAAGCCTTGCTAGAGTTGACTTTTTGAGAATGGTCAAACCAGGCCATGAAACCTATACCAATAAATAGGTTATGAAAAACCATGAAGATCGATAAAAAGAATGTTAAAAACGGACCATCCTAGCCAAAGTTATGATAGATTGAAGTTTAGAGCAAAAATTTTGAGAAATGCTGACGTGTCAGTCAGCCAGGCATTACCACTGAACAGTCCCAGTTTTCGACAGTTTTGGCATGTCGAGGGTCGAATTTGAAACGCCTATATCTCCTGCTCTACTCCACCATTTGGTATGCCGTCTGTTTCATTCTCTTCTCCTTAATCTCATCTTTCCAACCATTACTCACACATCATCTAATGTAACACCCCTACCGCTAATACCGTCATTACTGTACGAATACTTACCTTCGCAACGGATACTCCATACACAACGGCGGGTGTACAATGCCGTTAGTCACCCACGTGACTAACAAGGCGAGTTACAATACTACATACTATCGGTCTGATGAAAATGAACATACCGAGTGCTCTACACAATACAACAAATTCCTTTGCATACTCAACCATAATACATATACAACTCCAACACGATACTATACCGAGTATACTACAATCCTTAAATTACTGATACAGTTTAAACTTCCAATTTCGCATTACGATACAAGTACCAATCTCTACTATACAACTACCCATGCTTACGTAGCAGTCCCCGTCCTACTCTCTCGAACGGTGATTAGCTTCGGGTACCTGCACACTAAAAAAGGTCCCCCGAGGGGGGTCAGCTTACGCTGAATATGACTTCCGCATATACCGCGTGCTAACCGCGGTACATCGACTACTTTGGTCGAATATACATGGAGTTCATTTACATGCTTACATACATACTCATGCTACAATAATACAACGACAATACTTACATGCACATACAAATTCAATACTTACTGAGGAAGGCAGATCGATGGTCAACCATTCATATTTGTTATTCATTCATTACTCTTCGTACTATATTCGGATTCACTACTCCACTCATACTTATTCCTTACTCCTACATACTCAACACTCCATGTTCGATACCTTACTCATACACGTTTCTTACTCCGCACTCGTTACTACACTTATGCGTACTCATTACTCAATCTCCTTACTCTCTCATACTTACTCATACATACTCAGTACTCAATACTTACTCATACATACTTAATACTCATTACCCACTACATACTCGTTCTCGCTTCGTGCTCAATACCCATTACTTTACTCATACGTACACAATACTCAATACACGTTACTTTGGCCACCGGGCGGAGTCATACAAAGACTCGCCACCGGACCTACAATACGAGGGCTATACGCTTAGCTCCTCAAATACTCAAATGTCCGTTCTACCGGACTACTCATATTCCCAACACTCTTCTCTCAGAGCATATTATCATCTCACGGATTAGCCTAGAAGTATCTCTCTCGATAACCTCCACTGGCTTAGGGAATTACTACCTTCTAGTATGCTCAGGTTTAAGGGTTTCCCCAACGTATCGGATACTCTCATGTTCGGGACATACTTACATCAGTCGGGTCCTCTCATAATGGGTCGACTAATTGCTAAGGGGTTTGGAGATCCCTCGTCCTTCTTTACTACTCTCATGGTTCATGTTTTGCACCAAGAATAATTCCTTTAATAAGGGTTACTTATATACTTCCACTGCTTATTGTTTGTGGATTATTCGTTACGATTCTTCTACCGTTAACGGGAGGTTATTACTCCCGTACACTCTCTCACATTCTAGCGAGTTCATTGGGTTACATTTTCGTTTATCGTTTCGATAGCTTAGTGCGTTGCTATTGTTCCATTAATTCGCAATAAGACTCTTACTACGAGACACTACAAGCAAGACTCACCTGTGAGTCGATCTACGCACCAAGTAAAGCCACACAATCAATTCAAGAAGGGTTAGCTCACGCAACATACAACAAGACATACAATGAAAGGCAATAAACCGTTTTCATGCTTTAGTCTTGATTAGCCGGCATACAGCACACAAATCAATGTAACTCGGTTAGCATACGGGGCATGAGGAAATCATACCTTTCACCGGAGTTAGCTCTACGTGTGTTCCCTTGTTCCTTGGTTCACACTTGTTCCACTGATAATGTTTTCAACGTTATCATTAATACTATACTCATACCATATTCAAACATTTACTACTCCCTTACTTACCCCGTTATCCCGGTGTAATTAATGTCCTTGTACTCACAACTTCCTCAACTTGTTTCCTTACTCGTTTACTTACTTTCTTACCATTATTATTTCATTAATGGTGTATTACTACATACATTTGCATCTATGTATATAGGCATATATATATGTATATATATGATTACTATAATCATATAACTAAAACATTTTTTTTTTTTGACTGGACCGGACTTGCGACCGACCTTGCAAGTCCGGTCCATTCCAGTAGCTCAAGTTACGGAAAATTTTCTGTCTCGACCGGACTTGCAAGTCCGGTCGCAAGTCCGGTCGATTCCAGTAGCTTACTGTCCCTGAATTTTTCTGTCTCGACCGGACTTGCAAGTCCGGTCGCAAGTCCGGTCGATTCCAGTAGCTTACTGTCGCGGAATTTTTCTGGCCGACCGGACTTGCAAGTCCGGTCGCAAGTCCGGTCCTGCCCAGTAATTCAGTTTTAAAATCTGTTTTCAGTCCTCTCTTTTACCCATTGTTTCCCCAATCTTCCTACATGTAATCCCACATGTTTTAGTGCCATTTAGGCCTCCCAATATACCTTAATTCATCCACCAAATCCATTACTAAATCCTTCAATTCACTTACACAATTTCCTCACTTCTTTTCCAACACTTGTAATAGTTTTGTTACATTTATGCTACAGATTTTACCATTCCATTCTCCCATTCAATACTTCCTCAACCAATGTCATTCCTAGCATTCTAAATACTTCTCCTTACCATACCAATTCATTCCCAAACCATTGCACTACCTATACCCAAGTTCCAACACTCATCTTACAAAATTCTGCACATTAATCCTCTTAACTTCTCCAATGTATTCTTATACACTTTGCTACAGATTTTTCACTTCCTACTTCTCATACTACCATTACCATTCCATAGCTACTAAACCTCTCTACTAATCCCAATACACACCTTGGTTCTCCCATTCACCAAGTCATCCTTAATGCACAATTCCTACCAAAAATTTGCCATAACTCATCTACTTTCCTTACTTATCCGCACACATCCTTTCTCCTCAAGTTCATCCCTATTCTAGCCAAAACAAGGGTTCTACCAGCACACTACAAAATATCAATACATCAATATTTCCTCAATCCACATTACCAATACACCATTATTCCTCAAATGGCATTACTAATATACATACACCATTCTTTTGGCTCTAAGGCCTACAAATCCACACATTTACTTGCTAGTACTCAAATTTCCACAATTACAATACCACTGCAACAATTTTGGTTCTTTAAATATTTTACCCTTTCCCATTACCCTAATGCAATAGAATTTACATTAGGAAGGAGCTCTTACCTTGAGCTTTTGATTCCTTCTAATCTTTTCCATTTCTTCTTTCTCTTTCTTGCAGAAATCGACCACATGGGGAATGGAGTTGCCAAACTCCATTCCCATCACCCAAAGCACATCAAACAAGTATAATTAACACACTAACCCTTAGATTTATGCTAGTTCATTGAAGTGTTAAAAATACAAATTTCTAGGGTTTACCTTTGGAGTGCTTTAGGAGGGGTTTAGCCCTTGGTTCAAGAAGAAGAATCCACCACCATTGTTAGGTGAAGTTGATGCTCAAAAGAAGAGAGAAAAACAAGGCATTACAAAGGGGCTAAAAATCGGTTTCCAAGAAGAGTGGAGGAAACTTGAATCTTTTGTAGAGATTTTTACCTTGTTGGAAAGAGGAGACTCCAAGCTTCACAATGGTGTGCTTTTCTCTTCAAATGGGGAAAACCCATGGAGATGAAACTCATCCTTTTCGAATTTTGAAAAGATAGAAATGTAGAGGAGGATGAGGGGAGTTCAAATATGTAATTTATTTTACATTTGGAGCTCAAATGGAGCTAGAGCAAGGAGAGAAGGAGGATAAGCCATGGATGCCATGGGAGAGCTCTCAAAAATCGCCCAAATCAGAGAGAGAGGATGGAGGAGCCGATGGAGAAGGAAGGAGGGAAGGAGAGAGAAGAGAGAAATGAGGGGAGAGAGGAAAGGTAAGTTACTTTTGTCCTTTTATTCCACTTTTGCTTTTTGACTCATTATTTATTTAGCTAGTGTGTGTGTGAGAGAGGGGTCTATTTATCTGTTAAAAACCGGCCCTCACTGTATTACTAGCTGGAGCGTTTTTCGTCTTTTACCGAAAACGCTCGTTATTTTACCCGGTTTTGATACTATTCACAAACCGGGCCCGTTTTCCGGAATTTTCTCGTTTCTTTATTTTTATTGGTTATTGAGCTTCCATAAATGCTTAATAATTATTATTTAATGGTTTATAATTTTTATGGGTCTGTTTGACCACTTAAGATCACGTTTTCGGGTTTTCTCGAAAAACGTGCGCTAATGCTCCATTAGCGTTTTAATACCTTATTTGGATCCGTTTTCTTCGGGAATCATTCCCGTACACTAATTAGGCATGAATAAGCCTTAGGAATCCTTACGATACTATAACCGAGGTCTTGTACCTCCTATGGTTATTTAACGCTCGTTTTAGCGTTTCCCGCTTTCTAAGCGTTTTTCTCATTTCTTTTGGATTTATTTTCTTTACCAAAAATTACTTAGGCACTATTAGGCCCTTAAATACTATATTAGAATAATATAATCACCATATTTAAGTTCGGGGTATTTCATCTAACTCCTTCTACAATGACCGAAAAATTGATCCAAAGTTGGCTCCTCGCGATTGCGTAACCCAGAATTCCAGTTTTTCCTGAAATCGGGTAAACTTCGTCTCGCCATAACTTCTTTGTTTCTAAGCCAAATTTCGTGTTCTTTAGCTTGTTTTGAAGATCTATAATCCCTCTACAACTTTCGTGTTTATGACCAAGGCTGGTTCGTACTCGTGTGGGAGATAAAGCTGTTCAAAGTTGCTTGTTCGATCGCGTCGGTTTTTCTGCCCAGAACTTCCTGAAACCCGCTAGGTAAACACCGATCTTGGGAGATCTGTAACTTTCTCCCTAGTTCATCAAATTCAATGATTCTTCCACTAACATCTATAGTTACATGTCTAGTTTGGATTGTGATAGGTTCCATGAATCAAGTCTCTCTCAGTTGGTGCGAGTTGATTCGAGAAGGAGCATACCTGAACCGCACATAAAATATCGATTTCCAGATTTCCCGATTTGGTTTCACCCCGTTAATGCAATTCCGGTGAGTCTCCGATCAAATTGCTCCGATGTTGATGTCGTAGTCATGTTTCGATCAAACCCACATGCCAATTTAGTCTATTATGCATTATAATGGGAGAATTTGTCAAAATTGAATTCGAATTGAACTGTGAACCCTAACTTCGAACCCAGATTCGAAACTACTCAATTCGGCATGAAAATTGGGGAAATGGGTACCATTAGAACCGGGATTTTATTACGAATCGATAGGAACAAGAATCACTCGATTTCGTTCTGTGGTTAAGGAGAAATTGGCAAAATCGTACTCGACCTCTTGCTGCTGTTCGCTGATGAACTCGACAAATATAGGCCGTCCGATCGTAGGTATTAGTAATGGACGGCCGAGATTAGATCTGGGGGTTTAAGTTGATTATGTTTTATAATATTTCAGAATTTAACCCTAACTTGTTGAATTTAGTTAATGGCCTTCCCAAATGAGTTTTGACTGGAAATTTTAACCATAGATTCCTTATAAAATCTAGTATATTATGATGTAAATTAATATGGGTTTTGAGTTTTTAAACGTAAGTTATAATTTGTTTTAAGTTATGAGTATTATGGAATTATTTGGATAATTTAAAAAGATATTGTTATGAAATAAAATTTTATAATATGTCTAAAATGTTATAGTTACTATATATTTAATTTGGGGATTTTTGGACAATTGTAAATGGGTTTAAAAATTGTGTTTATTAGTTTTTCATAAGAATAACTTATAATATATGGTTTTTAATGTAATCAAAAATTAAAGTATAGTTGATTAATGAACTTTATAGGTTGGGGAAAATATAATAAGACTAATTAACATTTAATACAGTATGTTTATAAATATTTTGGGTATTAACTTTAAGTGAAGTAAACATTGTTACATATATTTATATATATATTTATATGAGAGAAATAAATAGAAACTTATATTAAATCAAGGAATTTAACTAAACTACATTTTATTTATTATATATAATATGGAAGCTAATATGTTTAACGAAAACTAAGGGAAATACTTTATTTTATAAACCATATATTGGATGTAGCTATGTGTAAAAGTTAGTATAAATAATTAAGTGCAATAAAACTACACAAGGAATGTCTTGAATAAATCCTGATATATATACACATAAAAAACTACATAAATAAAAGAAATAAAATGCCTTATAGAAAATATAATATGAAGGAATTAATGAGATAAACTAAACCTCTACATAATACTAATAAAAGAATATTATATGAGGCGGTATTAAATTAAGATTATTAAACTTAAGGAGTTATCTTTGAATTTCTAAGATTTATATAAACCGTATTAAAATACATGTATAGTATTAGTCAACGACCATAATGTAAGTCTATAATTGGGTTAAGTAATTAATAAGTTAAAACTTAGGAAAAATTGTGATTAGATTACATAAAATGTTACACAATTAGATCTTATTCTATAATTAATGATAAATAAATGTAATACTTTTACATCTAAATGTTCTTAATATATAAACAATAATAAAGTAAATAAAATACTTTTACATATGAATGTGAGGTGGATTAGTAAGTCTAGATTTAATCATTTCTTAACATTTAAGGTATTGAAGTATAACTTAATGTTTTAAGTTAAAATCATTAAAAGGATTATGATATAAAACTACATTAAACTATGATTTGGAAATTTATCTAAATAATAATCCTTAAGTTTCTTGGCATTAGATAAGCCATATGAAATACATTTATAACATTAATTACCAATACTTAGGATGTGAGTCTACAATTAAGTGAGGTATTTAGTAGTTAGAATTTATAGAAAGGTTTATAAAAAGGAATTTGATACTTAAAACCTTTGAACCTTTTATTAGATAAAACTAAGTTACATAAGAGATTATATTGATCTACTTTACGACGCTAAAAATATTAATGTGTCATTTGAGTATAAGGTATGAGGATTTTTCAGAACATATTATCTTATTAAGTAATTGACAATTTCACTTGTGAATGAGAGTTTAATTCTTAGATAATTCTACCTTATTTTAAGATATAATGTTCATCCTAAAACATAATAAAGGAGATTAATTTATTAAGTTATTCCTTTGAAACCTTAGGTTTTGTAAACAATATGAAAAATGTATTTTAAGACGTAAGTTTATTAAAATTTAGTATAAAAGGATTATACATGGTCTATAGCGGGAATGTGTGTAAAAATAAAACATTTGGGAAATTGAATGTAAGCAAGGTTATCTTAAAATGCCTTATTATATAGTTAATGATAAAGTAAATAATATACCTTGGAAATACTAAATGTAAGAGTTCGATAAATCTAAGTTAACTATAATATAGTTATTCAAGATGAGAAGCAATTTAACATCTTATGATAAGATTATTAGATGGTTGTAATAAAAGTCATCCTAAACTAAACATATGATAAATGAGTGTAGTAACTCAATTAGGTTATCATAAAATGCATCTATAACACCATGTTTACAATATACAGGATGTAGATCTTAATTAAGTTGAGGGGAAAACTTAATCATAATGGATTATTTGGTAATATTGATAAAATACATAATCATTACATTGTGAAATAATAGTATAATATTCTAAGATAAACCTATCATAGGTCATAACACGATATTTATTCTAAATTAGGAATAAAAGTATTACGCTTAAAAATTATTATTGAGATTCTAAGATTAGATAATATAATACGCACTTATGATATAAGGGTCTTAAGAGTCTTGAATTGAGAATTAGGGTTAAGTATGAATAAAGTGGATAAGAGTGTAACAATTAACAAGTGTTAATAACATACATTCCCTAGTTACAACCTTGGGTTATACAACATTCTAATATAAGTCAAGGTTATACATAACATTTAAGTGAGGGCTTAAAAGACAATTGAGACTTAGAAATAAGAGTGAGGAATTTATTTAAGTTTAACTTAGGTTACAAGTTATTGATGTTAGACTACCTTTAATATTCCTCAGAGTATTGTTGATTATTTGCACAAGTCGACTAGAAACTACTACAGCGATTACCAGGTACGATTTCTCGTACTCAGCTTGTTGTGTTTTGGACTCTATGGAATGTTTCGTACGATTTCTCGTACTCAGATACTTTTGGTGACGAACTTTATGGAATGTTTTGAGAAACGCTAACTAAGCCTTGGATGTACAAACTCACTGATCATTGGTTCTCTTGTCTGGTTGCCTCATTAGATATTGACTGTTGAGGGTTTACGCCTCTGCACTCTGTAGGACTGAGTGTTTTGGTATTGCACTTGTACAGTTAATAATCTAGTGGGAATATGGGAAAATGTCAATCTTGGTATTGGGTATGGATTATTTCTAATAAGTGGTGCACTCACTTTTCACCGATGACTGAGAACGGGTCGGTGGCAGCGGAGGTCTGCTATACCTCGTCCATATGGACAACTGACAGCGGAGGTCTGTTTTCCTCGTCCTCGTGACAACTGACTGGCGGTGGGGGCCATCTCTTCCAACTGGGTATATTCCACTCTTGAGTTATGGGTTCTTGGATATCTTCTTTCATTCCCAGACCTTGTGACTACTTGGGTCTTTCTAATCCTAATTGGAACTGAATCTAACTTAAGCAATGGATGTTCACTAACTTCTGGCGTGGTTTCTTTTATGTTGGCTCACTCTACCTTCACGTTATTTATCTCTATCCTTGACTTGTTATCTTTGACTTGGTGTTTTGGTGTGCCTTGTTCTTCTGATTTGTTTTGAGCATTTGACTTCAAGTTATTGTTATTTTAAGAGTTATGTTTTTCTTTTAATACTGTTGTTTTGGAGAGTTGTACCAGTTCCATTCCAGGGAACTGACTCACCCCTCCTGGGGTGGGCTGCTTGGTTTCATCTTGCAGGTACGAATTGTTATACAGGTGGCCACAAAGAGTATGAGTGTATGGGATGGGAATTAGGAATTTGGAGAGCTACTGTATTTTGTTATCATTACTTTTATACTATGTTTTCTCGAGTTCAGACCATAGCATTTGTAATATCATAAGTTGTAATTGGTGAGGTTTGGTGCCGGGTGTTTGGAACCCGATGATCTGTAATCGCCTTAGTATTTTATTTCCGCTGCATTTATGATAAGTAGGGGCGTTACACCCTTGATTAAGTTTGGGAAGCACGGAATGCATATTATCACAGGATAATATAAGGGAGCTGACAACAGAATACTTCACCTAGGCGTGTGACGGACACTACGAGTGTACCAACTGAAATGTGGGACGACCGCACTCCGATAGGAGCTTGTGGGCCTGATAAACCTTCTTATGGGATAGTCGGGTAAGTAGCAATGTGTCAGTAGGGTACCCCACATATGTATACGAGTGGAGTCTGAAACACGGGAAGTAGTCGACTCCATACTACGGTCCGCAGTAAAAGTAAAACAAGAGTAATGGATTACACCGAATGGTTGAAGTAAAGGAACCCAGTTAAGTTAAGGAGACTACAGGAATTAGTGAGTTTATTTTAAGGAAATGTTTAAGAGTCGGGAAGTGCAGAGGGCATTGATTGGTAAGTAAAGACATCGTATATGTCTTAAGAATCCTGAAGGATGAACGTAATAGCTGGAGTAAGTACCCAACCTATATATGGCGAGGCAGATGCCTACTATGGACACGTTAATGTGCAATGATCGGGATGAGACTCCCGGAATGATCACTTAGACTATCTGGAGATATCAATCCCACTGGAGAGGATATTTAACCCAGCCAAGAACGCGAGGCAATGTAGTTAAATTAAACGTGCTCATAAGTGCAAGCAGATGTGATGCGTAACCTAGTGACACCCAGGAGCTGTCCTTAAAAGGGTGTTTGGATCAATAGTGGTTGAATGAAATAACGTGACAGTAACGCAAGGGTTGAGACTAACACCCAGCTTAAGCAAAAGTCGTCAGGAGGAAGTCTGACATCCTTGAAGGGGTATCCCATGAAAGGAACCGCGACGTAACGACCTTGTCATGGAGCCCAATACCACCTCTAAACCGTGTAATATTGTTTGGAGGAGTAAATGTGTGTGGACAGCCTACAGTGAGTAGAGCTCGAAGCGATAGGGCTTATAAGCCATAAATGGAATATGTTAAGTAAATTTTATTGATTATGGAAGTTTATGTTATATGAGTAAATAAAGCGGATAACGAACCACTGCTTTAAGTGTGGGATACCTCTTGATATTGTGAGACCGCAACAGCGGTAGTTATGTAAACCAAGTTCAGGGAATGTGTTAAGAGTTGACCATGTTGTTACTACGAAAAAGTGTTCATACCAGTTGTGGAGATCGAAAGAGTAATAAGACTAATGGCAACCACCATAGGTGTAACACCCCAACTGCTAAACTCGTCATTACCTCTTAAACTGTCACAATTACCAATAATCTCGCAGCGGAACTCTAAATACAACAGAGGGTGATACAACGCCGTTAGCCACCCATATGGCTAACCAGGCCTATCTCACATACAGTAACGGTCTAATGGACTGGAACAACCGAGTACACAATACAAATACAATACTCAAATCATTTCTTTACTATACCGAGTCTACAATAAATGGATGCCGACAACACATTCGGTCTTACACCTCTTCCAATGCATAAGTAATTAAAACTAACTACCCATGCAACCCACCGACCCCGTCCTACTCTTGAACGGTAACATCTTCGGTGTACCTGTAAAAATAAAAACATCGCCCCTAGGGGCTCAGCTTAACGCTGCATATGAAATTCGCATACCCCGAGCGCTAACCGGAGTACGCCGACCACTTAGTCGGATATACATGGAGTTCATTTTAGTCAAACAACATGCATCATAGCAATACAATAAGTACGTGTAATGCTCAAGGAATCTACATCCAATCATTGAACACAATTCCTAACTAACATAACAAGGTTGTTAGTTGTATCTGGTTACTCTTAGGCCTTGAGGGTTTTACCTCACTATGCCTTGTTTACTTATTCAATACCTCACCCGCTCTCCCGGGTTACTTATTCATATACACACCCATTCTCTTGGGCTACTCGTACTATACTCACCCACACTCTCGGGTTACTTATTCATATACACACCCATTCTCTTGGGCTACTCGTACTAAAGTCACCCACACTCTCGGGTTACTTATTCTCATTATCTCACCCATACTCTTGGGTTATTTACACTCATTATCTCACCCACACTCTTGGGTTATTTATACTCAAGCTCTTGTAGATTCTCGAGACACTACAGGTCTTCTACGTCACGCTTGTTACTCTTAATACATATTTAGGCCAAAACTCATGGCTCTCTAGCATAGTCTTACTTCCCCGGTTTCGACCCTACTCAGGGTCTTGCATGGTGGGAAGGTTCAACTAGCTCACGGAACTCTCTCTTAGTTCCTATCTCTTTTACTTAGGTCCGACTACTCTCGGACTACTCTCGTTCCCATACACTCCTCTCTCGGAGTTATAATAATGTCATGTATATTAGTCTAGAAGCATCACTCTCGATGTTTCTAATGACTTGGGAACATTACTTTAGTTCGGTTAATCTTAGGTTTTAGGAGTTACCCATACATTTACTTTACTCATACTTTCGGTTGCTTGCATATACCAGGTAAAATCCTCATATAGGAGGTCGACCATGTCTCAAGGGAGTTACTAATCCCTCAGGTCTCTTTTACCTTCTTCACTGGTTCCCATCTTCGAACTATCTTAAATCCTCTTGAAGGAGGTTCACTTATTTTTCCACTCTCATTTGTTTCGTGGATTGTTTCAATGTGGTTTCTAACCATTATCGGGTATTTACTCAACCCGTACGTCTCCTCACATTCTAGGGAGTTCATATGTTTGCGTTATCGTTATACTTTAACGGATAGTTTGTGTTATTGCACGTTTCGTTATCATAAGCGTCGACCCGATCTATGGGTCTCTTGCCAAGCGCTACTCACTACGAGTCGGTCCATTCACTATGTTAGACCACACCGCATACAAGTATGTTAGCTCATTCAAAACAACAAGGCATACATAATCAAAAAGGGATTATTTTCATGCTTTAATCTTGATTAAGCCGGCACACAAACACACAAACCAACGTAACTCGGTTAGCACGCGGAGTATGAGAAAATCATACCTTTCACCGGGATTTTTACTTTTTACCGTGTCATTCACATGCTCGGTTCACGCACGACTCTCTGATAATGTTTCAAACATTATTGTTAATACTAAGATCATACGGAACATAATTAAATGCTACTCCCGTACTTAACCCGTTATCCCGTTAACTCGGTTTCACTTTTATTAATTTGAGTTCTTACTTCACACTCAATTCTAACACTTTCATACACTTCCCAGGGCCTTTACAAGTCACCAAACAAGGCCTTAGCATCTTATAACATCATTAACAATCCATTCCCTAGCTTAAACCCCACTTAAAACTCTTAGTTTTACATTTCTGGTCTGGTCCGGGACTTCACATGGGACTTAAGTCCCGGACCAACCTTAGTTCAATCTCTCGGCTAATAGATTGTATATGGTCCGGGACTTGGGTATGGAGTTAGGTCCCGGACCAAACAAGCTGGGAACTCTCGGGTTGAAAAATGTATATGGTCCGGGACTTGGGCATGGGGTTAGGACCCGGACCAAACAAGCAGAACACTCTCGGGGGTAAAAATAGGGGTGGTCCGGAACTTGGTCCTGGACCTAAGTCCCGGACCCTGTTACAGATTTCACGGTTTTGACAGTTTATTCCTCTGTTACAGGTTCTCTCTTTACCCACTAATTAACCAACCTTCACCAACTAAAACCTTCATGTTTTAGTGACTAATTACCCTTCTTAATCACCTTAAACCAAGCACCAAATGCACTCACCAATCTAGCTAATTTTACTTAGACTCTTTACACGTACTAAGCTAGTTTTCCACTTGATTTTCTATCTGATTGCAACAGATTTTTGGCTTCTTCTTTGAGCCATTCAAACCTCTCCTATTGATGCCATAACTAGCACCCCAATGACATTATTTCCTAAACAAATTTTGCCATAACTTAACTATATTCTTAGCATTTACACCACACTACAACAGCCACCAAAATCAGTTTTTCCATCCCTGTTATTACAACATTAAACATCCTTACAGCAACACATTAATTTCCCCTCTGTTATCCATAATACAAGCTCAGTTTCTAAGTTTGTTTGCATCCCCAAACAGCATTAAAACTTCCTCATTCAAAAACCAATATTGTAGTACAAGACTACACTAGTTCATGGTTATTTATTTATATTCAAAATCGGTTTACAGAGAACAAAATAACCCAAGGTAAGTTCATTACCTTGCTAGTTTTTCTTTCTTTTCTGATTTCTCTCTCTTCTTCCACGTTCTCTTGTTCCCTCTTTCTCCTCTTGTTTTTCCACACCACACAAGGAATATGGATTGCTAGCTACAACCATATTCCATCGCACATATAACCCCAAGTCAATTCAACCTTCCCTCCACACAACCTAATATTTAAAGAGCTAGTTTACAAAGTTTAGTTTAGATTTTACCTTAGAGAACCCAAATGAGTAGCTTGACAATCATTTGAAGCAGTTTCCAAACCCCCACAAAAACATACGGATCGACTGAAATGAGGAGGGTTTTCAACGTGAGGGAAAAATCCCACAAATGGCAAGAATGAGCTTGAAATGGCTTAAACTTATGCTTATTATTACCTTAAAGCATCAAGGGGAAGAAGAAGGGTTGAAACCAACTCTTCAAGCTTCAAAAGCTCCAACGTCAATGGAGATGAAGATGGAGGAATCGAATTTTAATTGGGTGGAAGCCGAAGCTCTCAGAGAGGAGTTCAACGGTACAAATTTCGTGTGATTTGGTGGAGGAATGAGCAAGAAGGAGGGAATGAAGATGGTGCTGTGCGCTCTCTGGTGGAATCGCCATTTACAGAGGCAAGGAAGAAAGAGCTCAATTTGGAAGGAGGGAGATCGCGAGTGAAGAAAAGAGGAGGTGAGAAGGTAAGTAACTTACTTTTTACTTTTACTTTATCCTATTGCTTTATTTACTTATTTGTTTTGTTATTACATAATAGCTAGCAAGCTATTAATGGGTGTACACTTACTAATTAAAACCGGCCCACCTTAATTAATAGCCCGGGTCGTTTTTTCGTCTTTTCGAATTAAACGCGTTTCGTCTCTCGTTTTCGACACTATTCATTTACCGGGTCCGTTTTCCAGAATTTTGCCGTTTAATTAATTTTTAATGGTTATTAAGCTTCCATTACTACTTTATTATAGTTATTTAATCAACTATAATTTTTTTACGGGTCCGTTTGACCACTTAAAGTCATGTTCCCGGGTTTTCTCGTAAAACGTGCTTAAAAACTCCGTTAGCGTTTTAATCCAATATTTGGATCCGTTTCCTTTGGGAATCATTCCCGTATACTAATTAGGCCTAAACAAGCCTTAGGAATCCATCTCGGACCCTTACGAGATTATATATCTCTTATTTTCATTTAATGCGCATTTTAGCGTTTTTCGCGTTTAACGCAATTTCTCTTTTCTTTTGGTTTTATTCTTTTTACCAATACTCTCTAGGCACAATCAGGCCTTTAATAATTTTATTAGAGTAATTAAATCACCATTTTTAGATCCGGGGTATTAAAATCTACCCCCCCTTAGGAACTTTGTCCTCAAAGTTGGCGAATCTAAATGGTTACTCTCATGGGCGTACTATGCCAAGGTTATAATACATGTACAACCTTACAGACTCCACAAGTCCGTCTAATTTCACACTACACATACCACACATATATCAGCATGTATAGCAATCAAAAATACTTTTTGTACTCTCTCCATGGAATCGGTCCGAAAACAAGAAGGCACTACAGTCCTCGAATCCATTTTGAGTATTATACTACTGATCCCTCAGGTACCGGTCACATTGAACACTTACTCTTTCTGGTTCACGGCCGTTTCATGACAAATGGGCACTTACTCACTCTGGCCCACGGTCCCTTCGGTTCTGATCAAAACGTTACACATATACATATCCTCAGGCACTCTGGTTGACTCACTCAACACAGGAACATCTCAGGGTACTCTCCCCGTCCCGCTGCCTTTGGAAAAATCACACACTGACGCGCCCCAACCGGTCACTTAGGACCGCCGCACGTACGGTGCAATGGTTTCAAAACCAGTACACGCCCACCGTTCTACCGGTCATCAAGACTTAAGGCCACAGCCATCGGCGGGTGATAGCGGTTTCAAAACCAGTTTTCGTTTCCATCTTCGTACTTGAAGGAAATTCTTTTTCAAAATCTGTTTGAAAATTCTTTTTAAAAACATCACACAACTCCAAATCAAATTTATGGTAGCTGTATCTTTTCTTAGCGTGATTACTTGTGACCACTATAGGGAGCTTCAAGAATCATCCAACCCTGATGTGATCAGCATCAGTGTTGAACTATCCTTCCACCCCAATTTGTGTTCGGTTTCCCTTGATCGCTAGCAGACCAAGTTCCACCTCCCACGTCAGTTTCAAACAAACAGATAGTCAAACACTTTCGTTTTCTATCTTTTACTCTTACTAGTCATATTCATAAAACAATCTGTTTCAATTTATCCCTAGTTCTTAGAACTTAGGTCATCCATTATTCTCTATTCCCTTGCTTACTTTACCTAGGCATTCCATACTTATGGCCTCATTAGTCAAATTATTACTCAGCTTAAAACATACAACATACAACTCCAAAGGATGGAACTCACTCCATCAATCATTCTCAAATAAAATCACCTAGGGAACTCACTCCTCTTAGGTTACACATCGGTTTCATACCACTTCGTACTCATTATGTCTCATGTCTAATCCCACTAGACATATACTATAGGGATTCTCATTCCCCAGGAGTCTCTCTACTCCTCTTTTCATAAATATTATATACTCGTTACTTGCATCTCTCATGCACAATACTTACTCGTTACTTGCTCTCATGCACAATACTTATACTTACACAATGAATGGGTACACATGTTTATGTAACATGAGGTCCAAACATCAAAGCAATTTTCTTTGTGCCATGCACATAGTAGTTTACGCACCAACACGAAAAACATACTCTAAGCGGTTTCTCGCCCTACCCCCCTTAAAAGGGGTTACGCCCGCGTAACCAACCATATGTTATCACTGAACATTGGTTTACTAATTCAAGTATTATGAAGTGTTTTAACTTCAACGTGGTTAATTAACTCATAACCAGGTTCGGTTCTAGCCTCTAAGGCTTCAAAGCATTTAGGATTAGGCAACTACTCACAATTGCTAGGTATACTTAACCTTTGAATTACGGTCCACAAGCTTCTATTGCGTGACCTGATAACTAGAGCTTAACTCGCCCTTTTGGTACTTTCAATGTATTATCCACTCCCTTTCTATCATTTTTGACTTGGGAATAAAGGTTAGTCAATCGTCGCTAGGTATCTCTTACCGTATGCGAATTCGATGAGTTATAGATTTTCTCTCCAGCTCTCTGGAAATCTGTTTTGTATGACTATGGATACCTTCATGATTATTCACATATTTTTCCCGACTTATTGTCGGTTGAGGTCAAGCTACTACTCAGTATGTAGTGCTTCCTCAATTAATAGTTGCTTCTGAATTACATTTGTTTACTTGTTTCTATACAAGAATTCCTCATTGATACTACTCTGCCTTTTTCCACACATCGATCCTGGGATCTGTGGGTTATGGGCCCACGCTCTTTGTGCATCTTTGGCCAATGGCCGCACGGTTATCTCTCTAGATTCTCACTCAACAGGCTTCGTTGACATTTCTCAATTCCTGGCTCTCCCACTCGATCATTACCGTACAAGTGCAATACCAAAACACTCAGTCATACAGAGTTCAGAAGCGTAAACCCTTGACAGTAAATCTCTCATGAGATAGGAATGATCATGTCTTCTTTACCACATTTCCTTATCAGCTTCATATCACTCACCGAATATACTCTTACAATGGCCGCTTACTGCGTACCTTGTCCTTTCTCATTTTCATGGCATCCGCTACTACTTTAGCTTCCGCCCAGGTATTCTCGCCATTTACACTATGGCTTGCCATTCATTTGGCTCAATAATATACGCTATTCTTTAAATCTCTCTGCGCACTTGCGCGCTGCTTACTCTGCAGTTTCGAATTGCTGCAATCGAGGTTCCTCTTTACACTCTACTATAGTTCATATACTCATTGGCAATATACACATGCTCAAGTTTTACTACACCGCACTAGCGGTTTCACATTTCATACCTAGATGGTAGCCTTTCTCTAGAGGATTCACGCAATTGTCGCTCCATAGGCTCCACAATAATAAGTGGTGTCCCCACTCTAAGGTAGTGGTTCGTGCTCCACAGTAACTCTTATGCCTTAATGCATATGTTTTGCAACGTTTGAATCTACGGGTTGTAGTTGGTTCTATCGGCTTACAAGCCACCTTGCCTCGAGTCATGCTCCATGCGGGCTGTTTATATAGGTTTCTTCTTCTTCGTATGCCATTAAATGGTTAGGAGGTATTACTGGGTTTTTGATATGGTTGTCTCATCACGCTTCCGTACATGGAAGTCCCTTTAATTATCTTGATATTAATTCATGCCCTCCGGCAATCTAGGGTATCCCGTGTTACGTGGGATCCCTTCGGGTTCCACCCGAGTGTTCTCTTTAACACTTGTGTTCTCAACACGATGTTTTGTTCAACTATTGTTGACTCCGGCACCCTTCTCGGATTGCTCCTGGGTGTTACTGAGTTTTGCCATCTTATCTGGCCTGAATTCATGGGTATATTCAGTTCCTTACTCCGCCTTGCGATTATATACTTGACTATCCCGTTAGGGTCGTAACATCTCCCGTTATTGGGTAGATCATTGGTACCTTTCCTTTACCTTCTGGGTCAGGTCATTACTCTCTTCAGTGAGGTGTAATGTGGGAATTCTATCCCGTTTATCGTAACATCAATAAGTTCATTTAGGCATTCGCCGTATGTTTATACTGGTATTCACCCAGTCATTATGTTCCTAAGGCATATCCAATGTCTATACCTAATACTCTGTGCTTCTGGCACTTCTCCACGCTATGTCCTTAGGTCTGTTACCTTACTGGTTTCTAGACTCTTTAGCTTCGTAAACTTCTTTGTGTTCTTCGATCCTTCGAGATATCCAACTGTCTTGGTTTGGATTGGCTCTTTCGTCCGTAGTATGGAGTGGGCTACTTCCGTGTCCGTACTCTACTAGTATACATACATGGAGTATCTTATTGATACGTTACCACCTACCTGACTAACTCATAATTGGTCTGTCAGGTCCGCAGGCTCCTTCGGAGTGCGGTCGTTCCATGTCTCGTTTGTGTACACTTGTAGAGTCGGTCACGCCTAAGTGAAGTATTCTATTGCCAACCTCTTGTATCATTATATGATAACTTACCGTGGTTCTCTGGTTTGGTTTTTAAAAATTTGGGGGTTTTTGGAAAATTCTCTGTTTGAAAGAAAAATTTGAGTTGAAAATAAAATCTCCACGGCATTTCAATGCCGGTTGCTTCTTACCAAGTCTGACTTCTTGCAGACTAGTATGTTCTTTATACATGTCAGGCCTTTAGGCCTTTCCAAGGTTTCGTTCAGAATTCTTAGGGTTTGTGGTGCTATATTGGCTTCTCTTGCCGTCTTGGTACTTGCTAAGTACTGGTCGCTTGTCAAAGCTCTTCTTATTAGTCCCGCTATTACTGCACTTGCCGTGGCAAGTGCGCGGTACTGGCGGTTTTTTGGTTAACCCATACCGGTCACGGTATTGTTCACATTGTATTGGCAGCCTCGTTGCTCTTCCTTGATCCCCTAGTTGGATAACTGCTCCTTGGAGCTGTTCTCATTCTCTTGACATGACTGTCATTCATTTAGGTGCTCCTCCACTCTCGGAGTTCCTTAATTACTTAATTCTATGCTTTATCATTGCTCGTTCCACGTCTTACTGTGGTTACCGAGGTTACTTATTTAGGTACTACTTCTGTAGTCCTATTCGGGTATATCCCATAGTTATGCTCGTAGCTGTCTAAGCTGTATCAGTTAAGTATTGCAACCTCTTTGGGTGTGGCAGGGTGGGTGCATCTACCTTTGACTAGATTCTCAGTCAATACGTATACCATTGGTGGTATTAGTTAACTATGGCGGTCCGTAGACATGTGTCCCGGTTCTCGTTAGTTCTCATAAGTCCGTCTTGTCGCACGATTGGTGCATCCTTCTCACTGCTGCTCGACCAGCTGGGTTCTCGCGACTGCTAAGCATGTCACCCCAGGCTGTCGCAAATTCTGGTCTCCTTGGATTAGGATGTCTCGACCTTTCGTCATTGCATGCAGTTATTGTCGTTCCAGCGGCTTCCGTCTCCGGGGTTTCCGGTTCTCGGGATCTACCGCATGACAGGTTCTAGTTCAGAATGAAATATTTAACCACTGCCAGATCGGGTTTCCCCGTCTCTCTGGCGTTCTTTCCCGAACTTTTAATACGGGGGTTGTGGAGGGCGGGTTTGGTATTGTAGGTATCCAGATCATACTGGAAGTTCCTATCTAGCGCATCTCACGCTACCACTCAACCCTTAGCCCTAAGTCCCTAATTCCTAACTCGGTATTACCTAAGCTCAGTATTTCCAGTCATCAGAGCGATACTTCGCTCTGATACCATTTTTGTAACACCCCAACTGCTAAACTCGTCATTACCTCTTAAACTGTCACAATTACCAATAATCTCGCAGCGGAACTCTAAATACAACAGAGGGTGATACAACGCCGTTAGCCACCCATATGGCTAACCAGGCCTATCTCACATACAGTAACGGTCTGATGGACTGGAACAACCGAGTACACAATACAAATACAATACTCAAATCATTTCTTTACTATACCGAGTCTACAATAAATGGATGCCGACAACACATTCGGTCTTACACCTCTTCCAATGCATAAGTAATTAAAACTAACTACCCATGCAACCCACCGACCCCGTCCTACTCTCGAATGGTAACATCTTCGGTGTACCTGTAAAAATAAAAACATTGCCCCTAGGGGCTCAGCTTAACACTGCATATGAAATTCGCATACCCCGAGCGCTAACCGGGGTACGCCGACCACTTAGTCGGATATACATGGAGTTCATTTTAGTCAAACAACATGCATCATAGCAATACAATAAGTACGTGTAATGCTCAAGGAATCTACATCCAATCATGGAACACAATTCCTAACTAACATAACAAGGTTGTTAGTTTATCTGGTTACTCTTAGGCCTTGAGGGTTTTACCTCACTATGCCTTGTTTACTTATTCAATACCTCACCCGATCCCGGGTTACTTATTCATATACACACCCATTCTCTTGGGCTACTCGTACTATACTCACCCACACTCTCGGGTTACTTATTCATATACACACCCATTCTCTTGGGCTACTCGTACTAAACTCACCCACACTCTCGGGTTACTTATTCTCATTATCTCACCCATACTCTTGGGTTATTTACACTCATTATCTCACCCACACTCTTGGGTTATTTATACTCAAGCTCTTGTAGATTCTCGAGACACTACAGGTCTCCTACGTCACGCTTGTTACTCTTAATACATATTTAGGCCAAAACTCATGGCTCTCTAGCATAGTCTTACTTCCCCGGTTTCGACCCTACTCAGGGTCTAGCATGGTGGGAAGATTCAACTAGCTCACGGAACTCTCTCTTAGTTCCTATCTCTTTTACTTAGGTCCGACTACTCTCGGACTACTCTCGTTCCCAAACACTCCTCTCTCGGAGTTATAATAATGTCATGTATATTAGTCTAGAAGCATCACTCTCGATGTTTCTAATGACTTGGGAACATTACTTTAGTTCGGTTAATCTTAGGTTTTAGGAGTTACCCATACATTTACTTTACTCATACTTTCGGTTGCCTGCATATACCAGGTAAAATCCTCATATAGGAGGTCGACCATGTCTCAAGGGAGTTACTAATCCCTCAGGTCTCTTTTACATTCTTCACTGGTTCCCATCTTCGAACTATCTTAAATCCTCTTGAAGGAGGTTCACTTATTTTTCCACTCTCATTTGTTTCGTGGATTGTTTCAATGTGGTTTTCTAACCATTATCGGGTATTTACTCAACCCATACTTCTCCTCACATTCTAGGGAGTTCATATGTTTGCGTTATCGTTATACTTTAACGGATAGTTTGTGTGTTTACACGTTTTCGTTATCATAAGCGTCGACCCGATCTATGGGTCTCTTGCCAAGCGCTACTCACTACGAGTCGGTCCATTCACTATGTTAGACCACACCGGCATACAAGTATGTTAGCTCATTCAACATACAACAAGGCATACATAATCAAACAAGGGATTATTTTCATGCTTTAATCTTGATTAAGCCGGCACACAAACACACAAACCAACGTAACTCGGTTAGCACGCGGAGTATGAGAAAATCATACCTTTCACCGGGATTTTTACTTTTACCGTGTCATCTCACCATGCTCGGGTCACGCACGACTCTCTGATAATGTTTCAAACATTATTGTTAATACTAAGATCATACGGAACATAATTAAATGCTACTCCCGTACTTAACCCGTTATCCCGTTAACTCGGTTTCAATTTTATTAATTTGAGTTCTTACTTCACACTCAATTCTAACACTTTCATACACTTCCCAGGGCCTTTACAAGTCACCAAACAAGGCCTTAACATCTTATAACATCATTACCAATCCATTCCCTAGCTTAAACCCCACTTAAAACTCTTAGTTTTACATTTCTGGTCTGGTCCGGGACTTCACATGGGACTTAAGTCCCGGACCAACCTTAGTTCAATCTCTCGGCTAATAGATTGTATATGGTCTGGGACTTGGGTATGGAGTTAGGTCCCGGACCAAACAAGCTGGGAACTCTCGGGTTGAAAAATGTATATGGTCCGGGACTTGGGCATGGGGTTAGGACCCGGACCAAACAAGCAGAACACTCTCGGGGGTAAAAATAGGGGTGGTCCGGGACTTGGTCCTGGACCTAAGTCCCGGACCCTGTTACTGATTTCACGGTTTTGACAGTTTATTCCTCTGTTACAGGTTCTCTCTTTGCCCACTAATTAACCAACCTTCACCAACTAAAACCTTCATGTTTTAGTGACTAATTACCCTTCTTAATCACCTTAAACCAAGCACCAAATGCACTCACCAATCTAGCTAATTTTACTTAGACTCTTTACACGTACTAAGCTAGTTTTCCACTTGATTTTCTATCTGATTGCAACAGATTTTTGGCTTCTTCTTTGAGCCATTCAAACCTCTCCTATTGATGCCATAACTAGCACCCCAATGACATTATTTCCTAAACAAATTTTGCCATAAATTAACTATATTCTTAGCATTTACACCACACTACAACAGCCACCAAAATCAGTTTTTCCATCCCTGTTATTACAACATTAAACATCCTTACAGCAACACATTAATTTCCCCTCTGTTATCCACAATACAAGCTCAGTTTCTAAGTTTGTTTTGCATCCCCAAACAGCATTAAAACTTCCTCATTCAAAAACCAATATTGTAGTACAAGACTACACTAGTTCATGGTTATTTATTTATATTCAAAATCGGTTTACAGAGAACAAATAACCCAAGGTAAGTTCATTACCTTGCTAGTTTTTCTTTCTTTTATGATTTCTCTTCTCTTCTTCCACGTTCTCTTGTTCCCTCTTTCTCCTCTTGTTTTTCCACACCACACAAGGAATATGGATTGCTAGCTACAACCATATTCCATCGCACATATAACCCCAAGTCAATTCAACCTTCCCTCCACACAACCTAATATTTAAAGAGCTAGTTTACAAAGTTTAGTTTAGATTTTACCTTAGAGAACCCAAATGAGTAGCTTGACAATCATTTGGAGCAGTTTCCAAACCCCCACAAAAACATACGGATCGACTGAAATGAGGAGGGTTTTCAACGTGAGGGAAAAATCCCACAAATGGCAAGAATGAGCTTGAAATGGCTTAAACTTATGCTTATTATTACCTTAAAGCATCAAGGGGAAGAAGAAGGGTTGAAACCAACTCTTCAAGCTTCAAAAGCTCCAACGTCAATGGAGATGAAGATGGAGGAATCGAATTTTAATTGGGTGGAAGCCGAAGCTCTCACCGAGAGGAGTTCAACGGTACAAATTTCGTGTGATTTGGTGGAGGAATGAGCAAGAAGGAGGGAATGAAGATGGTGCTGTGCGCTCTCTGGTGGAATCGCCATTTACAGAGGCAAGGAAGAAAGAGCTCAATTTGGAAGGAGGGAGATCGCGAGTGAAGAAAAGAGGAGGTGAGAAGGTAAGTAACTTACTTTTTACTTTTACTTTATACTATTGCTTTATTTACTTATTTGTTTTGTTATTACATAGCTAGCAAGCTATTAATGGGTGTACACTTTCTAATTAAAACCGGCCCACCTTAATTAATAGCCCGGGTCGTTTTTTCGTCTTTTCGAATTAAACGCGTTTCGTCTCTCGTTTTCGACATTATTCATTTACCGGGTCCGTTTTCCGGAATTTTGCCGTTTAATTAATTTTTAATGGTTATTAAGCTTCCATTACTACTTTATTATAGTTATTTAATCAACTATAATTTTTTTACGGGTCCGTTTGACCACTTAAAGTCACGTTCCCGGGTTTTCTCGTAAAACGTGCTTAAAAACTCCGTTAGCGTTTTAATCCAATATTTGGATCCGTTTCCTTCGGGAATCATTCCCGTATACTATTTAGGCCTAAACAAGCCTTAGGAATCCATCTCGGACCCTTACGAGATTATATATCTCTTATTTTCATTTAATGCGCATTTTAGCGTTTTTCGCGTTTAACGCATTTTCTCTTTTCTTTTGGTTTTATTCTTTTTACCAATACTCTCTAGGCACAATCAGGCCTTTAATAATTTTATTAGTGTAATTAAATCGCCATTTTTAGATCCGGGGTATTAAAATAGGTGTGGGATGCTAAATGTGTAATAAACAACGCTCAAGGAGCATAAAGATTCGAAGAATAGCGTATTCAGCAATCAGCCAAACAAGTGGCGAAACATAGTGTAATGGCGGAAACTAAAATAATAGTGGATGCAGTGTAAATTGATGTTATGCAGTGAGAAAGAGCACGGTGCGCGGTAATGATCGAGTGAGATAGCTAGGAAGTTTGGGGAAATGTTAATTGTGGTGGAAATAAAAAGCGGCTTATAACGCCATAGTGACCGATGCATAGGAAATGCAAGGTCATACCAATGGAAGAGTACTTGTACAGAACCAAATGTGAAGGCATGATTAGCAATAAGTGACTGCAGTAACACAGAATACTAAATATCGGTATGGAATATACCTCAAGTGTGGAAAATAACCGAGAGAGCTCTACACATTAGGTAGTAGCTCAACCTCAACCGACAGTAAGTCGGAAGGAATCAAGTCAACCATTGTGGAATACATAGCAGTATACACAATATATTATCATGGAAGTGGATAGAAAGCTTTGAAACTCACCGAATTCGCTCACGGTAAGAAATACCACGCGTTGGTTGAGAACCCGTTATTACCAAGGTGAAGGTGATAATCGGAGATGTACAATACGGTAAGAATAACGTATGGGGCAAACTAAGCTCTAAAGTTATCAAGAGTTGCGCAGCAGAAACTACTGAGCCAGCGATTCAAGTGTTGGATGTGTGTAGTGAATATGAATGAATGGTTAATTATTAACGCCTAGAAGCCCACAGGCCAGAACCGAAACCGGTTAGGAGTTAAAATAAACTCTAGTGAGAATTCTTGGTTTAGGGACTAAACCACCAATATGGTTAAGATCCTCTAACCAGAACACATTGCATAACAGACCACGTGTAGATAAAACACTTCACGACGGTAGAACATTTTAACCAATGTTCAGTGATTGATTACGTGGGCGTAATCCCTTTTAAGGGGGGTAGAGTGCAAAACCGCTTAGTGTGTTTTACCGAACAAGTGTACGTGAACTATGGTGTGCATAGCACAAAATGATTTGTTCTGATGATTGGTGCGTGTGTTACATAAATATACGCATTCATTCATGGTTTAATTGTGGTAATTGCGCACAGAAGATGCGAATACCATTGTGATAAGTGTGTTATTTTGTTAAAAGATGTGTGTGGAAGTACAAGTATAAGGGGGTGAAGAAACTCCCGGGGAACTAAAACCCCGACAGTATATGTTCATATGATACTAAATGTAATATTGTGTATTATATTTTGATAAAAAAATATATAGATATATATATATATATATATACAGTATCGTGACCTATGAAGGGGTATGAAACCGATATAGAACCTAGTAAGAATTAAATTCCCTAGGTAACTTGATTAAGTTGAATTTGGGTGATGATTGATAAACAAAGTTCTATCCCTTGGAGATGCATGACTATGACTAGAAGGATTAAAGATAGAAGATGGTATATGCTTGAATTAGCTGTTGTTTGAAAATGAAGTGGGAGGCGAAACTTGATTATCATGAGATCAAGAGAAGCCGAACACAAATTGGGGTGGAAAGATAGTTCAACACTGATGCTGATCACATCTGGGTTGGATGATTCTTGAAACTCCCTATAAGTGGTCACAAATAATCACATCAACAATAAGATGCAGTTAGCAATAAGTGGGACTTGGAGTTGTATTGTGTTTTCAAAGGAATTTTAAATTAGTGGTTTCAAATTTTCAATTGGTATTTTCAAGGCTTCAGTTAATATTTCTAAGATTCTTAAGTGGTATTTTCAAAGGAAGGACTTCTTTTACTTGACCTTGTAAAAAGGATTTTCAATTGGTACTTTCCAATAAAGGATTTCATTCTACTTAACCTCATAAAGAATATTTTCGTATTACTTGCTCACGAGCTGAGGACGTATGAGCCTTTGTCTTCGGACCGGTGACATGAGAAGTATATTTTAAAGATGTATGTAATTGTTTTGATCTCCCAAAGGAACGGGGACCAGAAGGTGTCCATCGCGACCGGGTTCTGCGGGATCACAGTGTATATGTACTCGACTCGAGCCCATGAAGAGATGCAAAAGGAATTTCTGTTTGTTATACAGGCTAAGACATGTTAAGTGATATGTGTAATAAATATTATCTAGACCTATGAGTCTAAATGTTGTTATGTTACCCGGACCGTCGAGTCCGAGGTTATTATGTAAGTATGTCATGTATGAATGTGGATATGTTACCCGGACCGTTAAGTCCGAGGCTGTTATGTAAAAGTGCGTTTTAGTATGGAAGTTGTATCTTGCAAGTAAACCCGGCATTCTAATTAAAGGATACATGGGAAATTGTGAACTTTGAGGACAAAGTTCTTTTAAGGGGGGTATATTGAAATACCTCAAACCTTAATATGTTAATTAATTATGTAATTATGATTTTCTAAGGCTAATTAAGTCCTTAAGATCATTGGTGAAGAAATAAAAACCAAAAAGAAAAAGAAAATGCGTAAAAGTCACAAAACGTGAAAATGCGTATTTAATTATTTTAGGAGGTATATAACCTTCACTAG
Organism: Limonium bicolor; assembly: GCA_023374045.1. Classification (NCBI taxonomy): domain Eukaryota; kingdom Viridiplantae; phylum Streptophyta; class Magnoliopsida; order Caryophyllales; family Plumbaginaceae; genus Limonium; species Limonium bicolor. The sequence goes on from CM041780.1 coordinate 307,101,824, forward strand.
GGTTATAAATATATTTTTATACCCTGATTACACACTAAGAAAATGTGGGAAAATTCCAGAAGAAAACGGATCCAAATAATGCGTTAAAACGCTAACGGAGTCTAAAAGCGCGTTTTTCGAGGAAACCCGAAAACGTGACTTTAAACGGTCAAATGACTCCGTAAAAACTATAGTTGACTACATAACTATAAATAAACATTAATGGGAGTTTAATAGCAATAAAAATTAAATAAACAAGAAAATCCCGGAAAACGGACCCGGTTAGTGAATAGTGCTAAACCGGGTAAATAAACGAGCATTTCTGTAAAAAAAAATGAAAAACGCTCCAGCAGGTGTTACTGTAAGGGGGCCGGTTTTAATATGTCAATTAGCTCTCTCACACTCTTGACTAATTAGCTAATTAATTAAGTCAAAAGAGCCAAAATAACAAAAGGGTACAAATATCCCTTTTCCTCTCTCTCTCCTCCTTTATTTATTTTTCCCCTCTCTTTCCTCTCTTTACTCTCTTCTTCCTCCCACCGATTTTCTTCTCCCTCTCTCTGGTTTGAACTGTTGTAAGCTCCTCCCATGGCTCCTCCCTCTTTCTCTCCATGCTCAAGCTTCATACAAGCTCCAATCACGAAAATAATTGCATATTCTTCTTCCTCTCATCCTCCTCTATCATTCCCTCTTTTTAAAATTCCAAAAGGATGAAGTTGACCTCCATGGGTTTTCCCCATTTGAAGAGAAAATGGCATCATTGTGGATGTTATAACCCGTTTAATTGCAACCTTATTTTATGTCCGGTTTATATAATGATCTAGGTTGGGTTACATTTATTATCAGTTGGGACACCGGCGGCATTGTTTTAATTGCAGAGGGCAAGGAGGTCCATCTATTAAAACAATTAAGGTAATTGTTTTCTTTAATTAATAAGGAGTGGGAGCCTTATTTAATTATTCATCTAATTTATTTTGCATCACGATCGGTCTTCCTCCATCAGTTGTCATCGTGCGTTCAGAGCGAGCGTTCTTCCTTTCTTCTCTCTCTCTATTCTCTCTGTCGCTAAGGATCGTGAAGGCTGCTGCTTCAACCGAATTGGAGGGTCTTGCTACTGTGTTTCTCTGATCGGTTCAGGTGTGTGTTCAGGAATTCGGGTCTGCGTTGATGGTTTTCTTCTCTCTCTGTTTTCTAATTTTGAGCCGTTGTTCTTGATTAAATCAGAAGGCTTCGTCGCTGTTGAATTGTGATTGTGCGGACTGTGGAACTGCTGCAGATTGTGGAGATCTTTCACTTTGAATCAGGTCGGTGTTGCAGATTTTGGGGTTTGGATAATCTAGGGTTCTTCTTTTCAGTTTCTGATTTTGTGTCAATTGGTTTGGTTAATCAGTGGCTGTTGATCTGTCCGGATTGTTGCTCTGCGTGGATTGTGCCTGCTGCCTCAGTTCGTTGTGGTTTCGGCTGATAATTGAGGTAGGTGGTTACTCGATTCAGTTTGGAAGTTCAGCCATGGGGATTGCAACGGTTCTGTTTCGTGTGTGATTTCTGTTTGTGATGTCTGTTTGGTTGCGTTTTGGATGGCTAAACCCCCATGGTTTCCTGTTTTAATGTCTGATTTGGTGTGTGTGCTTCATTGGCATTTTGAGGCATTGATTTGTGTTGTTTTTCTGCTCTGTTCGTCTTCTGGAACTGCATTTTTTCGCACTGTCCGAACTTCCGTCCGAGCTTTGAAGTTCGGACAGTGCGTTTCTGCCTTTCTGATTTGCGAGTTCGGGGTATGTCCGAACATCTGTCCGAACATGGATGTTCGGACACACCCTCAAGTCTTCCCTCTGATTTAAAGTTCGACCTGTGTCCGAACTTCGAAGTCCGGACACAAGGTCGGACCTTCCGCGTGTTTTCCCGTAAAACCTGTCCGAACATCCGTCCGAACTTGGATGTTCGGACATTCTGAATTCCTCTATCTGATTTCAACCCGACTTGTGTCCGAACATTGATGTCCGGACACAAGTTCGGACATTTGGCTTTCTTTGGTTTCTGAGTCTCGACTTGTGTCCGAACTTCGACGTCCGGACACAAGTTCGGACACCCCTCTGTTTTCAACATAACTTCTTCGTTTGAACTCCGATTTGAGTGCCGTTTGCGGCGTTGGTTTCCTTATGATCTGTGCTACTGATTTATGAGTGTCTTGGCATATTTAAATGCAACTTTGCTTCTGTTTAAGCAACCTTTCTGTTTTGGGACATTACACATTGTTTCTGAGCCGTGAATGGCTGGGTCGAGCTATTCCGTGGTATACCATGTAGACGTCGTTCTGAGTGTGGGTCATTCCCTTTCTGTTCTGTGGGGTTGACGAACCCTTTGGCTCTTTCGAGTCATTTCTGCGTTGCCGAGAGACCTGGTATGGTCTATGGGTCTTCGACCCTTCTGAGTGTGTGCATTGTGTTTTGTCCCCCCCCCCTTTCTGTTTAAGTGCTCTGACTGTTTCTGAAATGGGAACCCTTTGTGTTCCACTCTGCTTCTGTTTCTGAAAGCTTCTGACTATCTGAGAATTGTGCATAAGATGTTTATCTTCTCTTCTTCTGATTTCAATTGTTTTGAGCGACCTTGCTGATGACGGTCGCTGCTTACTGGGCATAGTTGTGTGCTCATTCCCCTACTTCTAACATTTTTGCAGATTGATCAGCGAGGATCATCTTGAGTTCTGGAGCTGTAGTGCTTAGCTCATTTGACTGTTTAAACTTCTGTAATGACGTTGTAGCCTTCGGGCCTTCCTCCGTTTTGAGTTTCTGATTCGGATATGTATTTGGAATCTGTTTACTTCCGCTGTATTTGAATACTTTGGTTTACAAGGTTAAGTGAACTCTGTTTTGGGCCTTTATTGTTTTTGATCGTTTAGAGCCTTGCGTTATTGGTAGTAATACGCGGCGTGTAATACCCTTAACTCTTAGGCCGGTTTTAGGGGTGTTACATTTAGTGGTATCAGAGCCAGGTTTGGCTTTCTTTGGTGTCTGTGGGTGTGTTTGCTTGTGTGAGAGTCAGTTGTGACAGTGGTTGACAGTATGAGTTAGTTCTGACAAGTTTTGGATTTGTATATCTCAGAATGGCTTCTCGTAAGACACCAGTGACCCCTCAGGGAGATGCTGCGGATGTAGTGCAGCAGTTTGTGACGCAGTTGATGCAGACGATGGCTGCAGCTGCTGGGGGAGCTGGTGGAGGAGCTGGTGGTGCTGGCCCAGCAGGGGCGAATGCCGTGGGAGGCCGAGTCCGAGCTCTCCAGGAGTTCATGAAGCTAAAGCCTCCATCCTTTGATGGCTGTGGTGACCCTCAGGAGGCGAGCCACTGGATTACAGAGGTTGAAGACCTGCTGAGAGTGATGGGGTCGGAGGATGACCAGAAGGTGGACTTCGCCACGTTCCTCTTTAAGGGGGAGGCGAAGGAGTGGTGGCGCATGGTGATGGGTAGGCATCCCCAGCCTTGGACCTGGGATCAGTTCTGCTTGGAGTTCAACAAGCAGTTCTATTCGGATGTGTACAAGGACCAGAAGATCAATGAGTACAACCGGTTGCGTCAGGGGAGAGATATGTCTGTAGAGGAGTATGTGAGAAAGTTCGTGACCCTGTCGAAGTATGCTCCAGAGCCGGATGAGCACAGGAAGGCTCGTAAGTTTGAGAGCGGATTGAGGCCAGACATCAGGTCGGCGGTGACACCTCTTCGTCACCGGACCTTTAGAGATGTGGCGGATGTCGCCTTGCTGGTAGAGGCGGACATCAGGGGCAGACAGGCGGGTAAGGACCATAAGGGGAAGAGGCGTGCCGAGGAGCCTCAGAAGAAGGAGGCTGCCCCTCCTCAGAAGAAGCAGACCTATGGAGATCGCCGGGGAGCTTCTTCATCTTCGTCAGCTGGGGCGAAGTGTGGGTCTTGTGGCCACTCCCATCCTGGTAGGGAGTGCTACAAGAAGACCGGTGCCTGCTTTAAGTGCGGGTCGATGGAGCACCGGATTGCTCAGTGCCCTCAGGCGTCCAGTAGAGGCTCAGGGGATAGAGGTACCGGCTCAGACTCAGGGGCGAGGTCCGACCAGAAGAAGCCTCAGACTCAGGCCCGGGTTTATGCCATGGCTGGAGAGCGTGATCGAGCGGGCGATCGCGTCATCTCAGGTATTCTCCAGATCCATTCTCGAGATGTGTTTTGTCTGTTTGATTCTGGAGCTACGCACTCCTTTATCTGCTGTGATTTGTTGGGTGACCTTGGACTGACTGCTGTGCCTAGTGAGATAGACTTGTGTGTGAGTAGTCCATTAGGTGGGGTTGCCCCTTGTGTGCTGGATTCTGTGTGTAAGGCTTGTCCCATAGTAGTTAGGGACAAGACTTTCTTTGCTGACCTCATCCCGATGCGGATGACCTGTTTTGATGTGATTTTGGGCATGGATTGGCTAGCAGAGCACCATGCCCATATAGATTGTGCAGCGAGGAGAGTAGTATTTGATCTGCCAGGGCGGGTCTCGTTTTGCCTTCTCTGGGAATGCAGTTCCATGTGCACCGGTGATTGTGTCAGCGATGCAGGCAGCCAGTTTCTTGAGGAAGGGCTGCCAGGGCTTCTTATGTTTTCTGCCAGAGGTGCGTGAGGGATCTAGCTTGGAGAGCATCCCGATTGTCAGAGAGTTTCCTGAGGTCTTCCAGGACGACGTGCCCGGACTCCCACCAGTGCAAGGTGGAGTTCACCATCGATTTAGCGCCAGAGACTCAGCCCATCTCTAGGGCCCCTTACCGTATGAGTCCGGCGGAGTTGAAGGAGCTGAAGGTCCAGCTTCAGGAGCTGTTAGATAAGGGCTTCATACGCCCTAGTGTCTCGCCTTGGGGAGCGCCAGTGCTGTTTGTGAAGAAGAAGGATGGGACCTTCCGTTTGTGCATCGACTACAGGGAGCTGAACAAGGTGACCATCAAGAATCGCTATCCCCTTCCGCGCATAGATGATTTGTTTGACCAGTTGGCGGGTGCCACAGTGTTCTCGAAGATAGATCTTCGTTCAGGCTACCATCAGTTGAGGATTAAGGCCGAGGATGTGCCTAAGTCCGCTTTTAGGACTCGTTATGGTCATTACGAGTTCCTAGTCATGCCCTTTGGTCTGACTAATGCTCCATCAGTATTCATGGACATGATGAACCGGGTTTTCAAACCCTATCTGGATCAGTTTGTAGTGGTCTTCATAGATGATATCTTGGTGTACTCCAGGAGCGCAGAGGAGCATGAGGAGCATCTGAGGATTGTTTTGCAGACGCTGAAGGATCATGAGTTGTATGCTAAGTTGAAGAAGTGCGACTTCTGGCTTGACCGCGTAGTATTCTTGGGACATGTGGTCTCGAAGGACGGTATCTCAGTAGATCCTGAGAAGGTTAGAGCAGTTATGGAGTGGGCGAGGCCCACGAATGTTGCTGAGATTCGCAGTTTCCTTGGGTTAGCTGGGTACTACAGGAAGTTCGTTGAGGGGTTCTCTAAGATTGTATCCCCGCTGACCCGTCTGTTGAGGAAGGAGATCAAGTATGAGTGGAGCGAGGCTTGCGAGCAGAGTTTCCAGGAGATTAAGAAGAGACTGACGACGGCACCGATTCTGACTTTGCCTTCTGGGACCGAGGGGTTCGAGGTCTTCTGTGATGCGTCCCATAAGGGACTGGGATGTGTTCTGATGCAGCAGGGTAAGGTGGTGGCTTATGGCTCTCGACAGCTTAAGCCCTATGAGAAGAACTACCCTACCCACGATCTGGAGTTGGCAGCTGTGGTTTTCGCGCTGAAGATTTGGAGACATTATTTATATGGAGCGTCGTGTAAGGTTTACACGGACCACAAGAGTCTCAAGTATTTGTTCACTCAGAAAGAGCTGAACTTGAGACAGCGGAGGTGGTTGGAGCTACTTCATGACTACGATCTGGAGATCCTCTACCACCCGGGTAGAGCGAATGTTGTTGCAGATGCCTTGAGCCGGAGAGGTGCTCCGGGCGTAGCTTGTGCTCTGACAGGAGTTCAGAGGTCCGCCTTAGAGCTGCAGCGTATGGGCGTCTGGGTAGTCAGACCAGCCAGTGCCAGTGTGATAGCAGCGCTTCAGGTTCAGTCTTTGTTGGTCGACAGGATCCGGGTTGGTCAGGAAGCAGATTCAGCTTTGTGTCGGATTAGAGAGGGGCTGTCTTCAGAGCAGAGTTCAGATTTCAGCGTCTCCAGTGATGGTTGTCTGCGTTTCAGAGGCCGTGTATGTGTGCCAGACGATGCAGTGCTGCGCAGAGAGATCCTTCAGGAGGCCCATGGAGCGCCTTACTCAGTTCACCCAGGAGGGGTGAAGATGTATCGAGACCTCAGAGAGTCATTCTGGTGGTCTGGGATGAAGCGTGATATCTCAGAGTTTGTCTCGAAGTGCCAGACCTGTCAGCAGATTAAGGCTGAGCACCAGAGGCCAGCGGGTTTGCTTCAGCCCCTTCCCATTCCTGAGTGGAAGTGGGAGAGTGTGGGGATGGATTTCGTCATGGGTTTGCCCAGGACTCCTTCGGGTTATGATGCTGTTTGGGTGATAGTTGATCGTCTGACGAAGTCTGCTCATTTTCTGCCGGTGAAGAAGACCTTCAGTTTGGAGCGCCTAGCTCGTTTATATCTGGATGAGATAGTGAGGCTTCACGGTGTGCCTACTACTATTGTGTCTGATCGTGACCCTCGTTTTGTCTCGAGATTTTGGCGCAGTTTGCATAAGGCCTTGGGTACGAATTTAGCGTTCAGTTCAGCTTACCATCCTCAGTCGGATGGCCAGACAGAGAGGACTAACCAGGTTTTGGAAGACATGCTTCGCGCATGTGTCTTGGACTTTGGAGGTAGCTGGGAGCAGCATGTGACTCTGATTGAGTTCGCCTACAACAACAGCTTCCAGGCGAGCATTGGTATGGCTCCGTTTGAAGCGTTGTATGGTAGGAGGTGCAGGTCACCCATTGTGAGCCTCATTTTAAACCCTATCCTATGTTGAATAAAGTTGATTGGGATCTGATTGGGTTTTAGGTCCACTTATAGCCTAAGATTAATAACTATGTCATATAACAATAATTATTAAAACCTAAGCTAGCTCACTGGAACCTATTATGAGTCGCCACCTAATTTTAACCTAGATCAAATTAGGAAAGGAGAGTTCGGGTTCGGGGGCTTGATATTCGACTTAATTAGGGTTCAATTACTTTCATTACCCTTCCTAGGTCGTTTTTCCTCTACTTAGTTTATTTACGGCTTATTACGAGTCGTTTTAACCTAAGTGCGCGAGCTTCTGTTTTTTTTTTGTTTTTAGCATTTTTTGACAGAGAATTAAAGTGAAATTAAAAGCTACCTAAACTAGGGTTTCGGAGGCAGAATTAGGTCAAATTTTGCTTACGTCTGTAGCCACGGACCAAACGTCCGAGACCACGGACCCCAGTTAACCTAAACATACAGAAAAGTCGAAATTAAAGGAAAACAAAAATTTGCAAAGTCCGGGGCCACGGACAGGATGTCCGTGGGCCCGGACATCGTTAGAAAAACCTAAGTTTTGAATTTTTAAAATCCCGCCGCCGTCCGTGGGTGTCCGAGCTTACGGACAGGGAGTCCGGGACCCCGGACACGACGTCCGTGGGTGCGGACAGCCCTCGGACGGCGGCTTTGAGGCTGTTCCCAAGGTGTTTTCGGCTCAAATTTTATGGGTGCGTAGCCTGAAAGATGTACAATACGTTAGTGGTCGAAAGTTCTCAATTTGAATTCGAATTATGCACGAAACTTGGTAAACAAGTTATTGGACAGAAGCTTGAATAAACAGCAATACAGAAGCGTACGAAGGTTAGTTTAAGCCCAAATTTTGAGGCAAGACAGATAATACCGTGGTGAATCAGAGAAGTGGAGTTTCTACCTGTTTTACCTTCGGATTCACAACGTTTCTTCACACCAGGATTCGTCGAGTGCTCCGTTGATGGCAGACCCGAGAGGATTTCGACCCAAGCTTCTGGTTGTTGGTTGTTCCTGCTGTTCTTCACGTTTTAGAGGTGTTTTTGTGAGGTTTTGATGATTATTGGTGCTTTGGGGATTGGAAAACGTGTTTAGATGGTGATTTCGGGGGATTTTCAGTATGATTTGGGTGGCCGGGTGTTGGAAAACGTGAGAGAGAGAGAGGAGGCCGTGTTTTCTGACTCTCTAGGGTTCTTCAGTATGTGAGGTTCTCCTTTTATCCAAAAACCTATCCCCTTATATAGACTTTCTTAAAGATAAAGAGAATCTAGTAAAAGTAGATTTTTCGATATTTTAACTAAGTAACTTCCCAAAGGAATTTTGCTATGAAATTTTAACCACGTGTCAAGGATGGATATTATGAATTTTCTGAGGTGGAAACGAATTTTTTAAATGCTGGAGCATTTTTAAATTGAATTTCTCGTCAGATTCAGTCAGAAATTACTAGAAAATTATTGGAAATTCGAAAAATCAGAATTCCAACGCCATTATGCTTAAAATGTCATCCTCTATCATGGGTTAAAATATCAAAGCATTTCGAGCTGATTTGGGCACCCTTTGGAGGAGAGAGAAAGCCTATAGGAGAACTCAGAAGCCTTAAAAATTACGAAAACGCCCCTGACAATGACGAAACTGCTCCTCAGGCCCTGGAACACGCCGATCGGGCCGGAGTCTCTTACTGTTTGATGGAGATGGCTCTCACAACCTCGTAGACCTTAACCAGGGGGTCAAAATTTTGGGTATAACAGATTGCCCCCCGTCAACTGGACTTTGTAACGAATGTGAAAAGTCTGGTTGATGCTTGAGTGGTGCCCCAAAATTTTGGACTCCACAGAATCCTCCACGTTGTGTGAAACCGGGTTAACGATGCCCAGCAATTCGGAGGCGCTGACTTCCTAAGCTACAAAGCATTGTCGAGCTTTTCTAAGGCGCTGACTACCTGAAGGTAATAATGAGGTAATGTCAGACTATTCTAAGGTGCCGACTACCTATAAGGATGATACGATGTCAAGCTATTCTAAGGCGTTGACTACCTAAAATGATGATATGCTGTCGAGCTATTCTAAGGCGCTGACTACCTAAAGTGATGAAAATGATGTCAAGCTATTCTAAGGCGTTGACTACCTGAAATGATGATATGTTGTCGAGCTATTCTAAGGCGCTGACTACCTAAAGTGATGAAAATGATGTCAAGCTATTCTAAGGCGTTGACTACCTAGAATGTGAAAACTGGATGCAGATGCAAGAATGCTGAAATGCTAATGATGCAAATGATGCTGATGCTGATGATAATGCCGATGGTGTTGATGATGCTGATGATGCTGATGATTGATGATGCTGATGCTCGGATGCTTCTGGGGGACCGAAACCCGTGCCGATGCTCCTGGCTGGACCCAATGTGGACTTATTGCCATCGCCCCCCAAGCCGGTGTGCAGGGATAACTCCTGGTAAAAACCCTGGGGACTTATTGCCTTTGCCCACCATTCGTTGATCCCAAAAATAAGTTGACATCGCAAAAGGAGGATTTATTGCCATCACCTCGCCAACTTTCTGTCGCCAGGTCTTGTGACGCGCCTGGGTAATGCAGCTAGGTCTTATGACGAGCCCATATGAATGAGATGAATGCAATGTGTTTAATGAGAGTGGGTAAGCTAAAAGGTAATGCTAGGTCTTACTACGAGCCTAAGGGAATGCAACTAGGTCTTATGACGAGCCTAAAGGTTGGATCTAGGTCTTATGACGAGCCTAAAGGATGGTTCTAGGTCTTATGACGAGCCTAAAGGTGGATCTAGGTCTTAACGAGCCTAAAGAATGCAACTAGGTCTTATGACGAGCCTAAGGGAATGCAACTAGGTCTTATGACGAGCCTAAGGGAATGCAACTAGGTCTTATGACGAGCCTAAAGGGAGGTTCTAGGTCTTATGACGAGCCTAAAGGTTGGATCTAAGTGAAAGTGAGCCGAGTGTATGGTGGGTCCAGAAGGATGTAGAAGGATTAGGGTTTATGTCGAACCTAGAGAAGGAGGGCTCAAGATGGGCCTGAGTGTGAAGGTAAGGCTCAAGGCGGGCCTGCGGGTGTTTGAGTGTGAAGGTAGGGCTTAGGACGGGCCTGCGGATGTTTGAGTGTGAAGGTAGGGCTTAGGACGGGCCTGTGGATGTTTGAGTGTGGAGGTAGGGCTTAGGACGGGCCTGTGTGATATGAAGAGGGTTTGACCCTTTGGGTTTTGGATTTTTGGGACTCAATCGGTGTCTTTGTTGCAATTGTTGGGACCAACAATTGCCCCCAGTATTTTTCCTTAAGGCAATCCGAGTTTTTTAGGATTTTATGGCATCGATCGGAACGATCGATTGCCCCCAGTATTTTCTTTGATTAACTGCACAAAACAAGTCTCACTCTCACAAGGTCAGGGTTTATCTTGATGTGGTGCTTTCTATCTACACTCAAAGTATTTGATGCTTGCGCTCGTACTCTCCTTTTGGGTCAAGACATCTCAACCATTGAATTTGACATTTGTTCGATTTACGCGTTCAACCTGTTACTTTCACGTGATTGGATACACAACTACTAAGTCGGAAGTCTTTTGAGCTTATAACATGGCTATAGGGTGTAATGAAAGACAATGGGACGATGGAGGAATGTTTAGGATATGTGGAGCTATAAGGGTGACCAAAGCTGCAACTTGCGCCGTCTCTCGGACTTGCCTTCTTTGTCCTGAAGTCGTTCTGGCTACTTCGTGATGACTTCGCTTGGAACTCTGGATTTTTGAATTGTTCCTTGCATCCTTTCTCCTTCTTCCAATTTTGGGTTTCTTCAAGGCTTTTCAGGTTTGCCTTTCTTTGGATTTCTTTCCTCTCGGGGTTCTTGTGTTTCCCGGTTTTGAACCTTGGGAGCTGTTTTTGATGTTAGCTCATTTTGGATCCTGTGTCACTTTGGGACCATTTGCGGATCGCCTCATCACGCTGGTAGCGGCTTTGCTTCTTTGAACTTGTGAAGTTGTTGTTCAAAAGTCGGGCTCCTTGCTTCCTTTGGTCACCGGGTCGGTTATTCATCATTGGCGGGCTTGTTTGTGGAGCCTATAGTGTTGTAAAAGAGGTCATATATGAAAAGCTCAGCGGGGGTGCCTAGGGTTTAATGTCAGGGTTCACAAGCTTTTGGCTGTGTGGTGCTGTTTCCTAGGTGCTTCGTCATCCCTAATAGTTGTGTATCCTTTCTTTGTTACTTTTCACAGGTTTAAGCGTAAATTTACAAATTATCTCCTTCGGTCGGAGTCATGCCGTTTGCCTCACTTTTGAATGTGACCTCTCTGGAGCCGTGTAAAAGTGACACGCTCTTTCGCTCTTGGTTTTACCACTCAAGGCACTCTCGCGAAACGTTCACTCAGAGACCTGTTTGCGCATTTAAACAAAGGAAATAAACATTATCGTTCCTTAACTCAGATTGCCCCCAGTATTGTTGCGGGGTTTTTCTTGACAGACCTTAGAATGCCCAAGTTATTTGTGGAGGGTGACTGCACGTGTGGTGGTAAACAATGGAGGTGAGTAGTGATGGGGCGATTGTTAAGTGATTTATTTTTCCTGTTTCAAAAACCTCTTCCAGTTTAGACTTTGGTGAAGTGACGGAGAGATAAAGTGATAGGACACATGGGTGAAATGACTTGTTTTCTACCTTGTTTTGACGGCAAAGACGCATAACTAACTTTGATAGTGGACAACGATTTCCTATATGCAAGAGTTTTCTCGGATAACATGAAATAAAACATGCAACAAGTGTCAAGGCACAAAGTCACCAAAAGAAAAACTCATGTCTGACAATACAAACGAAAAAGGACATGAAACATCTAGAGAAAATTCAAAGTCCTAAAACTACTGCTCTGGAGGAGGTGGACGTGGGAAGACTGAATACATGTGAGCCATGAAAGCATCCATGCGACCCTCCATGCGCACCTGCCTACGCTCCATGCGACCCTGGGTGATGTGGAGAGACTGGATATCCCTCTGCAAGCTCTCAAGTGTGGCTGGCTGTGGTGGCGGAGCGGGTAAGGCGTAGTATGAGGAAAGTGGTACAGGGTACTCAGTACCCATGTAACTCGGTCCCTCACCCTGGTAGGTGTGTCCTCCTGACGGGTCCTCGTGGTGTGGGATGTCCTCAGGCTCTGGTGCCTGCTGCCTCCTCTGCCTGGGCCGGACTGGTCTCTGAGAGAAGACTCTGGCCTGCTGCGGGAAAGCCCAACCCTGATCGGCTGAGTAGCCAAGGGACCTCAGCATCTCCATGGTGTAGGTGGGATACAAAGGCTCCCAATCATCATCCCCATCGGGACCCGCGCGCACTCGCATAGCCACTGAATGAAACTCGGGTAAACCAAAGCGTGGCGACCAGCCCGGGCTGCTATCATCAGGTGGTCTCTCATCAGGACAGACAGCGGGATCAAGCCCTCCTCTGAGTCGGGTGGATGCTGAATGTATCTCATGAGGAAGCAGTAGCGAGCGGAGACGTCGTTACGCGCTTTCGGTAGCACATTACGAGACAGGACCTCCAATAACACCCTATCAAGAGCGGTAGGTAAAGCGGAGGGGAGGATCACCTGCTTCCTTGGCTGATCCCTCGTAGAAGAACGAACGCGCTCTGATAGAGTCGAGTGCTGCAGATAGAACTGGCGTGCCTCGCTCTCCAAGGCCGCCATCGTCTCTAGCCCCCTGTGCTCAGGGTCACTAGGATGCAGGCCGTAAAAATGCACAAAATCATCTAGGCCCACAGTAATGGGCCGACCACGTACATAGGATACCACAGCCCCAGTATCGTCCTGGTCCAAGTTAGCATAGAACTCTATGACTAACTCCCTAACGTAACTTTTCGGGCAAGTAAGCAACCCCGCCCAGTCAAGGTGCTGAAACAGGTGATCGAGGTCGAAAGTGGCGATCACGTCATCGCCGAAGAGACGCTCCTGCTGGATGGAAATATCCTGATTCTCATAGAACCAGCGCTCCTGCTGAGCTCCTCTGAAACGGGTATGGTCATAGGTAGGGGATGTCTCTCTGCGGCGCCTGCGACGTGGCTGAGAGCCTGATGCCCCAGCCCCAACTACCCCACGGGAACTCCTACGACCCTCCATGGTATGCCTGTGGATTCAACGAGACAAACGACATATAATTCTGCAGGAATTTTGACAGAGTCTCCCCTAAATTTTCACGAATCCCGTGCTTTCAAATGCACTCCACACCGTATAATCAGTCCTAGGATCTACCACGTATGCAAATTTTAAACATTCCACAAGCAAAAAACGCGAGAAACCACATTTCACACTAAAACACACTAAACTAGAACGGACGACTTTTGACAGTTATAAGCAATTTTATCCTTCCAAACAAACTTTTCACGTCTTAAAATGCCCTTCTAAAGCTAGTTGGCCATTTTAAACATAAAAAACCAAACTTCGAAAATTTGACCCGAGAACCACCATTGTCGTCTTCTTCCTAGCTCCAAATTTCGTTTTTCTTCGTTTCTTCACCAAAATGGACAAATGAGTAGTCAAAATGTAGAGAAAACTTACCCAAATACAATGGTGGAAGAGTATTTTGGATTGAGGGTCGAGAAAGTGTCGAAAATGGCCAAAAACAACTCGCCCCGGACCTAGCTCGGACGCAACTTTCAGCCTCCGTAAGTGCTCGAAATGGAGAGATCTTGGTATGGAAATGCCTAGAATTGAAAGAGGGATGTTTTGTGAGCAAAATGGCGGTGGAATGGAGTGATTTGGCCAAGAAATGAGTGAGATATGGAGGAGAGAAGTTAGGGTTTTGGAAATGGAGGTTGCTGGAATGAAAATGGCGAATTTGGGACGAATTCCCGATTTGAATCGGCTGGGGGAAGTCACTAAGTGGAACGGCGTCGTTTGGAGGTCAAACGGGCGCGTCTGAGTCAACGTCCGGGGCCACGGACGGCGCGTCCGGGGTCACGGACGCCCCTTTTGTTTTTCCTTTTCACCGAAAATTGATTGATTAAACTAAAAGAGGACTAACAAAACAAAATATTCTCTTTATTCATCTCGAAGTTAGAAGAAGTACACATTATAGAGTTCTAAGAAAACAGGAAATGCCTAGGATTAAGTGTCTAGAACGCAAGTTTCCTCTTGACAACTCTTGGCTCGGTCAACCCCTCCTTTCTTCGTTTGAATGCATCCACCTCCTCCTTTCGACCGTATAGCCATTTCCGATAGCTTGCTGAGAGCTCCAAGTCTTCAAGTGCTAGGGGCTTCACCACTTGAACTTCCCCTTCGAGTCGATCCATCATGATTGCATAAAGAGCCTCATGATCGTATTCTTTCCTTGGTGCTTCGTATAACAAACCCTTGGGTCGGCTCTGGGCTCGCCCAATCTGACGGCTGGAACGCCACGGGTGGATGACATAAAAGCTCTCAAAACCGGGTAACGAGACCCCTCCATAATAGCCTCCACACATTCGAACTCCTTCAATTTTCCAAGCTGAGACCGTCCATCGAACTTGATGTCCCTGCCGTATGGAGTTCAAAAGGGCCGGCCATCCATCAACCGGCTCCTCGGGGGCTCGCCTTCTAGGGAGATGCTGGATCGTGAACGTTTGGTTATACTCAGGAATCAGCTTGAGCCGCTCGAGAAGCCAGACTTGCAGAAGATAAATGCTCCCTTCGAAGAAGTAAGGGGTATCCTTTGACTTGGGCCATGAATCCAAACTCTGAATAATCTGCGCGACTATCAATGGTCCCAAGGCGAAACCGGCTCGAACCTGTAGAAGCAAAGGGAAAACTTTTCGGTGTATAGCCATGTATGGGGTTCTGAAAAGGTAGATTGCCAACAATGCGAGATCGAGAAAGTTCCTCTTGTGTTCTAAAGAAGTCTCAGGAGTAATGAAGTCTGAAAGAGTTTCCACCGGCAATCCTTCGGGCCCTACCATTCCTAGTAACTGGGTCGGACTTAGCCCAAGTAAATAGGAATGGGCCTCGACCGGCGAGGGTGTCAAGTTTGGTACCACCGGGCTAGCTAGGGTATTGGCCCCTAGGAGTGCGTCAAACTCCTCAGGCAGCAAAGTCAGCTCATTATCTCCAAACTTGAAAAGATGTTCAACCGGGTCCCAATGGTTAATAGCCGCTCTCAGGAAATCTTCGTGCAATCGGGTCTGGGATAAATATGCCAGAGTGTGGAGAATAGACAGCTTATTGACCTTCTTTGACCAGTTGAACACATCTTTCATAGTTCTGTCACAGGACTTGTTGAATTCGAAGCAGTGGGCCATGGACCTTTTCCTGTTTTTACCAAGAAAAGAAAACACACACAGGATATCGATCAGCACTCAACTTTATTTATGGGCCACAAACAACTGGGACTTCGAACTGGGTTGGGCCAACTGTGGGGGTAACTCCCTATCCGTTCTAAGTCTGGTTATGGGCCAATCACAAGAGCAAACAAGGTTCCACACAAGTTCAAAATGTCCTCACCTGACGACCTTGATTAATGGGTATGGATCAATCCGGAGAGGTGCTTGGGGCGCGGGCCCAGGTCACCACAAAGGAATAGGGCTTGCACGCTATTCTCTTTGGGCCACCCCACTTTTTCACATCACCTAAAGGTGTGCGTCTACGGTCGGGTCTTTGACTGACCAAACAATGGGCTTGGTAAGGGTACTGCCAGGAAAATGCTTGGGGCTAAAGCCCAGGTATTAAGGGGGTGTGGTTAGACGACACCCTCCTCTTTTCCCCCACTTATTCACATCACCTAAAGGTGTGAGTCCCTGACAGGGGACCCTCAAACGGGTCCCGGGTGAAATTGGTTTGCGTGGACCCTCGCTCTCATATGATGCAAGGGTGCAAAAATTAAAGTGCGCACAGAAGTAAACAAACAATAATAAAGCCATAAATAAACATTTTCAAGTTAAACCCTCTTTCTTAAAATTAAAACAAGTTAAAATTAAGAAGTTGTCCCCAGCAGAGTCGCCAGTCTGTGAGCCTCGATTTTAAACCCTATCCTATGTTGAATAAAGTTGATTGGGATCTGATTGGGTTTTAGGTCCACTTATAGCCTAAGATTAATAACTATGTCATATAACAATAATTATTAAAACCTAAGCTAGCTCACTGGAACCTATTATGAGTCGCCACCTAATTTTAACCTAGATCAAATTAGGAAAGGAGAGTTCGGGTTCGGGGGCTTGATATTCGACTTAATTAGGGTTCAATTACTTTCATTACCCTTCCTAGGTCGTTTTTCCTCTACTTAGTTTATTTACGGCTTATTACGAGTCGTTTTAACCTAAGTGCGCGAGCTTCTGTTTTTTTTTTGTTTTTAGCATTTTTTGACAGAGAATTAAAGTGAAATTAAAAGCTACCTAAACTAGGGTTTCGGAGGCAGAATTAGGTCAAATTTTGCTTACGTCCGTAGCCACGGACCAAACGTCCGAGACCACGGACCCCAGTTAACCTAAATACAGAAAAGTCGAAATTAAAGGAAAACAAAAATTTGCAAAGTCCGGGGCCACGGACAGGATGTCCGTGGGCCCGGACATTATAGAAAAACCTAAATTTTGAATTTTTAAAATCCCGCCGCCGTCCGTGGGTGTCCGAGCTTACGGACAGGGAGTCCGGGACCCCGGACACGACGTCCGTGGGTGCGGACAGCCCTCGGACGGCGGCTTTGAGGCTGTTCCCGAAGGTGTTTTCGGCTCAAATTTTATGGGTGCGTAGCCTGAAAGATGTACAATACGTTAGTGGTCGAAAGTTCTCAATTTGAATTCGAATTATGCACGAAACTTGGTAAACAAGTTATTGGACAGAAGCTTGAATAAACAGCAATACAGAAGCGTACGAAGGTTAGTTTGAGCCCAAATTTTGAGGCAAGACAGATAATACCGTGGTGAATCAGGGAAGTGGAGTTTCTACCTGTTTTACCTTCGGATTCACAACGTTTCTTCACACCGGGATTCGTCGAGTGCTCCGTTGATGGCAGACCCGAGAGGATTTCGACCCAAGCTTCTGGTTGTTGGTTGTTCTTGCTGTTCTTCACGTTTTAGAGGTGTTTTTTGAGGTTTTGATGATTATTGGTGCTTTGGGGATTGGAAAACGTGTTTAGATGGTGATTTCGGGGGATTTTCAGTATGATTTGGGTGGCCGGGTGTTGGAAAACGTGAGAGAGAGAGAGGAGGCCGTGTTTTCTGACTCTCTAGGGTTCTTCAGTATGTGAGGTTCTCTTTTATCCAAAAACCTATCCCCTTATATAGACTTTCTTAAAGATAAAGAGAATCTAGTAAAAGTAAGATTTTTCGATATTTTAACTAAGTAACTTCCCAAAGGAATTTTGCTATGAAATTTTAACCACATGTCAAGAATGGATATTATGAATTTTCTGAGGTGGAAACGAATTTTTTAAATGCTGGAGCATTTTTAAATTGAATTTCTCGTCAGATTCAGTCAGAAATTGCTAGAAAATTATTGGAAATTCGAAAAATCAAAATTCCAACGCCATTATGCTTAAAATGTCATCCTCTATTATGGGTTAAAATATCAAAGCATTTCGAGCTGATTTGGGCACCCTTTGGAGGAGAGAGAAAGCCTATAGGAGAACTCAGAAGCCTTAAAAATTACGAAAACGCCCCTGACAATGACGAAACTGCTCCTCAGGCCCTGGAACACGCCGATCGGGCCGGAGTCTCTTACTGTTTGATGGAGATGGCTCTCACAACCTCGTAGACCTTAACCAGGGGGTCAAAATTTTGGGTATAACACCCATCTGTTGGGATGACCTGAAGGAGAGGGTCTTAGTTGGACCCGAGCTGGTGCAGGGAGCAGTAGAGAAGATCAGGACGATTCGGGAGCGTTTACTTGTTGCTCAGAGCAGACAGAAGTGCTATGCAGACCAGAGGCGTAGACCGCTTGAGTTCGATGTTGGTGATCATGTCTATCTGCGAGTGTCGCCGGTCAGAGGCGTGGTCCGGTTTGGGAAGCGTGGGAAGCTTAGCCCGAGGTTCGTTGGACCGTTTGAGATTCTGGAGAGGATTGGCCCTGTGGCCTATCGTCTAGCCTTGCCTCCATCCTTGTCAGCTGTGCATAACGTCTTCCATGTGTCTATGTTGAGGAAGTATCTGCATGATCCGTCTCATGTGATCGACTACAGCCAGCTTCAGTTGAGAGAGGACTGCAGTTTCGAGGCGGTGCCTACTCGCATTTTAGCCAGGGATGTCCGTCGGCTTCGTAGTAAGACCCTGCCTATGGTGAAGGTCCAGTGGTCTGATCAGTTAGAGAGTGAAGCTACGTGGGAGCTCGAAGTGAGCTGCGTGCCAAGTTTCCCTCCCTGTTCGAGCAGTAAGGTGAGTTAATCTCGAGGACGAGATTCTTTTAAGGGGGAGGTGATGTTATAACCCGTTTAATTGCAACCTTATTTTATGTCCGGTTTATATAATGATCTAGGTTGGGTTACATTTATTATCAGTTGGGACACCGGCGGCATTGTTTTAATTGCAGAGGGCAAGGAGGTCCATCTATTAAAACAATTAAGGTAATTGTTTTCTTTAATTAATAAGGAGTGGGAGCCTTATAATTATTCATCTAATTTATTTTGCATCACGATCGGTCTTCCTCCATCAGTTGTCATCGTGCGTTCAGAGCGAGCGTTCTTCCTTTCTTCTCTCTCTCTATTCTCTCTGTCGCTAAGGATCGTGAAGGCTGCTGCTTCAAACCGAATTGGAGGGTCTTGCTACTGTGTTTCTCTGATCGGTTCAGGTTTGTGTTCAGGAATTCGGGTCTGCGTTGATGGTTTCTTCTCTCTCTGTTTTCTGATTTTGAGCCGTTGTTCTTGATTAAATCAGAAGGCTTCGTCGCTGTTGAATTGTGATTGTGCGGGCTGTGGAACTGCTGCAGATTGTGGAGATCTTTCACTTTGAATCAGGTCGGTGTTGCAGATTTTGGGGTTTGGATAATCTAGGGTTCTTCTTTTCAGTTTCTGATTTTGTGTCATTGGTTTGGTTAATCAGTGGCTGTTGATCTGTCCGGATTGTTGCTCTGCGTGGATTGTGCCTGCTGCCTCAGTTCGTTGTGGTTTCGGCTGATAATTGAGGTAGGTGGTTACTCGATTCAGTTTGGAAGTTCAGCCATGGGGATTGCAACGGTTCTGTTTCGTGTGTGATTTCTGTTTGTGATGTCTGTTTGGTTGCGTTTTGGATGGCTAAACCCCCATGGTTTCCTGTTTTAATGTCTGATTTGGTGTGTGCTTCATTGGCATTTTGAGGCATTGATTTGTGTTGTTTTTCTGCTCTGTTCGTCTTCTGGAACTGCATTTTTTCGCACTGTCCGAACTTCCGTCCGAGCTTTGAAGTTCGGACAGTGCGTTTCTGCCTTTCTGATTTGCGAGTTCGGGGTATGTCCGAACATCTGTCCGAACATGTTCGGACACACCCTCAAGTCTTCCCTCTGATTTAAAGTTCGACCTGTGTCCGAACTTCGAAGTCCGGACACAAGGTCGGACCTTCCGCGGTGTTTTCCCGTAAAACCTGTCCGAACATCCGTCCGAACTTGGATGTTCGGACATTCTGAATTCCTCTATCTGATTTCAACCCGACTTGTGTCCGAACATTGATGTCCGGACACAAGTTCGGACATTTGGCTTTCTTTGGTTTCTGAGTCTCGACTTGTGTCCGAACTTCGACGTCCGGACACAAGTTCGGACACCCCTCTGTTTTCAACATAACTTCTTCGTTTGAACTCCGATTTGAGTGCCGTTTGCGGCGTTGGTTTCCTTATGATCTGTGCTACTGATTTATGAGTGTCTTGGCATATTTAAATGCAACTTTGCTTCTGTTTAAGCAACCTTTCTGTTTTGGGACATTACACATTGTTTCTGAGCCGTGAATGGCTGGGTCGAGCTATTCCGTGGTATACCATGTAGACGTCGTTCTGAGTGTGGGTCATTCCCTTTCTGTTCTGTGGGGTTGACGAACCCTTTGGCTCTTTCGAGTCATTTCTGCGTTGCCGAGAGACCTGGTATGGTCTATGGGTCTTCGACCCTTCTGAGTGTGTGCATTGTGTTTTGTCCCCCCCCTTTCTGTTTAAGTGCTCTGACTGTTCTGAAATGGGAACACGTGTGTTCAACTCTGCTTCGTTTCTGAAAGCTTCTGACTATCTGAGAATTGTGCATAAGATGTTTATCTTCTCTTCTTCTGATTTCAATTGTTTTGAGCGACCTTGCTGATGACGGTCGCTGCTTACTGGGCATAGTTGTGTGCTCATTCCCCTACTTCTAACATTTTTGCAGATTGATCAGCGAGGATCATCTTGAGTTCTGGAGCTGTAGTGCTTAGCTCATTTGACTGTTTAAACTTCTGTAATGACGTTGTAGCCTTCGGGCCTTCCTCCGTTTTGAGTTTCTGATTCGGATATGTATTTGGAATCTGTTTACTTCCGCTGTATTTGAATACTTTGGTTTACAAGGTTAAGTGAACTCTGTTTTGGGCCTTTATTGTTTTTGATCGTTTAGAGCCTTGCGTTATTGGTAGTAATACGCGGCGTGTAGCACCCTTAACTCTTAGGCCGGTTTTAGGGGGTGTTACATTTAGTGGTATCAGAGCCAGGTTTGGCTTTCTTTGGTGTCTGTGGGTGTGTTTGCTTGTGTGAGAGTCAGTTGTGACAGTGGTTGACAGTATGAGTTAGTTCTGACAAGTTTTGGATTTGTATATCTCAGAATGGCTCCTCGTAAGACACCAGTGACCCCTCAGGGAGATGCTGCGGATGTAGTGCAGCAGTTTGTGACGCAGTTGATGCAGACGATGGCTGCAGCTGCTGGGGGAGCTGGTGGAGGAGCTGGTGGTGCTGGCCCAGCAGGGGCGAATGCCGTGGGAGGCCGAGTCCGAGCTCTCCAGGAGTTCATGAAGCTAAAGCCTCCATCCTTTGATGGCTGTGGTGACCCTCAGGAGGCGAGCCACTGGATTACAGAGGTCGAGGACCTGCTGAGAGTGATGGGGTCGGAGGATGACCAGAAGGTGGACTTCGCCACGTTCCTCTTTAAGGGGGAGGCGAAGGAGTGGTGGCGCATGGTGATGGGTAGGCATCCCCAGCCTTGGACCTGGGATCAGTTCTGCTTGGAGTTCAACAAGCAGTTCTATCCGGATGTGTACAAGGACCAGAAGATCAATGAGTACAACCGGTTGCGTCAGGGGAGAGATATGTCTGTAGAGGAGTATGTGAGAAAGTTCGTGACCCTGTCGAAGTATGCTCCAGAGCCGGATGAGCACAGGAAGGCTCGTAAGTTTGAGAGCGGATTGAGGCCAGACATCAGGTCGGCGGTGACACCTCTTCGTCACCGGACCTTCAGAGATGTGGCGGATGTCGCCTTGCTGGTAGAGGCGGACATCAGGGGCAGACAGGCGGGTAAGGACCATAAGGGGAAGAGGCGTGCCGAGGAGCCTCAGAAGAAGGAGGCTGCCCCTCCTCAGAAGAAGCAGACCTATGGAGATCGCCGGGGAGCTTCTTCATCTTCGTCAGCTGGGGCGAAGTGTGGGTCTTGTGGCCACTCCCATCCTGGTAGGGAGTGCTACAAGAAGACCGGTGCCTGCTTTAAGTGCGGGTCGATGGAGCACCGGATTGCTCAGTGCCCTCAGGCGTCCAGTAGAGGCTCAGGGGATAGAGGTACCGGCTCAGACTCAGGGGCGAGGTCCGACCAGAAGAAGCCTCAGACTCAGGCCCGGGTTTATGCCATGGCTGGAGAGCGTGATCGAGCGGGCGATCGCGTCATCTCAGGTATTCTCCAGATCCATTCTCGAGATGTGTTTTGTCTGTTTGATTCTGGAGCTACGCACTCCTTTATCTGCTGTGATTTGTTGGGTGACCTTGGACTGACTGCTGTGCCTAGTGAGATAGACTTGTGTGTGAGTAGTCCATTAGGTGGGGTTGCCCCTTGTGTGCTGGATTCTGTGTGTAAGGCTTGTCCCATAGTAGTTAGGGACAAGACTTTCTTTGCTGACCTCATCCCGATGCGGATGACCTGTTTTGATGTGATTTTGGGCATGGATTGGCTAGCAGAGCACCATGCCCATATAGATTGTGCAGCGAGGAGAGTAGTATTTGATCTGCCAGGCGGGTCTCGTTTTGCCTTCTCTGGGAATGCAGTTCCATGTGCACCGGTGATTGTGTCAGCGATGCAGGCAGCCAGTTTCTTGAGGAAGGGCTGCCAGGGCTTCTTATGTTATCTGCCAGAGGTGCGTGAGGGATCTAGCTTGGAGAGCATCCCGATTGTCAGAGAGTTTCCTGAGGTCTTCCAGGACGACGTGCCCGGACTCCCACCAGTGCGAGAGGTGGAGTTCACCATCGATTTAGCGCCAGAGACTCAGCCCATCTCTAGGGCCCCTTACCGTATGAGTCCGGCGGAGTTGAAGGAGCTGAAGGTCCAGCTTCAGGAGCTGTTAGATAAGGGCTTCATACGCCCTAGTGTCTCGCCTTGGGGAGCGCCAGTGCTGTTTGTGAAGAAGAAGGATGGGACCTTCCGTTTGTGCATCGACTACAGGGAGCTGAACAAGGTGACCATCAAGAATCGCTATCCCCTTCCGCGCATAGATGATTTGTTTGACCAGTTGGCGGGTGCCACAGTGTTCTCGAAGATAGATCTTCGTTCAGGCTACCATCAGTTGAGGATTAAGGCCGAGGATGTGCCTAAGTCCGCTTTTAGGACTCGTTATGGTCATTACGAGTTCCTAGTCATGCCCTTTGGTCTGACTAATGCTCCATCAGTATTCATGGACATGATGAACCGGGTTTTCAAACCCTATCTGGATCAGTTTGTAGTGGTCTTCATAGATGATATCTTGGTGTACTCCAGGAGCGCAGAGGAGCATGAGGAGCATCTGAGGATTGTTTTGCAGACGCTGAAGGATCATGAGTTGTATGCTAAGTTGAAGAAGTGCGACTTCTGGCTTGACCGCGTAGTATTCTTGGGACATGTGGTCTCGAAGGACGGTATCTCAGTAGATCCTGAGAAGGTTAGAGCAGTTATGGAGTGGGCGAGGCCCACGAATGTTGCTGAGATTCGCAGTTTCCTTGGGTTAGCTGGGTACTACAGGAAGTTCGTTGAGGGGTTCTCTAAGATTGTATCCCCGCTGACCCGTCTGTTGAGGAAGGAGATCAAGTATGAGTGGAGCGAGGCTTGCGAGCAGAGTTTCCAGGAGATTAAGAAGAGACTGACGACGGCACCGATTCTGACTTTGCCTTCTGGGACCGAGGGGTTCGAGGTCTTCTGTGATGCGTCCCATAAGGGACTGGGATGTGTTCTGATGCAGCAGGGTAAGGTGGTGGCTTATGGCTCTCGACAGCTTAAGCCCTATGAGAAGAACTACCCTACCCACGATCTGGAGTTGGCAGCTGTGGTTTTCGCGCTGAAGATTTGGAGACATTATTTATATGGAGCGTCGTGTAAGGTTTACACGGACCACAAGAGTCTCAAGTATTTGTTCACTCAGAAAGAGCTGAACTTGAGACAGCGGAGGTGGTTGGAGCTACTTCATGACTACGATCTGGAGATCCTCTACCACCCGGGTAGAGCGAATGTTGTTGCAGATGCCTTGAGCCGGAGAGGTGCTCCGGGCGTAGCTTGTGCTCTGACAGGAGTTCAGAGGTCCGCCTTAGAGCTGCAGCGTATGGGCGTCTGGGTAGTCAGACCAGCCAGTGCCAGTGTGATAGCAGCGCTTCAGGTTCAGTCTTTGTTGGTCGACAGGATCCGGGTTGGTCAGGAAGCAGATTCAGCTTTGTGTCGGATTAGAGAGGGGCTGTCTTCAGAGCAGAGTTCAGATTTCAGCGTCTCCAGTGATGGTTGTCTGCGTTTCAGAGGCCGTGTATGTGTGCCAGACGATGCAGTGCTGCGCAGAGAGATCCTTCAGGAGGCCCATGGAGCGCCTTACTCAGTTCACCCAGGAGGGGTGAAGATGTATCGAGACCTCAGAGAGTCATTCTGGTGGTCTGGGATGAAGCGTGATATCTCAGAGTTTGTCTCGAAGTGCCAGACCTGTCAGCAGATTAAGGCTGAGCACCAGAGGCCAGCGGGTTTGCTTCAGCCCCTTCCCATTCCTGAGTGGAAGTGGGAGAGTGTGGGGATGGATTTCGTCATGGGTTTGCCCAGGACTCCTTCGGGTTATGATGCTGTTTGGGTGATAGTTGATCGTCTGACGAAGTCTGCTCATTTTCTGCCGGTGAAGAAGACCTTCAGTTTGGAGCGCCTAGCTCGTTTATATCTGGATGAGATAGTGAGGCTTCACGGTGTGCCTACTACTATTGTGTCTGATCGTGACCCTCGTTTTGTCTCGAGATTTTGGCGCAGTTTGCATAAGGCCTTGGGTACGAATTTAGCGTTCAGTTCAGCTTACCATCCTCAGTCGGATGGCCAGACAGAGAGGACTAACCAGGTTTTGGAAGACATGCTTCGCGCATGTGTCTTGGACTTTGGAGGTAGCTGGGAGCAGCATGTGACTCTGATTGAGTTCGCCTACAACAACAGCTTCCAGGCGAGCATTGGTATGGCTCCGTTTGAAGCGTTGTATGGTAGGAGGTGCAGGTCACCCATTGTGAGCCTCGATTTTAAACCCTATCCTATGTTGAATAAAGTTGATTGGGATCTGATTGGGTTTTAGGTCCACTTATAGCCTAAGATTAATAACTATGTCATATAACAATAATTATTAAAACCTAAGCTAGCTCACTGGAACCTATTATGAGTCGCCACCTAATTTTAACCTAGATCAAATTAGGAAAGGAGAGTTCGGGTTCGGGGGCTTGATATTCGACTTAATTAGGGTTCAATTACTTTCATTACCCTTCCTAGGTCGTTTTTCCTCTACTTAGTTTATTTACGGCTTATTACGAGTCGTTTTAACCTAAGTGCGCGAGCTTCTGTTTTTTTTTTGTTTTTAGCATTTTTTGACAGAGAATTAAAGTGAAATTAAAAGCTACCTAAACTAGGGTTTCGGAGGCAGAATTAGGTCAAATTTTGCTTACGTCTGTAGCCACGGACCAAACGTCCGAGACCAAGGACCCCAGTTAACCTAAACATACAGAAAAGTCGAAATTAAAGGAAAACAAAAATTTGCAAAGTCCGGGGCCACGGACAGGATGTCCGTGGGCCCGGACATCGTTAGAAAAACCTAAGTTTTGAATTTTTAAAATCCCGCCGCCGTCCGTGGGTGTCCGAGCTTACGGACAGGGAGTCCGGGACCCCGGACACGACGTCCGTGGGTGCGGACAGCCCTCGGACGGCGGCTTTGAGGCTGTTCCCGAAGGTGTTTTCGGCTCAAATTTTATGGGTGCGTAGCCTGAAAGATGTACAATACGTTAGTGGTCGAAAGTTCTCAATTTGAATTCGAATTATGCACGAAACTTGGTAAACAAGTTATTGGACAGAAGCTTGAATAAACAGCAATACAGAAGCGTACGAAGGTTAGTTTAAGCCCAAATTTTGAGGCAAGACAGATAATACCGTGGTGAATCAGAGAAGTGGAGTTTCTACCTGTTTTACCTTCGGATTCACAACGTTTCTTCACACCAGGATTCGTCGAGTGCTCCGTTGATGGCAGACCCGAGAGGATTTCGACCCAAGCTTCTGGTTGTTGGTTGTTCCTGCTGTTCTTCACGTTTTAGAGGTGTTTTTGTGAGGTTTTGATGATTATTGGTGCTTTGGGGATTGGAAAACGTGTTTAGATGGTGATTTCGGGGGATTTTCAGTATGATTTGGGTGGCCGGGTGTTGGAAAACGTGAGAGAGAGAGAGGAGGCCGTGTTTTCTGACTCTCTAGGGTTCTTCAGTATGTGAGGTTCTCCTTTTATCCAAAAACCTATCCCCTTATATAGACTTTCTTAAAGATAAAGAGAATCTAGTAAAAGTAAGATTTTTCGATATTTTAACTAAGTAACTTCCCAAAGGAATTTTGCTATGAAATTTTAACCACGTGTCAAGGATGGATATTATGAATTTTCTGAGGTGGAAACGAATTTTTTAAATGCTGGAGCATTTTTAAATTGAATTTCTCGTCAGATTCAGTCAGAATTACTAGAAAATTATTGGAAATTCGAAAAATCAGAATTCCAACGCCATTATGCTTAAAATGTCATCCTCTATCATGGGTTAAAATATCAAAGCATTTCGAGCTGATTTGGGCACCCTTTGGAGGAGAGAGAAAGCCTATAGGAGAACTCAGAAGCCTTAAAAATTACGAAAACGCCCCTGACAATGACGAAACTGCTCCTCAGGCCCTGGAACACGCCGATCGGGCCGGAGTCTCTTACTGTTTGATGGAGATGGCTCTCACAACCTCGTAGACCTTAACCAGGGGGTCAAAATTTTGGGTATAACAGATTGCCCCCCGTCAACTGGACTTTGTAACGAATGTGAAAAGTCTGGTTGATGCTTGAGTGGTGCCCCAAAATTTTGGACTCCACAGAATCCTCCACGTTGTGTGAAACCGGGTTAACGATGCCCAGCAATTCGGAGGCGCTGACTTCCTAAGCTACAAAGCATTGTCGAGCTTTTCTAAGGCGCTGACTACCTGAAGGTAATAATGAGGTAATGTCAGACTATTCTAAGGTGCCGACTACCTATAAGGATGATACGATGTCAAGCTATTCTAAGGCGTTGACTACCTAAAATGATGATATGCTGTCGAGCTATTCTAAGGCGCTGACTACCTAAAGTGATGAAAATGATGTCAAGCTATTCTAAGGCGTTGACTACCTGAAATGATGATATGTTGTCGAGCTATTCTAAGGCGCTGACTACCTAAAGTGATGAAAATGATGTCAAGCTATTCTAAGGCGTTGACTACCTAGAATGTGAAAACTGGATGCAGATGCAAGAATGCTGAAATGCTAATGATGCAAATGATGCTGATGCTGATGATAATGCCGATGGTGTTGATGATGCTGATGATGCTGATGATGCTGATGATGCTCGGATGCTTCTGGGGGACCGAAACCCGTGCCGATGCTCCTGGCTGGACCCAATGTGGACTTATTGCCATCGCCCCCCAAGCCGGTGTGCAGGGATAACTCCTGGTAAAAACCCTGGGGACTTATTGCCTTTGCCCACCATTCGTTGATCCCAAAAATAAGTTGACATCGCAAAAGGAGGATTTATTGCCATCACCTCGCCAACTTTCTGTCGCCAGGTCTTGTGACGCGCCTGGGTAATGCAGCTAGGTCTTATGACGAGCCCATATGAATGAGATGAATGCAATGTGTTTAATGAGAGTGGGTAAGCTAAAAGGTAATGCTAGGTCTTACGACGAGCCTAAGGGAATGCAACTAGGTCTTATGACGAGCCTAAAGGTTGGATCTAGGTCTTATGACGAGCCTAAAGGATGGTTCTAGGTCTTATGACGAGCCTAAAGGTGGGATCTAGGTCTTAAGACGAGCCTAAAGAATGCAACTAGGTCTTATGACGAGCCTAAGGGAATGCAACTAGGTCTTATGACGAGCCTAAGGGAATGCAACTAGGTCTTATGACGAGCCTAAAGGGAGGTTCTAGGTCTTATGACGAGCCTAAAGGTTGGATCTAAGTGAAAGTGAGCCGAGTGTATGGTGGGTCCAGAAGGATGTAGAAGGATTAGGGTTTATGTCGAACCTAGAGAAGGAAGGGCTCAAGATGGGCCTGAGTGTGAAGGTAAGGCTCAAGGCGGGCCTGCGGGTGTTTGAGTGTGAAGGTAGGGCTTAGGACGGGCCTGCGGATGTTTGAGTGTGAAGGTAGGGCTTAGGACGGGCCTGTGGATGTTTGAGTGTGGAGGTAGGGCTTAGGACGGGCCTGTGTGATATGAAGAGGGTTTGACCCTTTGGGTTTTGGATTTTTGGGACTCAATCGGTGTCTTTGTTGCAATTGTTGGGACCAACAATTGCCCCCAGTATTTTTCCTTAAGGCAATCCGAGTTTTTTAGGATTTTATGGCATCCGATCGGAACGATCGATTGCCCCCAGTATTTTCTTTGATTAACTGCACAAAACAAGTCTCACTCTCACAAGGTCAGGGTTTATCTTGATGTGGTGCTTTCTATCTACACTCAAAGTATTTGATGCTTGCGCTCGTACTCTCCTTTTGGGTCAAGACATCTCAACCATTGAATTTGACATTTGTTCGATTTACGCGTTCAACCTGTTACTTTCACGTGATTGGATACACAACTACTAAGTCGGAAGTCTTTTGAGCTTATAACATGGCTATAGGGTGTAACGAAAGACAATGGGACGATGGAGGAATGTTTAGGATATGTGGAGCTATAAGGGTGACCAAAGCTGCAACTTGCGCCGTCTCTCGGACTTGCCTTCTTTGTCCTGAAGTCGTTCTGGCTACTTCGTGATGACTTGGCTTGGAACTCTGGATTTTTGAATTGTTCCTTGCATCCTTTCTCCTTCTTCCAATTTTGGGTTTCTTCAAGGCTTTTCAGGTTTGCCTTTCTTTGGATTTCTTTCCTCTCGGGGTTCTTGTGTTTCCCGGTTTTGAACCTTGGAGCTGTTTTTGATGTTAGCTCATTTGGATCCTGTGTCACTTTGGGACCATTTGCGGATCGCTCATCACGCTGGTAGCGGCTTTGCTTCTTTGAACTTGTGAAGTTGTTGTTCAAAAGTCGGGCTCCTTGCTTCCTTTGGTCACCGGGTCGGTTATTCATCATTGGCGGGCTTGTTTGTGGAGCCTATAGTGTTGTAAAAGAGGTCATATATGAAAAGCTCAGCGGGGGTGCCTAGGGTTTAATGTCAGGGTTCACAAGCTTTTGGCTGTGTGGTGCTGTTTCCTAGGTGCTTCGTCATCCCTAATAGTTGTGTATCCTTTCTTTGTTACTTTTCACAGGTTTAAGCGTAAATTTACAAATTATCTCCTTCGGTCGGAGTCATGCCGTTTGCCTCACTTTGAATGTGACCTCTCTGGAGCCGTGTAAAAGTGACACGCTCTTTCGCTCTTGGTTTTACCACTCAAGGCACTCTCGCGAAACGTTCACTCAGAGACTGTTTGCGCATTTAAACAAAGGAAATAAACATTATCGTTCCTTAACTCAGATTGCCCCCAGTATTGTTGCGGGGTTTCTTGACAGACCTTAGAATGCCCAAGTTATTTGTGGAGGGTGACTACGTGTGGTGGTAAACAATGGAGGTGAGTAGTGATGGGGCGATTGTTAAGTGATTTATTTTTCCTGTTTCAAAAACCTCTTCCAGTTTAGACTTTGGTGAAGTGACGGAGAGATAAAGTGATAGGACACATGGGTGAAATGACTTGTTTTCTACCTTGTTTTGACGGCAAAGACGCATAACTAACTTGTGATAGTGGACAACGATTTCCTATATGCAAGAGTTTTCTCGGATAACATGAAATAAAACATGCAACAAGTGTCAAGGCACAAAGTCACCAAAAGAAAAACTCATGTCTGACAATACAAACGAAAAAGGACATGAAACATCTAGAGAAAATTCAAAGTCCTAAAACTACTGCTCTGGAGGAGGTGGACGTGGGAAGACTGAATACATGTGAGCCATGAAAGCATCCATGCGACCCTCCATGCGCACCTGCCTACGCTCCATGCGACCCTGGGTGATGTGGAGAGACTGGATATCCCTCTGCAAGCTCTCAAGTGTGGCTGGCTGTGGTGGCGGAGCGGGTAAGGCGTAGTATGAGGAAAGTGGTACAGGGTACTCAGTACCCATGTAACTCGGTCCCTCACCCTGGTAGGTGTGTCCTCCTGACGGGTCCTCGTGGTGTGGGATGTCCTCAGGCTCTGGTGCCTGCTGCCTCTGCCTGGGCCGGACTGGTCTCTGAGAGAAGACTCTGGCCTGCTGCGGGAAAGCCCAACCCTGATCGGCTGAGTAGCCAAGGGACCTCAGCATCTCCATGGTGTAGGTGGGATACAAAGGCTCCCAATCATCATCCCCATCGGGACCCGCGCGCACTCGCATAGCCACTGAATGAAACTCGGGTAAACCAAAGCGTGGCGACCAGCCCGGGCTGCTATCATCAGGTGGTCTCTCATCAGGACAGACAGCGGGATCAAGCCCTCCTCTGAGTCGGGTGGATGCTGAATGTATCTCATGAGGAAGCAGTAGCGAGCGGAGACGTCGTTACGCGCTTTCGGTAGCACATTACGAGACAGGACCTCCAATAACACCCTATCAAGAGCGGTAGGTAAAGCGGAGGGGAGGATCACCTGCTTCCTTGGCTGATCCCTCGTAGAAGAACGAACGCGCTCTGATAGAGTCGAGTGCTGCAGATAGAACTGGCGTGCCTCGCTCTCCAAGGCCGCCATCGTCTCTAGCCCCCTGTGCTCAGGGTCACTAGGATGCAGGCCGTAAAAATGCACAAAATCATCTAGGCCCACAGTAATGGGCCGACCACGTACATAGGATACCACAGCCCCAGTATCGTCCTGGTCCAAGTTAGCATAGAACTCTATGACTAACTCCCTAACGTAACTCTTCGGGCAAGTAAGCAACCCCGCCCAGTCAAGGTGCTGAAACAGGTGATCGAGGTCGAAAGTGGCGATCACGTCATCGCCGAAGAGACGCTCCTGCTGGATGGAAATATCCTGATTCTCATAGAACCAGCGCTCCTGCTGAGCTCCTCTGAAACGGGTATGGTCATAGGTAGGGGATGTCTCTCTGCGGCGCCTGCGACGTGGCTGAGAGCCTGATGCCCCAGCCCCAACTACCCCACGGGAACTCCTACGACCCTCCATGGTATGCCTGTGGATTCAACGAGACAAAAGACATATAATTCTGCAGGAATTTTGACAGAGTCTCCCCTAAATTTTCACGAATCCCGTGCTTTCAAATGCACTCCACACCGTATAATCAGTCCTAGGATCTACCACGTATGCAAATTTTAAACATTCCACAAGCAAAAAACGCGAGAAACCACATTTCACACTAAAACACTAAACTAGAACGGACGACTTTTGACAGTTATAAGCAATTTTATCCTTCCAAACAAACTTTTCACGTCTTAAAATGCCCTTCTAAAGCTAGTTGGCCATTTTAAACATAAAAAACCAAACTTCGAAAATTTGACCCGAGAACCACCATTGTCGTCTTCTTCCTAGCTCCAAATTTCGTTTTTCTTCGTTTCTTCACCAAAATGGACAAATGAGTAGTCAAAATGTAGAGAAAACTTACCCAAATACAATGGTGGAAGAGTATTTTGGATTGAGGGTCGAGAAAGTGTCGAAAATGGCCAAAAACAACTCGCCCCGGACCTAGCTCGGACGCAACTTTCAGCCTCCGTAAGTGCTCGAAATGGAGAGATCTTGGTATGGAAATGCCTAGAATTGAAAGAGGGATGTTTTGTGAGCAAAATGGCGGTGGAATGGAGTGATTTGGCCAAGAAATGAGTGAGATATGGAGGAGAGAAGTTAGGGTTTTGGAAATGGAGGTTGCTGGAATGAAAATGGCGAATTTGGGACGAATTCCCGATTTGAATCGGCTGGGGGAAGTCACTAAGTGGAACGGCGTCGTTTGGAGGTCAAACGGGCGCGTCTGAGTCAACGTCCGGGGCCACGGACGGCGCGTCCGGGGTCACGGACGCCCCTTTTGTTTTTCCTTTTCACCGAAAATTGATTGATTAAACTAAAAGAGGACTAACAAAACAAAATATTCTCTTTATTCATCTCGAAGTTAGAAGAAGTACACATTATAGAGTTCTAAGAAAACAGGAAATGCCTAGGATTAAGTGTCTAGAACGCAAGTTTCCTCTTGACAACTCTTGGCTCGGTCAACCCCTCCTTTCTTCGTTTGAATGCATCCACCTCCTCCTTTCGACCGTATAGCCATTTCCGATAGCTTGCTGAGAGCTCCAAGTCTTCAAGTGCTAGGGGCTTCACCACTTGAACTTCCCCTTCGAGTCGATCCATCATGATTGCATAAAGAGCCTCATGATCGTATTCTTTCCTTGGTGCTTCGTATAACAAACCCTTGGGTCGGCTCTGGGCTCGCCCAATCTGACGGCTGGAACGCCACGGGTGGATGACATAAAAGCTCTCAAAACCGGGTAACGAGACCCCTCCATAATAGCCTCCACACATTCGAACTCCTTCAATTTTCCAAGCTGAGACCGTCCATCGAACTTGATGTCCCTGCCGTATGGAGTTCAAAAGGGCCGGCCATCCATCAACCGGCTCCTCGGGGGCTCGCCTTCTAGGGAGATGCTGGATCGTGAACGTTTGGTTATACTCAGGAATCAGCTTGAGCCGCTCGAGAAGCCAGACTTGCAGAAGATAAATGCTCCCTTCGAAGAAGTAAGGGGTATCCTTTGACTTGGGCCATGAATCCAAACTCTGAATAATCTGCGCGACTATCAATGGTCCCAAGGCGAAACCGGCTCGAACCTGTAGAAGCAAAGGGAAAACTTTTCGGTGTATAGCCATGTATGGGGTTCTGAAAAGGTAGATTGCCAACAATGCGAGATCGAGAAAGTTCCTCTTGTGTTCTAAAGAAGTCTCAGGAGTAATGAAGTCTGAAAGAGTTTCCACCGGCAATCCTTCGGGCCCTACCATTCCTAGTAACTGGGTCGGACTTAGCCCAAGTAAATAGGAATGGGCCTCGACCGGCGAGGGTGTCAAGTTTGGTACCACCGGGCTAGCTAGGGTATTGGCCCCTAGGAGTGCGTCAAACTCCTCAGGCAGCAAAGTCAGCTCATTATCTCCAAACTTGAAAAGATGTTCAACCGGGTCCCAATGGTTAATAGCCGCTCTCAGGAAATCTTCGTGCAATCGGGTCTGGGATAAATATGCCAGAGTGTGGAGGATAGACAGCTTATTGACCTTCTTTGACCAGTTGAACACATCTTTCATAGTTCTGTCACAGGACTTGTTGAATTCGAAGCAGTGGGCCATGGACCTTTTCCTGTTTTTACCAAGAAAAGAAAACACACAATGTCGATCAGCACTCAACTTTATTTATGGGCCACAAACAACTGGGACTTCGAACTGGGTTGGGCCAACTGTGGGGGTAACTCCCTATCCGTTCTAAGTCTGGTTATGGGCCAATCACAAGAGCAAACAAGGTTCCACACAAGTTCAAAATGTCCTCACCTGACGACCTTGATTAATGGGTATGGATCAATCCGGAGAGGTGCTTGGGGCGCGGGCCCAGGTCACCACAAAGGAATAGGGCTTGCACGCTATTCTCTTTGGGCCACCCCACTTTTTCACATCACCTAAAGGTGTGCGTCTACGGTCGGGTCTTTGACTGACCAAACAATGGGCTTGGTAAGGGTACTGCCAGGAAAATGCTTGGGGCTAAAGCCCAGGTATTAAGGGGGTGTGGTTAGACGACACCCTCCTCTTTTCCCCCACTTATTCACATCACCTAAAAGGTGTGAGTCCCTGACAGGGGACCCTCAAACGGGTCCCGGTGAAATTGGTTTGCGTGGACCCTCGCTCTCATATGATGCAAGGGTGCAAAAATTAAAGTGCGCACAGAAGTAAACAAACAAGTAATAAAGCCATAAATAAACATTTTCAGTTAAGCCCTCTTTCTTAAAATTAAACAAGTTAAAATTAAGAAGTTGTCCCCAGCAGAGTCGCCAGTCTGTGAGCCTCGATTTTAAACCCTATCCTATGTTGAATAAAGTTGATTGGGATCTGATTGGGTTTTAGGTCCACTTATAGCCTAAGATTAATAACTATGTCATATAACAATAATTATTAAAACCTAAGCTAGCTCACTGGAACCTATTATGAGTCGCCACCTAATTTTAACCTAGATCAAATTAGGAAAGGAGAGTTCGGGTTCGGGGGCTTGATATTCGACTTAATTAGGGTTCAATTACTTTCATTACCCTTCCTAGGTCGTTTTTCCTCTACTTAGTTTATTTACGGCTTATTACGAGTCGTTTTAACCTAAGTGCGCGAGCTTCTGTTTTTTTTTGTTTTTAGCATTTTTTGACAGAGAATTAAAGTGAAATTAAAAGCTACCTAAACTAGGGTTTCGGAGGCAGAATTAGGTCAAATTTTGCTTACGTCCGTAGCCACGGACCAAACGTCCGAGACCACGGACCCCAGTTAACCTAAAATACAGAAAAGTCGAAATTAAAGGAAAACAAAAATTTGCAAAGTCCGGGGCCACGGACAGGATGTCCGTGGGCCCGGACATTTAGAAAAACCTAAATTTTGAATTTTTAAAATCCCGCCGCCGTCCGTGGGTGTCCGTGCTCGGACAGGTCCGGGACCCGGACCAGGTCCGAGGTCGGACACCCACGGACGGGGTTTGAGGTTCCCGAGGTGTTTTGAGCTCAAATTTTATGGGTGCGTAGCCTGAAAGATGTACAATACGTTAGTGATCGAAAGTTTCAATTTGAATTCGAATTAAGCACGAAACTTGGTAAACAAGTTATTGACAGAAGCTTGAATAAACAGCAATACAGAAGCGTACGAAGGTTAGTTTGAGCCCAAATTTTGAGGCAAGACAGATAATACCGTGGTGAATCAGGGAAGTGGAGTTTCTACCTGTTTTACCTTCGGATTCACAACGTTTCTTCACACCGGGATTCGTCGAGTGCTCCGTTGATGGCAGACCCGAGAGGATTTCGACCCAAGCTTCTGGTTGTTGGTTGTTCTTGCTGTTCTTCACGTTTTAGAGGTGTTTTTGTGAGGTTTTGATGATTATTGGTGCTTTGGGGATTGGAAAACGTGTTTAGATGGTGATTTCGGGGGATTTTCAGTATGATTTGGGTGGCCGGGTGTTGGAAAACGTGAGAGAGAGAGAGGAGGCCGTGTTTTCTGACTCTCTAGGGTTCTTCAGTATGTGAGGTTCTCCTTTTATCCAAAAACCTATCCCCTTATATAGACTTTCTTAAAGATAAAGAGAATCTAGTAAAAGTAAGATTTTTCGATATTTTAACTAAGTAACTTCCCAAAGGAATTTTGCTATGAAATTTTAACCACATGTCAAGAATGGATATTATGAATTTTCTGAGGTGGAAACGAATTTTTTAAATGCTGGAGCATTTTTAAATTGAATTTCTCGTCAGATTCAGTCAGAAATTGCTAGAAAATTATTGGAAATTCGAAAAATCAAAATTCCAACGCCATTATGCTTAAAATGTCATCCTCTATCATGGGTTAAAATATCAAAGCATTTCGAGCTGATTTGGGCACCCTTTGGAGGAGAGAGAAAGCCTATAGGAGAACTCAGAAGCCTTAAAAATTACGAAAACGCCCCTGACAATGACGAAACTGCTCCTCAGGCCCTGGAACACGCCGATCGGGCCGGAGTCTCTTACTGTTTGATGGAGATGGCTCTCACAACCTCGTAGACCTTAACCAGGGGGTCAAAATTTTGGGTATAACACCCATCTGTTGGGATGACCTGAAGGAGAGGGTCTTAGTTGGACCCGAGCTGGTGCAGGGAGCAGTAGAGAAGATCAGGACGATTCGGGAGCGTTTACTTGTTGCTCAGAGCAGACAGAAGTGCTATGCAGACCAGAGGCGTAGACCGCTTGAGTTCGATGTTGGTGATCATGTCTATCTGCGAGTGTCGCCGGTCAGAGGCGTGGTCCGGTTTGGGAAGCGTGGGAAGCTTAGCCCGAGGTTCGTTGGACCGTTTGAGATTCTGGAGAGGATTGGCCCTGTGGCCTATCGTCTAGCCTTGCCTCCATCCTTGTCAGCTGTGCATAACGTCTTCCATGTGTCTATGTTGAGGAAGTATCTGCATGATCCGTCTCATGTGATCGACTACAGCCAGCTTCAGTTGAGAGAGGACTGCAGTTTCGAGGCGGTGCCTACTCGCATTTTAGCCAGGGATGTCCGTCGGCTTCGTAGTAAGACCCTGCCTATGGTGAAGGTCCAGTGGTCTGATCAGTTAGAGAGTGAAGCTACGTGGGAGCTCGAAGATGAGCTGCGTGCCAAGTTTCCCTCCCTGTTCGAGCAGTAAGGTGAGTTAATCTCGAGGACGAGATTCTTTTAAGGGGGAGGTGATGTTATAACCCGTTTAATTGCAACCTTATTTTATGTCCGGTTTATATAATGATCTAGGTTGGGTTACATTTATTATCAGTTGGGACACCGGCGGCATTGTTTTAATTGCAGAGGGCAAGGAGGTCCATCTATTAAAACAATTAAGGTAATTGTTTTCTTTAATTAATAAGGAGTGGGAGCCTTATTTAATTATTCATCTAATTTATTTTGCATCACGATCGGTCTTCCTCCATCAGTTGTCATCGTGCGTTCAGAGCGAGCGTTCTTCCTTTCTTCTCTCTCTCTATTCTCTCTGTCGCTAAGGATCGTGAAGGCTGCTGCTTCAACCGAATTGGAGGGTCTTGCTACTGTGTTTCTCTGATCGGTTCAGGTTTGTGTTCAGGAATTCGGGTCTGCGTTGATGGTTTTCTTCTCTCTCTGTTTTCTGATTTTGAGCCGTTGTTCTTGATTAAATCAGAAGGCTTCGTCGCTGTTGAATTGTGATTGTGCGGGCTGTGGAACTGCTGCAGATTGTGGAGATCTTTCACTTTGAATCAGGTCGGTGTTGCAGATTTTGGGGTTTGGATAATCTAGGGTTCTTCTTTTCAGTTTCTGATTTTGTGTCAATTGGTTTGGTTAATCAGTGGCTGTTGATCTGTCCGGATTGTTGCTCTGCGTGGATTGTGCCTGCTGCCTCAGTTCGTTGTGGTTTCGGCTGATAATTGAGGTAGGTGGTTACTCGATTCAGTTTGGAAGTTCAGCCATGGGGATTGCAACGGTTCTGTTTCGTGTGTGATTTCTGTTTGTGATGTCTGTTTGGTTGCGTTTTGGATGGCTAAACCCCCATGGTTTCCTGTTTTAATGTCTGATTTGGTGTGTGCTTCATTGGCATTTTGAGGCATTGATTTGTGTTGTTTTTCTGCTCTGTTCGTCTTCTGGAACTGCATTTTTTCGCACTGTCCGAACTTCCGTCCGAGCTTTGAAGTTCGGACAGTGCGTTTCTGCCTTTCTGATTTGCGAGTTCGGGGTATGTCCGAACATCTGTCCGAACATGGATGTTCGGACACACCCTCAAGTCTTCCCTCTGATTTAAAGTTGACCTGTGTCCGAACTTCGAAGTCCGGACACAAGGTCGGACCTTCCGCGTGTTTTCCCGTAAAACCTGTCCGAACATCCGTCCGAACTTGGATGTTCGGACATTCTGAATTCCTCTATCTGATTTCAACCCGACTTGTGTCCGAACATTGATGTCCGGACACAAGTTCGGACATTTGGCTTTCTTTGGTTTCTGAGTCTCGACTTGTGTCCGAACTTCGACGTCCGGACACAAGTTCGGACACCCCTCTGTTTTCAACATAACTTCTTCG
Source organism: Limonium bicolor (assembly GCA_023374045.1). Lineage (NCBI taxonomy): Eukaryota > Viridiplantae > Streptophyta > Magnoliopsida > Caryophyllales > Plumbaginaceae > Limonium > Limonium bicolor. Next base: position 307,139,073 of record CM041780.1, read on the forward strand.
TTTGAACTCCGATTTGAGTGCCGTTTGCGGCGTTGGTTTCCTTATGATCTGTGCTACTGATTTATGAGTGTCTTGGCATATTTAAATGCAACTTTGCTTCTGTTTAAGCAACCTTTCTGTTTTGGGACATTACACATTTTTCTGAGCCGTGAATGGCTGGGTCGAGCTATTCCGTGGTATACCATGTAGACGTCGTTCTGAGTGTGGGTCATTCCCTTTCTGTTCTGTGGGTTGACGAACCCTTTGGCTCTTTCGAGTCATTTCTGCGTTGCCGAGAGACCTGGTATGGTCTATGGGTCTTCGACCCTTCTGAGTGTGTGCATTGTGTTTTGTCCCCCCCCTTTCTGTTTAAGTGCTCTGACTGTTTCTGAAATGGGAACCCTTTGTGTTCCACTCTGCTTCTGTTTCTGAAAGCTTCTGACTATCTGAGAATTGTGCATAAGATGTTTATCTTCTCTTCTTCTGATTTCAATTGTTTTGAGCGACCTTGCTGATGACGGTCGCTGCTTACTGGGCATAGTTGTGTGCTCATTCCCCTACTTCTAACATTTTTGCAGATTGATCAGCGAGGATCATCTTGAGTTCTGGAGCTGTAGTGCTTAGCTCATTTGACTGTTTAAACTTCTGTAATGACGTTGTAGCCTTCGGGCCTTCCTCCGTTTTGAGTTTCTGATTCGGATATGTATTTGGAATCTGTTTACTTCCGCTGTATTTGAATACTTTGGTTTACAAGGTTAAGTGAACTCTGTTTTGGGCCTTTATTGTTTTTGATCGTTTAGAGCCTTGCGTTATTGGTAGTAATACGCGGCGTGTAATACCCTTAACTCTTAGGCGGTTTTAGGGGTGTTACAGTGGAGCTTGGAGTCTCCTCTCCCTTCTAAGGTAAAAATTTCCAAGAAAAAGTCATTCTCCCTTCATCTCTTGGTGTAACTGATTTTTCACCATTTTGATACCTTGTTTTTCTCCTTGTTCTTGAGCTCCAAATTAACCCTTCAATGGTGGAATAGTCCCCTTCTTGATTCAAGGGTGAGAACCCCTCTTAAAAGCTTCAAAAGGTAAACCCTAACTATGGTGATTTAAGCCCTTTGATTGAATTGAGATTTTCTAAGGGTTTAGGTAATTAATTGAGTATGTTTTGTGTTCTTGAATGTTGGGATAGAGTTTGGAAACTCCATGCCCTCTTGATCGATTTTTGAGAAGATGAGGAGCAAGAGGAAAATTAAGGAGAGACTTATGAATTAGGTAAGAAACTACCTTGAACCTTGTTGTAATTGTTTTAGAGTTTGGGATGGGTAAATAAATTAATGACCCAAGTTATGGATCGAAATCTGTGTTGGAAATGTGTTTAGTTGATTTTAGAGAGGTTTGTTAATTAATGGTTGAATTGAGGGCCTTAAAGGCCAAATGTTTGAGTTTGTGATTTGATATTGTGGTTTATTGAGATTATGGTGATTATATTGTAGTTGATTGAATTTGAGGATTTATTATGTGCTGGTAGGACCCTTGTAAGGGTGCGGCTAGATTAGGAATGAAAAGGATGAGAATTGGTGAGAAGGGATGTGTTAAGTTTATGGGGAGGTTATGTGAAATTTTGGTAGAAAATGAGTGTGTTGATGATGGCTTTGTGAATGGGAGAACCTTGGTGTTTGTAATGTTGAATAGAGTGTAGGTGGTAGACGGATTCGGTTGTGTGCGTTCGTCCATGGGGATTTCTGATTTTGTTTGTTTTTCGTATATGATTGTTTTGACTCTTTGATTTGGTGATGTTTTTGGTTGATTTAATGTGTGTATGATGCGTTAAAACCCGTGGAAATGTGTTTTCGAGTAGCTAATTTGCTACAATAAATTATGTATGTTTTGTGGGGGATTTGTGGCTGGTTCTGGCTGTTTTTCGTAATTGATTTTGTAGTTTTCGGTATGTCCGAACCTGTGTCCAAACATTGAAGTTCGGACATCATGCGCCGGCAGATTATCAGACTCTCGGCTTACGTCCGAACATGCAAGATCGGACGCATGTTCGGACAGGCCTTTGTTTTTGCATAACTTCTTCGTTTGAGCTCCGTTTTGAGTGCCGTTTGCGGTGTTGGATTCCTCTTTTCGAGTACTATCTGTTAGGATATGTTTTGGCATATGTTTATGTATATTTTGATTTGAAAATGACCGATAATCTTTTGAACTCCATTTTTTTTTGCTCTATAAGTGTGCTTCAGCCTTCTAATGATGGGGGATTGGATGGTAATGGTTTTGGATGATGTTTAGGCCTTGTTGGTGACATGTAAAGGCCTTAAGATGTGTAAACAAGTGTTAGGTTTGATGTGAGAGTTGTGAACTTAAGATCACAAGAGTAAAATTAAGTATAAGGGATAACGGGGTTAACTATGGGCGCACTAGTCGTTTAACAATTGTATTGCCCAATGTTAATGGAAACAAATGTAATGTTACCAGTTGTTCAAAGATTATTCAAAGAACATAAGAGGATGCAGTAGAGTGGACCTTGGTGACAGGTATGGTTTTCTTGCAACCTGTGTCCTACCGGGTTACACCGGCTTGTATGCCAACTTGTTTTCTGTTTGTTGGCCACCTTGCAAGATAAAGCATGTAATGAGTTTACAGTAATTCATTTATGTGGCGAATTTGGTTCCAACACCGTTAACCTCTAATATGTGTTAAACTGAAACTAACTGACTCTAAAGTCACATAAGAGACCGGTGTTCGGACTTAACGTCCCAACCTACGGGAACGTTCTAACTACGGCTATCCGTGCTTAGATGTATGTTGTGGTTGTGTGTGATATGTGTTGCTTTGTTTAGTATATCATTATTTAATGAATGTGGTTGTCCATGTGTGTCAAGTGGAATGTACCTCCCTTGTGTGTGATTAACCAAGTTTATAACACCATATGGTGTCATGTTGTGCTAAGTTCCATAAGGAACTACTAACTAATATGTATATATAATGGGGGGTGAGGAATCCGGTCGTTCTGGTCGCGCGCGTTGTTTGGGAGTTGATATATATATATATATATTTGAATTAACTCCCACTCTGTTATGTTATGGTTGTTTTTCCTCTTGGAATTCAATCTCCCATGAGCTTAACCAAGGCTCACCTACTGACTTTTGTTTGGGCTAGGGGGAATCATTTGTAAAGTGTGTTTGGGAGTGATGCCAATATTCGCTTTGACCCCACTCGTTATTGTTGGTTTTCCTTCTTGGAATTCAATCACCCACAAGCCTAAGATCAATGGCTTTCCTACTCGTTATTATTCGGGCTAGGGGGAATACTATTATGTTATGGTTGTTTTCCTTCCTTAGATTCAACCACCCACAACTTAACAAGGCTTACCTACCTCATCACTATTGGAGTTAGGGGGAAATTGTGTATGGTGTGATCGGTCCATAGTCGGCCGACATATCTAAGTGAGTAAGTGTGTATGGGCGTGATCGGGTATATATTAATACCGACACATCTATGTAATGTTATGTGTGTTGGTGTGCGGACCCATATTTAATCCGACACACCTTAAGTAAAGTGTACATAATCTAACAGGTGATGATGTGTGGACTCTGATGGTTATAACCCATTGGTTGGTTGTGTATGCTTATAAGCGTGTTATGTGTTTATTGTTTTCTTGCATACTTTAATAAAATAAACTGCATGCTCACTCGACAAATAGTTGTGCGTGGCCCGGTAGCATGCGGGCTGCGGGATTACCATACCAGCAAAGGTGCTGACCCCTTTTGGGGGCCCCCATACTTTTCAAGTACAATGGAGCTGGCAGCCGTTCGAGAGTAGGACGGGGTAACTATTTATGTATGGGTGGTTATTTGGTTTAGCGTAATATCGATAAAGGAATGTTTTAGACTCGGTACAGTTTGGTTGTAATTGTCATTGTGCTTAGAATGTAACAGACTTGTAAATGTAAAGTGTAGTGCTCGGTAATCCTGTCCATCAGACCGGTACGTTGTGTATGTATTAGCCTTGTTAGCCACGTGGGTGGCTAACGGAGTGTAACACCCATTGAATTAGTCAGTGTTCATGATGTGATTTCCGCTGCGATTAATGGTTAAGTGTACAGTTTGTAGTTGGGGTGTTACAAGAGCACTGAGTACTAACAATAGCCAATGTCATATTACACCTCAAGCTGAATATCAGTGAGAGTAGACACACACATGTACGCTAGTAATCCAAACGAGAGGATACACAACAATGAATAAAGGCAAACTGAGCCTATGTTCATGGGTCTACACCTCAATACGGAGCGAGTGGGCCCATTAGAACGAACTTGGGAGAGAGCACAAACAGTTCTGTGCCTCACCCTTTATATATTGTGGAGCCCGGAAGGGCTAGAGCTATACCTGTCTCTCTGATATGAGGATAATCCACGAGTTGGAGAACTCTATGAGAGCCAAGTATCCAGCGCTCCTTGTGGAGCGGCTGTTGTATACTTGTGGGGTACGGGGGCGTAACCCTTTTTAAGAGGGGTAGAGCCTCTTGGTTGTGCATGTGTGAGCACTAAGTTTTGTTGTTTCGTATGCGGGGCATACAGTAGTTTGTGGTATGCGGGGCATACGAGGTTTGTTTGTTTGCTTGTTTCGTATGCAGGGCATACAGTGAATTGGTGGTATGCGGGGCATACGATGTTTTGTTGGTATTGTTTGGTACGCGAGGCGTACGTTGTTGGTTTGTTTGTGTGTAATGTGCACTTGCATGTATGTATCTTATGAGATACCTGTTTGAATGATGTATATACACCCATGTGTGTAATACCTTTCTTATGATACTTGTGATATATATATTTATATTACCTTGTAGAATGATTACATATGGTATCGCTTAGATACGAAATGAATCATTAGATATGGAATGTGGAAGGATGGTATGTTATGGACACCTTGGGGAGGTTGTCAGGGTTTGTAGAATTGATAGGAAATAATGGTGCTCATGGATCACCTATATCCATATATTATTGTACTAACGCCACAAAGTGAGGGCTATGTGTTGTATAAGCACAATACGATGTGTGTAAATGATATATCACATAGATATACATTATGGATTATATGGGTAGTTATTAAAACACCTATTTGGATGAAGCGACTTCGGGACGAAGTCTTTTTAAGGCGGGTAAATTGAAATACCCCAAACTAATAAAACATGGATTAAACATCTAATCAAAATAATTAAGGCCTAAACATGCCTTAAAAGTCAATTGAGAACAACAAAGGTCAACACAAAGCAAATATTGCACCCTTTGACTGTTTTGGGTAAATACATACCCAAATGAACTTCTTAGGACCTAAATTTTGTCCTAAGCATATTAACACATTAAGGAATGTACTAATATTGTTGGACAACACTCCAACACAAAGAACAAGCATTTACATGCTTCAAGGTCAAGTAGGGCAAAAATGTGCTCTAAGAAACCTTAAAGGTCTTATGACCTCTAGTTGATATAAAATTGGGTTCCTAAGATCATTTATCATGTAAGGAACACAATGAAACCGTTCTCAAAGAAAACTAAGCTCAGAAACACCTTGTGACACAAAATGTGCACTAAAACACCTTAAAGCACGTTTTTGTGTATGAGCTCTAAGATATTAACTTTTTGTCACTTTAAAGACTAGATTACATTCTTTATATCATTAATGTGACATGATAGACTATATTATAAAGTCTAAATCAAAGTTTAAAAATAAAATCAAAATGTGTGATTTTGGGTGAATAGTACCCAAAATAACATTTAATTACTTAACTTTAACCATGGTCAAATGTCATCCCTTGAACAAGCCACCTATTTCCGACCTCTTATGCTGTCATACACATCCATTAATCAACCTAAAATATCTAAGGATGAGTCATCTAAGACTATTTACTAAAGTAAGTAAACATTACCTTATAAGCTCTTTTTTCTTCTCTTTCCTCCCATTACTTCCTCCAGCCGAGTTTGTCAGCTCCATACCCTCTCTTTCAACTTCCTTAACAGCAAGGAGACTCCAAGTTCAGTTGGTGAGATCTTTTGATCTAGGTAAGCTCCTAAGACAAGTTTATGTCCATTTTCTTCATCTTTTTCTTCTCTTTCCATTGAGCTTACCCACTTCCATTTTCATCCAGCCATTTGGTGTGAGTTTGGGTTGGAAAATAGGCTGTGTTTTGGTGGAGAAATTCAGAGGAGGAAGGAAGCAAAGCTATATAGTTCTTAAGGTATAAAAACATGCTTTAAGCACTTATCTCTTGATTCCTTTCATTTCCGGTTGTAAAACCTGATTTCTTAGGCTTATAATCTTCTTCTTAACATGCTTATTCATTTGGTATATCAAGAGCTTCAAGGAATAGACAAATCCATGCCAAAAACACTATTTTTGGCATTTTAATCAAGGTTAAAATTAGTCATCTTCTAATCTGAGTTATACCGGTTTTAAGCCTTGTTTTAGTAGCTCATTTGATGCTCTTTATCTTCTATAAAAATAGGCCGAAGACCAACCTTGCTTGCCTTGGTATTCTAAGGTAAATTTTACCTTGAAAATATACATTAAACACTTCTTATGGTTAGCTCTTGTTTGGAGACTAATCATGCCTTAACTGATGTTTGAAAACATGTAAATAAAGCTGTGGAAAATTTATCTCTAAGCAGTCGTGGCCAAACAAGGCCTAAACTTGGCAAAAATAAGGTATAAATCACTTAAACCTTCACTTGGTATATTAATATGTGCTTATACATATGTATATATGTCATGAGTGAACAAGGTATAAAAGGTCTTATTTTGACCTTAGGTGATTAAGGAATGGTTTAGTAAATTTATATAAGTAATTAATTAACATAATTGTCAAATTTTAGACATTATGTGGAAAATTGGTAATTAATGGAAACTTATGGGAGAGGCCGAGAGTTTAAAGTATTTTTGGGCATTTATGTGTAATTTATTTTATAAGCTAATGTTTGTAATAAGGCCATGTACTTTAGGCAATTTCATTTATGTATTTATAAGGATTTAATTAAGTTTAGGTAACATATATATATTACCGCAAGGAATTGGGGTATAAAGTATAATTAAATTAAATTTGGGGGCTATATAATAAAAAAACCTAAAGTTTGAGGTTAAAAGCATTTAAAATAAAAATTATAAGATTTTATAAAGTTTTGGGGTTAAATGGTAATTTCTGGAAAATATGGGTACAAACCATAATATATGGAAATTGATGGTCAAGGCAATATTAAGGAGGTCAACCTTGACCATATGGTAGGCTTTGACCAAATTAGATAAGTTAAATAACTTATTTAAGGTTTATAATAAGATAAATATTTAATTGTAACATTTTTATAACATATGGGGTAAATATGTTATTACCAAAAGCTAAAGGGTGTAAAATGGTATTATAAACACCCATGGGCTATTAGGAATTTTTAGGAATTTATTGGGTTGATTTTGGAATTAAAATAAACTATATATGTATAATATATAGTTATTATGTCATTGTGACACTTTGGATAAATATATGTGGTGGAATAGTAATAACCGAGAATATATGGGTTAGGAATAATGTTTATAACCCTTTGGTGGTATTTGGTGATTTTTAGAATAATATAAGAGTATTTCCTAAGATATATGTATAATATATAGTTTTAAGGATATTATAAAACTATATGTTATAAGTTGGGTCAAATTGTAATTATAGAAAGATGGAGGGTTGAAAAATAATATAGAACATATATGGGTTCTGTTCGGAAATCTAAAAATATATATAACCATAGGTTATATTTATATTAAGGTTTAAAATGTTATAATATATGATATATAACATCACATTATATATGTGGTCAAATTGTAAATTTGTAAAGTTAAAAGGGTTGGAAATTAATTTATAAACAGACATGGTCTGTTCCGTATTTTACAAATATATAACCATAGGTTATACCCTTTTTATAAGTTAAAATGTTATATTATATGATATATATAACATGGTATAAATTATGGGTGAAATACCCCAAACCTTTGTATGTTGTTTAAATGTTAAACCATGGTATATTAAGGCTAAAAAGTGCCTTAGAAACATCAGTGTACAATTTAAACCATAGTAAAAACAATAAAGTACTATAAACACAGTTTGAGCAAAAACATGCTCTAAGCTTGGAGTGAACTTGGTTAGGACCCAAAGAGCCTACCAAGACTAGATAATATTCAATTATGATTTTATAAGGCTAATTAAGTCCTTGGGAAAACTTTGGTAGACAGTTAAACCAAACAAAACACAAGAAAACACCTTAAAGTCAATTTAAGCAAATACTTGCTCTAGACTTGGTGTAACCATGTATAATACCTAAAGGTCATTCTTAGACCCTATAAACATGCTAATGAACATATTAAACCAATTACTAAAGAAAACCAAGCTTGAAAACAAGTTAAAACACAAAAGGTGCTTTAAGGAGTCTTAAAGCACATTTTTGAAAAATTGTCTTGTAAATGGGTTTTGAGTGGCTAAATGTCCATCATTACTCTTTAATTAACATGTGTACTACTTAGTATCACATTAGGAAGTCTAAATCAATGGGAAATAAAAAATTTCACAAATATGTGCCTTGTTTTGTGAATAGTAACTAAAATATGCTAGTTTATAACATAAGTCAATTTAAGTGATTTAATTGGTCAACAAAGACTAATATGCCCCTTACTACATAATGGGGGCCGGTTTCCATGTGTGACTCACCACACTTATACAAATAAATGAGGTAGTAAAGTAATAAAGCAAAAGAACTATTTGCTTTTAAACATAAATATCTTAATAAAGAGTACTCTCTCACCTCATTCTCTTATTCTCCTTCACTCACCACCGATTTCTTCATCTTCTCCCAAGCCCCATCGGTTTTGCTACAGCAAACCACACCATCTCCAACTTCCATAGCTTGTAACTCCTAGGTCCATATACCAAATCAAATTCTAAGACCATATTTGTCTTAGTTAGGCCAAGCTCTACACTCCTCTCTTCTCAAATCTTCAAGAACTCCATTTTGGTGCCATTAAGATTCTCCATTGAAGGAGCTTGAGCTCACCTTTCCATGCCTTGTCATTCTCCTTTGCTTCAAGGTAAGGAAAAACCAAAGAGAACAACATTTCCTTCATTTTTTTATGCATGCCTGAAAATTCACCATTAATGGTGTCTTCTCTTGTTCTTCCTTAGCTCAATTCCTGTAACACCCCAACCGCTAATCCTATGCTTACCGTCTAATCGTCCTGTTAATCCTACGAGTTCGCAGCGGAAATGTTACTACTTACTACGGCGGGTGGTACAACGCCGCTAACCGCCCATACGGCTAGCTAGGTTTACCTTACTTACAGTCACGGTCTGATGAACATAATATACCGAGCTACTAAATTACTTACCAAAATACCATATACCAAATACTTACATCATTGGATCGCCGAGTATTTAAGTGTATTCCATTACATCATTTCTAAGTTCCAAAAGAATGAGTTTCTAAGGCTACTCATCTATACCAATTCCCATTCTATCAAAATCCAAAAAGGTGTACCCCATGGTACACCGGCTATTCAAAAACTACAGCCATGTACTACTCAGTACACCAATCATAATTCAGTGTTTACAATCCAAAAAGAAGATAAAAGGACTAGAACTAAGTCTTCACCTCTTCATCCCTCGCGGGTACCTGCGTGTAGTAAAAATGGTGCCCCAAGGGGCTCAGCAAACGCTGCGTATAAACTCCACATATACCGCGTGCTAGCTAGGGCACGCCGACTATTTGACGTCCACTATACATGTTGTTCATTTATTTCACACATACATGCTTGCATACAAGATACATTCATTCACAATACATTATTCATTCCAAGGCAACAATACAATAATGCTCACAATACTTACCTTCACAAGGTTAGCCAAATTATGCATCCGGGTTAATCGGAATGCTTTTACTCTTTTACTCATTACTTACTTTTTCTTACCTACACTTACTTACTTCCATTTACTTTACTTACTCATTCTTACTTACTTACTTATACTCAAGTTAAGTCGTCGGGACCTCCGGCCCTGGGGACTACGCCGTCCCACCTCCGGGATTTACTTGACTCACCAATCCGGGATGCTACCCACTTAAGGGATTTGGGCCGCGGACCAGTTTAAGAGTCAGGAATTGGAGCCAATCTCTCGTGACTCCGCATCCTCACGCGTTGCCGAAACTATATCGGACTTCTACTCATTCCAATTTAATTACCAATTTAAGTTAGATTGGTTAGCTTGTTAGGAATAAGTTAGAAGCCCAAACACATTCACAATCGGTCACAGTACATTGCAACATTCATACAAGCATTCATATTCATCCATACATTTCATGAATTATACAAACTAAATTTAAGAAAAATATACACTACATACAACACTACATGTTCACAAGTATGCATATTAACTCCGATTCGTGCATTTATCTTATTTGGTGATCAATTAGCACACAACACACAAATCAGAGTAACCAAGATAGCATACGGGGCATGAGGAATCCATACCGTTCACCGTTGTACGTGTTTCCAAACGTCCTTCCGGTGTCACAAATCAAATCCTATGATATACATACAATTGAATGATTAATCTAACTATTATTAATCTTAACACAACTACTTTTGTGTTTACTAATCCACATTCACTAAGTCTTTACATTCCTTACACTTATATTTCATTTCACTTACTTTCCATTACTTGTCCATGGTTTACATGCATATATATACATATGTATAGGTGGGTACATATATATATATATATATATATATATATATATATATATATATATATTATACTAGTTATAAGCTTACTGTTTTTTTTTTTTGTAAGTATTGGGCCGTCGACCCACCGTCCGACCCAAACCCTGGGTCGGACCATTCCAGTAGAGTTCGCCCTCTGAAATTCGCCCTGTCCGACCCAGCACTATTCCGTCCGACCCATACCCTCTGGGTCGGACCATTCCAGAAGGTTTCAGTCCCGTCGTCCAAGTCCTGTCCGACCCACGTCCGACTCACCCTCTGGGCCGGATGGAGTCAGAAACTTTGACGACGGAAAATTTTGCCTGTCCGACCCATGTCCGACTCACGGCCCTGGGTCGGACCATTCCAGAATGTTCACGTTCTGTTATTTAGGCCATGTCCGACCCACGTCCGACTCACGGCCCTGGGTCGGACCATTCCAGGAAGATTGATTTTCGTTTCTCAAGCCCCGTCCAACCCACGTCCGACTCACCGTCTGGGTCGGACGAAGTCAGAACCTTGCTACAGATTTTATTTTCCTTTCCCAATTTCACCCATTGCTTCCCCAATCTTCCTACCTACATCCTAACATGTTTTTGTACAATTTAAACACTCTAAATTATGCTAATTCATTTCCTAACTCATTACACAATTCTATACTAACTTACACACCCAATTTTCCTAAGTTTCTACTCAACACTCACATTGCTTTCTCCCATAATGCAATTTGCTACAGATTTTTTTCTAGCTCTCTCCCGACAATAGCTCCCTCTTCTAATGTCATTTTTTTTAACCCCTCTAATACATTACAACTATATTAACTATCCCTCTTAATCCACCCTCTAACTAACTAAATCAAAATCTGTTACAAGCACAATTTAGTCACCTAGTTTCTAGTTCTCTAAGTGTTCTAATTCTAGATAAATTTTGACATAACCTCCCCTAAAATTTTACATTCTCACCATATCATGTATTCACAATTTGTTACCCATTTCGCCTGTTTCAAAACAGCAATAACGTACAAGCTCTCATACACCAATACCACTACTAAACACTCTTAAAAATTCCTGCACATAACCTCTCATTCCCAAATCTGTTCGACAAGTTTTCAATGTCTTTTAAGGTTTCAAAACATTTGTCTTCTTTTACTCATTACTCTATCAGTACCTTACCATTTCCATTACTCATTTCACTTCTAAAAATCTGTTACATACATGTATATACCAAGCTACACAAAAGAGCATTCTTACCTTGTTTCTCCTTCTAGTTTTCTTTCTTCCTCTTGTTCCTTCCTTCTTTCTCTACCGGTTATGGTTTCTCAACAATCTAACATTATAACCCATCCATAAATACACCATTTTAATATTAACACCAACCCTAACATTACTTAAGCTTTTAATGTGGGTTTTAGGGTTTCGAAAATCCATTACCTTCCAAGGGTGTAAGTGCTGTTTGGGATAGCTCAAGAACAAGACTTCTCACATTCCAACAATGCCAAAAATCGGCTAGAATACAAGGGAGCAAGCAAGAGTTTAGCTCAAATTTCGTTTTGCTTTTAAGGCTAGAAAAAGATGGAGTTTTGAGAATATTTTTACCTCAAAAGAACAAGGAGAAGGAGGGCCTTCTAATGGTGGTGTTGAAGCTCCAAATGGGACATACCCATAAAAATGAAGGTTCTCCTTTTTTATTTTTGAAAAGAGGGAAATGTTGCTCTTGAGGACAGGATGACAATGGTGTAATTTTTACAATTTTTGGAGGAAGTTTAAGGGAGTAACAAGATGATAGAAGTAGAGTTTTATGAGTGGTTCTTCAAACCTCCATAGAAATCGCATGGGGGAAGAAGAAGAAACAAAAGAGAGTGAGGGAGGAGATGAGTACATGAGTGAGGGAGGAGAATGGGTAGGAGAGAGAGAATAAAGTGAGGGTGGGGGTTACTTTATTGTTTTTGTTTGTTTGTAAATTAGAAGGGAGTTAGTGAGTGTGTGAGAGAGGGGGAAATAAGGGGGCCGGCTGGCACCACCCACACACACACAATTTTTACTTTTTATTTTAAAAGTGGACACACAAGTTTGTGTTATTTATATTTCTACCTCACAACTTCCCGTTTTTGACAGTTTTTACTAATCTCTCGTTTTATTGATTTTATTGGTCCTAAAGCTTCACTAATATTTATTAATGATTATTTAGTTGACCATAATTGTTACGAGTCTATTTGACCCGCTTAAAGTCACGTTTTCCCGGTTACCTCGAAAAACGCGCTTTAAGGTTCGTTAGTGATTTTAATCCGTTTTAAGGATCCGTTTCCTTTGGGATTTGTTCCCTCATGATTATTTATACTTAATTAAGCTTCTAAATTATTCATTAGCCTAATAAATCACTATTTTTAATTACGGGGTATTTCAATCTACCCCCCTTAAGAAACTTTGCCCTCAAAGTTGCTCAAGGTTAATGGTTTAGGTAATTCTACTCATTAGGCAAACCAATTGCACCAATGTGTCTTACTACACCTATGAGGTGTTTACTCCATTCCACATTGCAAACATACACCCTTCAAGCATCATACACAATTCACATACACAATTCGACATTTTCCGTACATACCATTCCATAATATGCAATACATCATTACCATTCACAATACACATTACACATCCATCACACATCGTACAAGTACATTCATACACTACACATTACACATACATACACATACCAAATTCACTTACACTACATGTGCCATACAAAAGTCTATTACAATACCTACACACTAAGCAATGCTTACCCCGAAGCAATGCAAAAAGCAAAAGGGCTCTACCCCCCTTAAAAGGGGTACGACCCGTACCCGTATTGCTAAATGCTAGACTCTCTAGTCTATGAACAGCTGTGGGTACTTAGCCTTCATGGCATCTTCCAACTCCCATGTCGCTTCCTCGACATCATGGTTTGACCATAGGACCTTCACCATTCGTATAGACTTGTGGCGAGTGTCTCTGGTCTTCCTATCCAGGATTCTCACTGGGGTTTCAACATATCTCATTGTCGGTTCAATGGAGAGTCTCTCAGGCTCTAGCACATGGGAAGGATCAGCAATGTACTTCTTGAGTTGTGACACATGAATTACATCATGGACACGCCCCAAGTCCTCAGGTAATGCTAACCTGTAGGCTACGAATCCAACTCTTTCGGTAATAGTGTACGGCCCTACAAACTTTGGGCTAAGCTTGCCCTTCTGGCCAAATCTGAAGACACCCTTCATAGGTGAAACGCGCAAAAACACTTGGTCGCCCACGGCGAACTCAAGGTCGCGTCGTCGCACATCCGCATAGGATTTCTGTCTATCTTGGGCTGCCTTCATGTTGGCTCGAATTTGCTGCACTTCAGCTTGCACTTGCTCAGATACTCCGGTCCTATTATGACCGCTTCGCTTGACTCATCCCAACACAAGGGTGTACGGCAAGGTCAACCGTATAGAGCTTGGAAAGGCGACATCTTAATCGAGGCGTGATAGCTATTATTATACGAGAACTCGATAAGATGAAGCTTATCTAACCAACTCCCCTGAAAGTCCAAGGCACATGCCCGAAGCATGTCCTCCAGTGTCTGGATGGTCCTTTCTGTCTGACCGTCGGTCTGAGGATGGAAGGCGGTACTCAACTTCAATTCTGTACCCAACGCTTCCCGTGTAGCTCTCCAGTATCTCGAAAGAAATCTGGTGTCGCGGTCAGATACTATAGTCTTAGGGACTCCGTGGTGTCTGATAATCTCCTTATCGAAAAGCTCAGCTAGCTTTACTACCTTCCAGGTGTCCTTCATCGGTATGAATCTGGCAACCTTGGTAAGGCGATCGACTACAACCCAGATCATGTTGAGTCCTCCCCTGGCAGGTGGGAGTCCTACAACAAAATCCATGGAGATATCATGAAATTTCCACTCCGGAACTGGCATAGATTGTACCATTCCGCCCGGTCTACGATGTTCAAATTTCACCTTTTGGCATGTTAAGTATCTCAATACAAATTCCGTCACATCTGATTTCATTCCAGACCACCAGAAGTACCTCTTCATGTCTTTGTACATCTTGGAGGCTCCCGGATGGACTGACAATGCGGAACAGTGTGACTCTCGCAGGATGTGATCTCTTAGCTCAGCATTGCTTCGGGGGACGCATAGCCTGCCATTCAACCGAATCAAACCATCTTCATGTAGCTTGAAGTCATACTTCTTCTTCTCAAATGTACCATTCTCGATCTTGTGTCTGATTTCGGTTAGGTAAGGGTCGCTCAACTGAGCGTCTCGCACCTCGTCAACCAAGCTAGAAGAAGCGAGTAGCGAATGGAGCGAGTGTGCTCGACGGCTCAGGGTGTCGGCTACAATGTTTGCCTTCCCTTCCTTATACTACAAGTTGATGTCATAATCTGAAAGAAATTCCATCCATCTTCTCTGTCTCAAGTTCAATTCTTTCTGAGTGAATACATACTGTAAGCTCTTGTGGTCGGAGTAGATGGTGATGCTTACCCCATAGAGATAGTGTCGCCATATCTTCAAGGCGAAGACAATGGCTCCTAACTCTAAATCGTGAGTCAGGTAATTCTCCTCATGCTTTTTCAGCTGGCGGGAGGCATAAGCAACTACATTGCCATGCTGCATGAGTACGCATCCCATTCCTTTGCCTGATGCATCACAGTATACCTCAAATCCCTCTGTGCCCTCTGGAAGAGTAAGGACGGGCGCTGAGGTCAATGAGTCCTTAAGGCTCTGAAATGATAACTCGCAGTCGTCTGTCCATACAAATGGTGCATCTTTCTTCATCAGTGTAGTCATGGGCTTAGCGACTTTTGAGAAGTCCTTTACAAATCTCCGGTAGTAACCGGCTAGACCAAGAAAGCTCCTAATGTCGGTAACAGTCTTGGGTCTAGGCCATGATCGTACAGCTTCTATCTTAGAAGGGTCAACCGAGATACCTGCGCTCGAGATGACATGTCCAAGGAATGATACCTGATCAAGCCAAAACTCGCATTTGGAGAACTTCGCATACAGCTGGTTCTCGCGCAGTGTCTCAAGCACTTTCCTCAAGTGAGTTTCATGTTCCTCTGCTGATTTTGAGTATACAAGTATGTCGTCGATGAAGAGAACCACTGAAGTGTCCAACTGCTCACTGACTAAACGATTCATGAGGTCCATGAATTTAGCTGGTGCGTTTGACAAACCGAATGGCATCACCGTGAATTCGTAGTGGCCATATCTGGTACGGAATGTCGTTTTCTCAATGTCTTGTTCTTTGATTGCAATTTGATGATACCCAGAACGGAGATCAATCTTGGAGAAGACCGATGCTCCTTTCAGCTGGTCGAATAGGTCGTCGATGCGTGGCAATGGGTATTTATTTTTGACTGTGACCGCATTCAGCTCGCGGTAGTCAATACATAGTCGAAGACTATCGTCCTTCTTCTTCACGAAGAGAACCGGTGCTCCCCAGGGTGATACGCTCGGGCGTATAAACCCTTTGTCTAGAAGGTCTCTTAACTGCTCTGTTTAGTTCGGTCATTTCTGCAGGTGCCATGCGGTACGGTGCCCTAGCAATGGGACCGGTACCTGGCAAAAGGTCAATTTCAATTCCATTCACTGCTCTCGGTGGTGGCATGCCGGGTAGCTCCTTAGGGAATATGTCGGGAAATTCGGATACAATTGGTACATCATCACTGAACTCTGGATCTCTCTCCAGGTCTTGTACATAACACAGATATACTTCTTGGCCCTTTTTGAGCTCCCGGTACATAGCCATAGCAGATATGAGTGTGGTCAAAGGCTCCCTCGGTCTCTGGCGGTAAGATACAGTAACCCCAGAAGGACTCTTAAGGCAATCGATGCTCGGCGCAGAGGATTCTACCCTTGTGCCGCTCCAACCAATTCATTCCAATGATTAAGTCGAATCCCAATCCATTGAATAAAGAAAATGGGAAACGCTTCACTTTTGATTTCGATGGTGGCTGATTGATAAAATCTGGTGCACCTTACTCGCTCCTTCGATGGGAGAGTAACCATGAAGTTCGGTAGCTCATCCGCATCTAGCTTCAACCTCTTCACGAAGGATGGTGATACGAAAGTGTGAGAGGCGCTGGAGTCGAATAATACATTGGCATCAATGCCATTTACTGGGAATGTTCCCGTTAAGATGGTGCCGCTTCTGCCGGCTTGTGCTTCGGTGAGGATGCTCAGGTTACCTTCGGTACCGAGTCCACAACCTATTGGATTCACAATTGGATAAGTATTGATGGTGGACACAAGTGGAATTAAATCAACACTACTCTTTATTGATAAACCAACCATCATACATACCGTGTCTCTAATACACGTTACTATAACATTACATGATACTATGAATTTAATACTTCCTAAAGGTAAGGTTCAGGCGTCCTGGTTTCATGTGTGTGGCATTGATTATTACCGGCGGTGCCGTATTCAACTTGATCTTGTTGATCCCGTGATACAGCATCCTAGAGTTTCCACCCATGATTAGGACATCTCCTGATCTCAATACCAGTTTCTGTGCGAGGTCCACACGCTTCTGCTCGCTATACAAAAATACGGCGTCATCACCAATGGACCAAGACACTACGGGCACTCCTTGTTCAAGAGATTCCGCTGTCTCGTCCTTGTCTTGGTGTAACCCAAGTCGTCCTTCTTTCTCGTAGAAGTTGACGATACAGAGATCCGCTTCAAGTGCGGGGATCGGTTCATGTTCGCATTGTTGTGCAAGTTCTACTGCTTGTGTGACGAGTGTCTGAAACTCTGGTGGTATTGTCGGTGGCGTCACTCCATCTTGTGTTCGTGTCTCCTGGTATGTCTTGGTATAAGGATTCCAGTCCTTTCCCAAGCACATCATCTTCAGCTTCATCTTCGCTCCACTGGGGAATTCGGGTGTGTAAAACCCACCTTGACCCATTCCTAGCTCGTTGCATCGTCGAATGATTGGGATTTGCACTTCGGGTGTCAGGTATCCCCTTAATAAGATCATACCTGGTCGGATGACCTGACACTGTTCGTTGGTGTAGTAGTGGTTGGTGATGTCGATCTCTTCTTGATTCAGGTTTACTGGTATCGGATAACAGATACTAAAGCTTCCTATGGTTATAAATTTCATCTACGGTGAGTACTAGTTTCAACTACTTCATTTCATGCTGAATACACACTTCATTTTATTTACTTATGCATTCACTCATACAGTTACTCTACTACTTAGACATGCTACTTCAAGGATTAAAGGTTTAGATTATTACCTGGGCCGGATTTAGAACCGGACCCATCACGGTCAATCACATGAAGGACAGGCTGCCTCTGAGGTGCACCCCGTGGAGGTCCCCGAGATCCCTGTCCCTGTGGTGCCTGCTGGGTCGGTGCATCGCCAGATGCAACCTCCTTGCCTTCCCTCTGTTTTTAATTTTGGAAGTTCCCCTTTTGCTTGGTGCTCTCTGGGCATCTGTTGGCCGTGTGTCCTAGCTTCTGGCAATTGTAGCACTTGATATCTCTCCCATAGCAGTCCTTGCCGGGATGGTCTAGGTTGCACTTCCTGCACACATAGGTGCGTCCATCGGTGAAGGTTTTGGCCGAACCGGAGCTAGAACCTGAGGTTAGAGGGTTAGCACATGTGTGTGTGGATATACTGGATACATTACTTGTACGATTACGATTTAGGAATAGAGGTTTACCCTTTGGTGGGTGTGATCTCAGTGGCTTTGCTGCCACCGGTGCAGAATAACCAAGCTGAAGAAGCTCAACTGGTTTGCCCTGATCAGCATGGGCACTGCTCTCACCTGGGGATTTCTTTTGGGATTGCTGAAAGAAATTCCCCTTCTTCTTTTTCCAACTCTTCCCCTGCTTCTGCTCCTCAGTGCTGGTGTTTTTGTTGTTGGCTTTGCGCTTCAGTGCGGTTTCTTCATCCCTTAACTGGCAAGTGATTTCGACGCGAGAAGCCGCGTGATAACACTCCTGAAGAGAGGTAAATCGTGTGTAGCCCATACCGTACCGAAGGCGATGGCTCAGACCGCCATAGAAGCGATCGACCAACACTTGGCCGGTGTATCCTAGATCAGGGAGGAGACGGAGGATAGAAGTGAAGGTGCGGTAGTACTCATCCACAGACATCTTGTCTGTCATCTTCAAGGCATCCAGCTCTAGCCTTTTCTTAGTTTTCACGTGCTCCGGGTAGTACTTGGATCGGAGGAGTGATGCAAAGGACTCCCAATCGAATGTGGGGGCGCTGACGTGCTTATGCTTGATTAGCTTCCACCAATCCATCGCAACATCCTTCAAATAATAAGCAGCAACTCTGACTCGAACTCCAGCAGGAGCTTCGAGGGTTTCGAATGCCGTCTCCATCTCGGAGATATAGGCTTCGAGCTTAGCCGGATCACTCTCGCCCCTAAAGCAGGGAGGGCGGAGTTCCGCTACAGCTTTTACCCAGTTCGCTTCTCTGGGTGGTAGGGGAGGGATTGGCCCCGCTTGAGTTTGTTGGTTCTGTTGGGTTTGTTGCACGGCTTGGATCACTTGTGGTAGCATCTGTGCTACCGTGGCGGCGACGATCTCAGCTATCGTCTGCGCGCCGGGTCCGTCATTGCCCCCTCCTCTAGGGCGACCTGGACCTCTTCCTGACATCTGAATATTTAACAGTTACATTAGGCTCCGCAGGATATGACTCAAAGGTCTTGAATTTAAATAAGGTATCGCTCCTAAGAACGTCAAGGGTATCCGTTGTTAACAACGGTAGTTCCTAGTTAGGTTTCTAAGTATCCGTCTTAAGACGGTTGAAATCCTAACTCGGTAATCCCCTATGCTCGGTAACTGAGGACATCAGAGCGTAACTACGCTCTGATACCACTTTTTGTAACACCCCAACCGCTAATCCTATGCTTACCGTCTAATCGTCCTGTTAATCCTACGAGTTTGCAGCGGAAATGTTACTACTTACTACGGCGGGTGGTACAACGCCGCTAACTGCCCATACGGCTAGCTAGGCTTACCTTACTTACAGTCACGGTCTGATGAACATAATATACCGAGCTACTAAATTACTTACCAAAATACCATATACCAAATACTTACATAATTCGATCACCGAGTATTTAAGTGTATTCCATTACATCATTTCTAAGTTCCAAAAGAATGAGTTTCTAAGGCTACTCATCTATACCAATTCCCATTCTATCAAAATCCAAAAAGGTGTACCCCATGGTACACCGGCTATTCAAAAACTATAGCCATGTACTACTCAGTACACCAATCATAATTCAGTGTTTACAATCCAAAAAGTAGATAAAAGGACTAGAACTAAGTCTTCACCTCTTCATCCCTTGCGGGTACCTGCGTGTAGTAAAAATGGTGCCCCAAGGGGCTCAGCAAACGCTGCGTATAAACTCCGCATATACCGCGTGCTAGCTAGGGCACGCCGACTATTTGACGTCCACTATACATGCTGTTCATTTATTTCACACATACATGCTTGCATACAAGATACATTCATTCACAATACATTATTCATTCCAAGGCAACAATACAATAATGCTCACAATACTTACCTTCACAAGGTTATCCAAATTATGCATCCGGGTTAATAGGAATGCTTTTACTCTTTTACTCATTACTTACTTTTTCTTACCTACACTTACTTACTTCCATTTACTTTACTTACTCATTCTTACTTCTTATACTCAAGTTAAGTCGTCGGGACCTCCGGCCCTGGGGACTACGCCGTCCCACCTCCGGGATTTACTTGACTCACCAATCCGGGATGCTACCCACTTAAGGGATTTAGGCCGTGGACCAGTTTAAGAGTCAGGAATTGGAGCCAACCTCTCGTGACTCCGCATCCTCACGTGTGGCCGAAACTATATCGGACTTCTACTCATTCCAATTTAATTACCAATTTAAGTTAGATTGGTTAGCTTGTTAGGAATAAGTTAGAAGCCCAAACACATTCACAATCGGTCACAGTACATTGCAACATTCATACAAGCATTCATATTCATCCATACATTTCATGAATTACACAAACTAAATTTAAGAAAAATATTCACAACATACAACACTACATGTTCACAAGTATGCATATTAACTCCGATTCGTGCATTTATCTTATTTGGTGATCAATTAGCACACAACACACAAATCAGAGTAACCAAGATAGCATACGGGGCATGAGGAATCCATACCGTTCACCGTTGTACGTGTTTCCAAACGTCCTTCCGGTGTCACAAATCAAATCCTATGATATACATACAATTGAATGATTAATCTAACTATTATTAATCTTAACACAACTACTTTTGTGTTTACTTATCCACATTCACTAAGTCTTTACATTCCTTACACTTATATTTCATTTCACTTACTTTCCATTACTTGTCCATGGTTTACATGCATATATATATACATATGTATAGGTGGGTATACATATATATATATACTAGTTATAAGCTTACTGTTTTTTTTTGTAAGTATTGGGCCGTCCGACCCACCGTCCGACCCAAACCCTGGGTCGGACCATTCCAGTAGACTTCGCCCTCTGAAATTCGCCCTGTCCGACCCAGCACTATTCCGTCCGACCCATACCCTCTGGGTCGGACCATTCCAGAAGGTTTCAGTCCCGTCGTCTAAGTCCTGTCCGACCCACGTCCGACTCACCCTCTGGGTCGGACGTCAGAAACTTTGACGACGGAAAATTTTGCCTGTCCAACCAATGTCCGACTCACGGCCCTGGGTCGGACCATTCCAGAATGTTCACGTTCTGTTATTTAGGCCATGTCCGACCCACGTCCGACTCACGGCCCTGGGTCGGACCATTCCAGAAAGATTGATTCTCGTTTCTCAAGCCCCGTCCGACCCACGTCCGACTCACCGTCTGGGTCGGACGAAGTCAGAACCTTGCTACAGATTTTATTTTCCTTTCCCAATTTCACCCATTGCTTCCCCAATCTTCCTACCTACATCCTAACATGTTTTTGTACAATTTAAACACTCTAAATTATGCTAATTCATTTCCTAACTCATTACACAATTCTATACTAACTTACACACCCAATTTTCCTAAGTTTCTACTCAACACTCACATTGTTTTCTCCCATTATGCAATTTGCTACAGATTTTATTCTAGCTCTCTCCCAACAATAGCTCCCTCTTCTAATGTCATTTTTTTAACCCCTCTAATACATTACAACTATATTAACTATCTCTCCTAATCCACCCTCTAACTAACTAAATCAAAATCTGTTAGAAGCACAATTTAGTCACCTAGTTTCTAGTTCACTAAGTGTTCTAATTCTAGATAAATTTTGACATAACCTCCACTAAAATTTTACATTCTCACCACATCATGTATTCACAATTTGTTACCCATTTCGCCTGTTTCAAAACAGCAATAACGTACAAGCTCTCATACACCAATACCACTACTAAACACTCTTAAAAATTCCTGCACATAACCTCTCATTCCCAAATCTGTTCGACAAGTTTTCAATGTCTTTTAAGGTTTCAAAACATTTGTCTTCTTTTACTCATTACACTATCAGTACCTTACCATTTCCATTACTCATTTCAACTTCTAAAAATCTGTTACATACATGTATATACCAAGCTACACAAAAGAGCATTCTTACCTTGTTTCTCCTTCTAGTTTTCTTTCTTCCTCTTGTTCCTTCCTTCTTTCTCTACCGGTTATGGTTTCTCAACAATCTAACATTATAACCCATCCATAAATACACCATTTTAATATTAACACCAACCCTAACATTACATAAGCTTTTAATGTGGGTTTTAGGGTTTCTAAAATCCATTACCTTCCAAGGGTGTAAGTGCTGTTTGGGATAGCTCAAGAACAAGATTTCTCACATTCCAACAATGCCAAAAATCGGCTAGAATACAAGGGAGCAAGCAAGAGTTTAGCTCAAATTTCGTTTTGCTTTTAAGGCTAGAAAAAGATGGAGTTTTGAGAATATTTTTACCTCAAAAGAACGAGGAGAAGGAGGGCCTTCTAATGGTGGTGTTGAAGCTCCAAATGGGACATACCCATAAAAACGAAGGTTCTCCTTTTTTTATTTTTGAAAAGAGGGAAATGTTGCTCTTGAGGAGAGGATGACAATGGTGTAATTTTTACAATTTTTGGAGGAAGTTTAAGGGAGTAATAAGATGAGAGAAGTAGAGTTTTGTGAGTGGTTCTTCAAACCTCCATAGAAATCGTATGGGGGAAGAAGAAGAAAGAAAAGAGAGTGAGGGAGGAGATGAGTACATGAGTGAGGGAGGAGAATGGGTAGGAGAGAGAGAATAAAGTGAGGGTGGGGGTTACTTTATTGTTTTTGTTTGTTTGTAAATTAGAAGGGAGTTAGTGAGTGTGTGAGAGAGGGGGAAATAAGGGGGCCGGCTTGCACCACCCACACACACACAATTTTTACTTTTTATTTTAAAAGTGGACACACAAGTTTGTGTTATTTATATTTCTACCTCACAACTTCCCGTTTTTGACAGTTTTTACTAATATCTCGTTTTATTGATTTTATTGGTCCTAAAGCTTCACTAATATTTATTAATGATTATTTAGTTGACCATAATTGTTACGAGTCTATTTGACCCGCTTAAAGTCACGTTTTCCCGGTTACCTCGAAAAACGCGCTTTAAGGTTCGTTAGTGATTTTAATCCGTTTTAAGGATCCGTTTCCTTTGGGATTTGTTCCCTCATGATTATTTATACTTAATTAAGCTTCTAAATTATTCATTAGCCTAATAAATCACTATTTTTAATTACGGGTTATTTCAATTCCAATCTTCAAAGGGCTAGGAGGATTCCTATCTTGCTACTTATTCAAGTTTCCCTCTCAAATTCCAAGGTAAACTTCCATTTTAATGAATTAAAACACTTATGTTAAACTAGGGTTTGTATATGAGTTTAAGTATAAATTCTTAAGCTCATTACCCTTATATGTGTGTGTGGATAGATGGTTGATAAGCAATCAAGGTCCTTACCGAATTTTAAACAAGGAAACAAGAAAGAAGTTTGTGAGGAAAGGAGGTAAATGTGCTAACCTAATGTAGTTTGAATGCAATAGGAAAAATGAGCTTAAGTTGTCATTAAAACTACTTAAGGAGCTAATGGTAAATGAGTTAGTAAAATGCTCTCAAGGAGTTTATTAAGGGCATGTGTGATGTTGAGTGTATTTGCAGGTTAAAGGCAATTATTATGTGGGAAATTTAGTGTTTAAGGTTTATGCTATTTAAGGACCTAAGAGCCATGTAATTTAAGGACCTAAGTGTCAAGCAATTTAAGTTTATGCACTATATTGTGATGTAGTGTAGTTTAAGGATTTAGATGTGTGTAAAGAACATTCTTTGTGAAGATGAAAGTCTTGGATGGTTAAAGGATGAAAAACAATATGTTTGTGTGTATTAAATGAATAAGGGTTTTTGGTTGTATTAAGGTGAAAAATTATGTGATTTGGTGTAAGGAGATACAAGAGAAACTATGTCGAAATTCGGTTAATGAACAAGGAGTTTTAGGTGTTCAAAATGATGTTTGGTGACCTAGGTTGAACTAGGAATGATTAAGGTTTAAATTGGTGGAAGAAGGTGAATTAAGGTGTTCTTAAGTGTTAAAATGTCTTGGTCATTATCTTGGAGGATTTAGAATGCAAATGAGAGTTAAGGATACTTCAAGCCATGGTGAGATTGTGTTAAGGATTTATACAAAGGTTGGTAACAATGAGGAAGTAAGGTGTTGTAAGGAAGATGTGTGAACTTGTGGAGAAAATTCTTGGAAGGACATAAAGTATTTTGGTGGACTAAATAATGTGTGGGAACAGGCTATAAACCTAAGGGGGAAACATTATAAGTGTTGATCATTTTGGCAAGAAATGAGTAAGTGTTTAAGGGTGTAGAAAATGAGGTTTTTGGCACGTCCGAACTACCGTCCGAACTTGGAAGTTCGGACATGCCCTGTTGTGTTTAAGTTTTCTGAGCTTCGACCAGTGTCCGAACTACTGTCCGAATTTGGAAGTTCAGACACACCCATCTCTATTCTCTGGTTTGGCCTCGAACAGTGTCCGAACTTGGGAAGCTCGGACGCATGTTCGGACATTCGTCAGTTTGCACCCTTTTGAGTCTCGAACAGTGTCCGAACTTGGGAAGTCCGGACACAAGTTCGGACAAGGTGCTGTTTTGACCAAAAACTTTGTTTAAGGTTAGAAAATGATATCTAATGATGGGGATTGATAAGTAATGATGTTATGAGATTGTTAAGGACATGTTAAGTGAGTTATAATGATAATTGAGTGGGCGAAAAGTTGTGTTAAAATGTGAAAGTAAAACAAGTTTAAAATGTAAAGTTATTTAACTGATTAACGGGAGTAAGTCGTGAGCATTAGACTTTAAACAAACAAGTTACCCCGATGTTAATGAAAGTAAATGTAATGTTACCAGTTGTTCAAAGATGTTACGAGGAACATGTGATGGCACGTTAGAGTGAAACCCCGGTGACAGGTATGGTTTTCTTACAACCTGTGTCCAACAGGATTACACCGGCTTGTATGCCAATGTGTTTTTCTGTATGTTTGCCACGTTGTAAGATAAAACATGTAATGAGTTTATAGTAATTCATTTATGTGGCGTGTTCAATTCTGATACCATTTAACCTCGAAAGTGCTAAACATTAGCTAACTGAGTCTACGATCACATGAGAGATTGGTATTCGGATTTAACGACCCGAACCATGGGACGTTCTAACCACGGCTATGCGTGAGTTAATTGTGTGATGTTTGTGTGTGAATGTATGGACCTCCCGCGTGTGTTTAACCCAGTTGTAATACCTTACGGTGTGTGGGTGTAATAGGTTCCATAATGGAGCTCTAACTGTTTACTTATAAGTATATATGTACTAATGGGGGGTGAGGAATCCGGTCGTTCCGGTCACGCGTTGTTTGGGAGTGGGTATCCATCCTTGCTTTACCTTCCTCTCTGTTATGGTTGTTTTTCCTTCTTGGATTACGATCTCCCACTAGCTTACTCCAAAGCTTAACTATTCTGACTTATGATCGGTCTAGGGGGAACATGTATTTGTGTGATGTGTTCGGGTCACTAAATCCGATCCATCTTTAAGTTAAGTTACTCGTCCGACTATTAGGACGGTAACGAGTGTTGTATAACGAGCTTAACATGAGGGTGATATCATTATCTAGGCTCATGTAACACCCCTATAATAATAAAACAACAGCGGAAAATAAACTAAAGGTGCTACAGACCATCGGGCTCCAAACACCCGGTACCAACCTCACCAATTACAACCATTACAATTAACTAAGTTACGGTCTGAACTTCTAGAAAACTTAACATAAACATAACAATAATAAAATACTTTCACTCTCCATAAACCTAATCCCATCCCAATCACTCATGCTCTTCGTGGCCACCTGTAAATCAATT
The DNA here is from genome assembly GCA_023374045.1 of Limonium bicolor. Classification (NCBI taxonomy): domain Eukaryota; kingdom Viridiplantae; phylum Streptophyta; class Magnoliopsida; order Caryophyllales; family Plumbaginaceae; genus Limonium; species Limonium bicolor. The sequence goes on from CM041780.1 coordinate 307,165,271, forward strand.
GTACCTGCAAGATGAAACCAAGCAGCCCACCCCGGGAGGGGTGAGTCAGTTCCCTGGAATGGAACTGGTACTAATCTCCAAAACAAACTTATAAAACAACTCTTAAATAAATATTAGCTTGAAAGCAATCACTTGAACCACTCAGAGGAACAAAGCATTTCACAAATCTTCACACCAAGATAACAAATTAAGAATAGAGATAAATAACAGAAAAGTAAAGTTAGTGAAACAAAACCACATCATGTGTTAGTGAACATCCATTGCCTTAGTTAGACCCAATTCCCGTTAGGAGTAGAAAGACTAAGATAGTCACAAAGGACTAGGAATGATAAGATAGATCCAAGAACCAATAACTCAAGAGAGGAATAATTCAACTGGGAGAGATGGCCCCCACCGTCAAGTACGTCCTTTTAGGACAGGGGATATACAGCCCCTCACTGTCTACAACGTCCTCTTAGGACAAGGGATATACAGCCCTTTACTGTTAATATAAATGTCCGTATGGACGAGGGATATACAGCTCCTGCTGTCAAATATTAATGTCCGTATGGACGAGGGATATACAGCCCCCTGCTGTCAAATATAAATGCCCCTATGGGCGAGGGATATACAGCCCCCTGCTGTCAAATATAAATGCCCCTATGGGCGAGGGATATACAGCCCCCTGCTGTTACCAATGAAGACGTGCACACGTCTTCAATGGTAACAGCAGGGGGCTGTATATCCCTCGCCCATAGGGGCATTTATATTTGACCCTGCTGTTACCATTGAAGACGCGCGCACGTCGAAACCTCAAGAACCAGCTCATGGATGAAATGATATCCAGAGTCAAAAGAAGAATTACCACATTGGCCTTTTTCAAATTCCCATCAGATCACTAACTACCCAGAGAAATACCAAAACACTCAGTCCTACAGAGTGCAGATGCGTAAACCCTAAGCAGTCAATGTCTAATGGAACAACCAAAGAGAAGGAACCAATACCCAAGTGTGTTTCACATTCAAGGCTCAGTTAGTCACACAACCATTTCCTTTTTAGAAATTCCTCTTAAAGTCAGTTAGCGTTTTCCAAAACATTCCACAAGTCAATCAGCAAAAATATCGGAGTACGAGAAATCGTACAAAACATTCCATAAAGTCCAAACACACAACAAGTTGAGTACAAGAAATCGTACCTGGGTAACGCTGTAGCAGTTCTAGTCAACTTGCGCAAACAATCAACAGTACTCTGAAGAATATTAAAGGTAATCTATCATCAATCACTTGTAGCCTATGTTAAGCTTAAATAAACTCCTTACTCTTATTCCAAAGTCTCAATTGCCTTTTAAGCCCTCACTTAAATGTTATGTATAATCTTTGAGTTATCTGAGAACGTTGTATAGCCCAAGGTGGTAAGATCAAGGAATGTATTCGATTAACATTTGCTAATTGTCCACTCCTATCCACTTTATTCATACTTAACCACAATCCTCACATTCAAGACTTTTGAGACCTCTATATCATAATGTGTTTATATTATATAATTAAATCTAAGAATTTCAATAATAATCTTAAGCTCAATACCTTTATTCTTAATTTAGAATAAACATTGTATTATGACCTACGATGGACTCATCTCAGGATATTATACTACTATCCCACAATGTAAAGATTATGTATTCAAACAATATCCACTAGATAACCCATTACGATTAAGTCTTTCCCTTAACTTAATTAAGATCTACATCTTGTATATTGAAATTGTAGTGTTGTAGACGTGTTTTATTATAACTTAATTGAACTGCTAAACTCAATTATCATATCCTTAGTTCATAATGACTTCCTATTATAACCGTCTAATAATCTTGTCATAAGATGTTGAGTTACCTCTCATATTGAAACAACTATATTATAGTTAACTTAGACTTGTCGAACTCTTACATTTAGCATTCACAAGGTACATTATTTGCTTAATTATTACCTATATAATAAGGTGTTTAAATATAACCTTTTATGTATCCTTACTTACCTTTAATCTCCTAAATGTTTTATTTTTACACACATACACTCTATAGACTATGTATAATCCTTTTGTACTAACCTTCAATAAGCTTAAGCCTTAAATACGTTTTAAATTGTTTTACAGAACCTAAGGTTTCAAAGGAATAACCAAAAAATTAATTTCCTTTATTGTATTTAGGATGGACAATATATCTACGTAGAGTAGAATTTATCTGAGAATTAAATTCTGGTTCATAAGTGAAATTGTTAATTATTTAATAAGATAATCTATTAAGAAAATTCCCATATTTTATATTCAAATAACCTATCATTACTTCCCATTACCGTAAAGTATAACAATATAATATCTTATGTAACTTAGTTTTATCTAATAAAAGGTTCAAAGGTTTTAAGTATCAAATTCCTATTTATAAACCTTCCTATAAATTCTCACTACTAAATACCTCACTTAACTGTAAACTCACATCCTGAATATTGGTAATAAATGTATCTTATATGGCTTATCTAATCCTAAGAAACTTAAGGATAATTATTTAGATAAATTTCCAAATCATCGTTTAATATAGATTATATCATAATCCTTTTAATGATTCTATCTTAAAACATTAAGTTATATTTCAATACCATAAAAGTTAAGAAATGATTAAATCTAGACTTACTAATCCACCTCACATTTAGATGTAAAAGTATTTTATTTATTTTATTATTGTTTATATATTAAGAACATTTAGATGTAAAAGTATTACATTTATTCATTAATTATATAGTAAGTTCTATTTGTGTAAAATCTAATTACAAATATTCCTAAGTCCCAACTTATTAATTACCTAACCAAATTACAGATTTACATTATGGTCTTTGACAAATAATATTACACATGTATTTTAATATGGTTTATATAAATCTCAGAAATCCAAGATAACTCTTTAAGCTCAATTTCATAACCACAATTTAGTACTACCTCATATAATATTCTTTTAATAGTATTATGTATAGGTTTAGTTTAACTTATTAATTCCTTCATATTCTATTTGCTATAAGGTATTTTATGTCTTTTATTTATTTAGTTATTTATCGTATATGTATACTAGGATTTATTCAAGACATTCTTTATGTAGTTTTATTGCATTTAATTATTTACATTAACTTTTACACATATCTACATCCGAAATATGGTTTATAAAATAAAGTGTTTCCCTTATTTATTCCATATATATAAGTATACCCGTATTAGAAATTAACTAAGACATTCCCTATGTAATCTATCATATTTAAACTATCTTATTAAAACAACCTTAAACTATATTCCAAGTATATTTCGTAAAGTATTTCTTTTACTATATCTTAGGATTCAAGCTCTTAAAATATTTAATTATGATAGGTGTTAATTAAACTAATTCCTTGTTTTACTCTAAGTTACTACTTAATCCCATTTTTATAAATGCGTAAAAATAAATATATATTTATTCCTTAGTTTAAATAAAAATGTTAACTCCCATATAATATAGTAAATAAAACGTAAGATAACTAGATCCCTTAATTTATATAAGTTTCTACTAAGTAAGTATATATACATATATGTAAATAATTTCACTTCTCTTAAAAGCCAATACTAAAACATTTATAAATTTACTGTTATAAAAATGTTAATTTAGTTCCCCCTTAATTTCCCCAGCTTAAAAGTTGATTAACAAACCTTACTTTAATTTTTGGTTACATTAAAAACCATATATTATAGGTTATCCTTATGAAAAACTCATAAACACAATTTTTAAAATCTTTTACCATTGCCCAAAAATTCCCAAATTTAATATACAGTAACTATAACATTTTAGACATATTATAAAATTTTTATTTCATAAAAATATCTTTTAAATTCAGCCAAATAATTCCAGAAAACCCGTAATTTGCAAAAATCATAACTTATGTTTAAAAACTCCAAAACCTTATAAATTTACATCAAAATAAACTAGATTTAATAGGGAATCTATGGTTAAAATTTCAAGTCAAAATACCTTCGGGAAGGTATTTAAATTAATTCAACAATTTAGAGTTAAATTCTGAAACATTATAAACTTAAACATCTTTATTATCCACGATCTAATCCTGGCCGTCCATTTCCTTAAGTCCAGATCGGACGGATGCTGAAGCCCCAATTCTTCATCAAATCCAAAATCGAAGTCGAGTACTAAATCGACAATATCTCCCAATCTACAGAACAAAATCGAGTGATTCTTGTTTCTATGGTTTCGAAATTAAATTACGGTTCTAATGAGACCAATTTCCCCAATTATAATGCAGTATACGATGGGTTTCGAATTCGATTTCGAGGTTAGGGGTCTTAAGAGTTTTTGAATTCGATTCTCCCAAATTCACTCAATCTAAAGCGTAATTGATGCAATTAAAACATGTTTTTGACCGACAATGTAATGTAGATTAGCAAGGTTGAAGGAATTTGAAGGAAACTTACCGGAATTGCAACAACGGAGCAAATCGAATTCGGAAATCTGGAAAGTTTCGAACTTTCGAGCAGTTCACGGGGCCGACTTTGAGGATCTATATCTTGCAGTACAGATCGAGTTAGGCTATGTGTAAGGGCTTAATCTAAAGAGGGAACATAGGTCTACACATCGATAGCAAGAACTCACTCTAAATCGCAATACACAGAAAGAAATCTAAGTCGAAAGTTACGAGTTTATACCTTACGTTTTCCGGAAAAATCCATGATTTTATGGGATGACAAATCCGAAACTTTAGACACCTCTCTCTTCCAAACGGTTGGGAATTAGCTTTGGTCATCAACATGAAAGTTGTAGAGGGATTAGAGCTCTTCAAAACGAGCTAAAGAACATGAAATTTGGCTGAGAAACGAAGAAGTTATGGCTAGCCGAAGTTACCTGATTCGAAAGGAAAAACTGGAACTGCAGTTACAGTTTTTGCAGGGTGGCTACTTTGATTCGATTTTCCGGTTGATTCAGAACGAGTTAGGGTTTGTGTGAGTTATGGTTGTTTAGAGGGAATGTAGGAGAAGACAACAAAGAAGACGGCACTCAAAAATTCCAAAGGATAAGAAAGTTATGAAGGTCACAAGATAGGGCAACAAACTAATTTCTGTTGGCGAAAAACAAGGAGAAATCGACAAAGTGTTGGGCGGCCTGTGATTGACTGACACGTGGCAGATCTCAAAGTTTTGACTCTAAACTTCAATCTAGCATAACTTTGGCTAGGATGATCCGTTTTTGACGTTCTTTTTATCGATCTTCATGGTTTTCCATAACCTATTTATTAGTATAGGTTTCATGTGCTAGTTTGACCATTCTCAAAAAGTCAACCCTAGCAAGGCTTAATAAGCTTTAAGGTTTCTATAATTTTATTTTGACTTTTATGTTTCAAAACAATGTTCCAACTCTTTTTAAAATCTTTATAATATACTTGGAGTGTTTAGAAATTTTCCCAAGATTTATTGACTTATAAATCTTATTATTAAATTCATAATACTATATAATAATATATAATAATTAAGTATTTAATTGTATACTTTAGAGTTAAATAGGAGGAATCCCCTAAAATAATTTCCATAATTCCATATAATATTAATGCTCATAACTCCATACAATAATTTAATATTCATAATTCCTTATACTAATTTAATACTTAATAGTATTATTAAAGGTTTAATAACAGAAATCCCCTAAATTAATTTAAATTAATTTAGGGGTATTTCAGTATATCCTCCTTAAAAGAAACTTCGCCTCGAAGTTTAAAAATCAACTAATAGGCACTCACACCGCTTCGGGTGTGCTGAGACAATAATAATTCCAATGAAATTCCATACCAATCCAACCCTTTATTTCCATCCATTTCCATAACAACATTCCACCCGAGATTACTCAAAATCAAAACGAACCAAGATATACCAAGACATAGCATGATGAAAATCAACAGTCACACACTGTGTCATAATGTAAAAACCAAGCACATACAAACACCTCTCATTCTACTAATAAGGCAACATGGCATAATCTGAATGAGGTGACGAAGGAAGAGTATGCCAGTATATCCCCCTTAAAAGAGCTAAGGTACGCCCTCGTACCGCTACTAACGACACACATTCAAAGAATCCAACCCCTTATTAACCAGCTTTGTTGTAAATTTTATTGCACTGTTGATTTTATCTGCGATCGATATACATATATCTGTATCTCTTGATTGTTTTGTATTTGAATTTTCTTAACTGTTATAAAATTTTATTTTATGATCCTTATCCTTTCATTTTATGACCGGTACGAATTATACGCCATTATATGGTCATTTTATCATATCAATTATATTAACAAGCTATAAATCAGGTGTAACGTATTTGAGTAGTTTAAAATAATATTTCAGATCATTTAATAATCCTCAATAATCTTCCAAAATCATCTTCAAGAATTTATTAGTCAACCCTATGCTAAAACTCTATAAAATAAATATTTTTGTGACTTTTCAAGTTTCAATTGTTTTTATAATGAACTATCGTATTTCAGACGATTCATTCAGTGTTTACTTCATAAAATTTACTTATTATATATATACATAAATTCACCCAAGGCAGAATTTTAGGAAGTTCCTATAATGTAGCTCCAAAATCTGATTTCTTTATCTTAAAATTTATTTTTCGAGGTAGGGACTCTATATATAAATTTTAAGTCAGATGAATTAGTCTAGAGAAAGTTTACTCACTCTTGATAACTATTTTTCTTAGGGTTTGTTCTATGTAAGTATTATTCTGATCATTAGATCTTAGTACTCTCGCAGATAATGGTGGCTTTTGGTAAATATCACTCTTAGTGTGGCTTCTAAAATTTTATACATGTATAATGTTAAACTTCCAAGTAAACATGAAAATTTCCAATCTTTAAGTAACTCTCAATTTTTCACTAAACGCTCAATACTCCAAGTATTTAAGGTTCAATAGTATTTAGTTTATTATTACTCATGTGTTTTCACCCCATAGGTAAGTATTTTGCACCAAGGATTTAACTCGGTAAACTCTTTACATGTATGAATTTAGTACTGGATCTTAATATATAAGTTTTGAATTGTTCATTGTGGCTAGTAATGAAATATGCCTAGCTCAAGATTTCATGATGGTAACGTCTTACCACCACTTCCCCTCAAGTTCAACACAATCCATCACCTGCGTAGAAGATTATTTACAGTAAGATGACAAGGCTTGTCTAGCCCCTAAACTTCTAGAAGTGGGTGTGCACCCCCACTACTTTCAGCCTAGGAGTTCGTCGCACCAGGCACTTCCCGTAGGGTGTTAGGTTTAGGTGTTTTCTTTCTAAAGTTAGCATAGAGTTTTAGTGTGGTTTATGGGTTCAGGTGTATGCTACTAGTGTTTGTTACTTAATAATTTTCTAGACTTAAGATTTATCCAAACATTACCTTTAGGCAACAATTTGTACCAAGTAATTCTTGAGATTTATTTTCAAACTTTAAAGGAGTTGAAGTACTTTCACATAATATCAATACTAATTTAGTTATTTAAAGTTCTATTTGTATATTGTTTTCAACCAAAAGTATTCTTTAAAATTTCTAGGAGCATGTGTACTTGCTCTTAAGGAATTGTATTCTTAGCCATGTATTCTCCATAAGTATGCTTTTGAAAATAGCTTAATATATGATTTATCCCAACCAAAATCTTAACATACTCAATAGATGATATTTCAACCTATATTTCTACCGTAGTTTAATGTTCGAACACAGCACACCATTCTCTACAGATATTCATAAAAAGAAAAGTGTATAAAGAAATCATTCACTAATCTAAGAAGGGTTAGGAGTCATGCCTTACTGGAATCCTCACTTCCCAATTCTACCCCAATTCCCCAGTTTTAAGTGCGCCTATAATCTAAGTATTTCACTCGGCTTGTTTCTCGGGTTCAGAGCGTAACTACGCTCTGATACCACTTTCTGTAACACCCCTATAATAATAAAACAACAGCGGAAAATAAACTAAAGGTGCTACAGACCATCGGGCTCCAAACACCCGGTACCAACCTCACCAATTACAACCATTACAATTAACTAAGTTACGGTCTGAACTTCGAGAAAACTTACATAAACATAACAATAATAAAATACATTCACTGTCCATAAACCTAATGCATCCTAATCACTCATGCTCTTCGTGGCCACCTGTAAATCAATTGTACCTGCAGATGAACCAAGCAGCCCACCCCGGGAGGGGTGAGTCAGTTCCCTGGAATGGAACTGGTACTAATCTCCAAAACAAACTTATAAAACAACTCTTAAATAAATTTAGCTTGAAAGCAATCACTTGAACCACTCAGAGGAACAAAGCATTTCACAAATCTTCACACCAAGATAACAAATTAAGAATAGAGATAAATAAGAAAAGTAAGTAGTGAAACAAAACCACATCATGTGTTAGTGAACATCCATTGCCTTAGTTAGGCCCAATTCCCGTTAGGAGTAGAAAGACTCATAGTCACAAAGGACTAGGAATGATAAGATAGATCCAAGAACCAATAACTCAAGAGTGGAATAATTCAACTGGGAGAGATGGCCCCCACCGCCAAGTACGTCCTTTTAGGACAGGGGATATACAACCCCTCACTGTCTACAACGTCCTCTTAGGACAAGGATATATACCCTTTATGTAATATAATGTCCGTATGGACGAGGGATATACAGCCCCTGCTGTCAAATTCCTGTGTATGGACGAGGGATATACAGCCCCCTGCTGTTCTAAATGCCCTATGGGCGAGGGCTCTACAGCCCCTGCTGTCAATATAATGCCCTATGGACGAGGGATATACAGCCCCCTGCTGCTACCATTGAAGACGCGCGCACGTCGAAACCTCAAGAACCAGCTCATGGATGAAATGATATCCAGAGTCAAAAGAAGAATTACCAACATTGACCTTTTTCAAATTCCCACCAGATCACTAACTACCCAGAGCAATACCAAAACACTCAGTCCTACAGAGTGCAGAAGCGTAAACCCTAAGCAGTCAATGTCTAATGGAACAACCAAAGAGAAGGAACCAATACCCAAGTGTGTTTCACATTCAAGGCTCAGTTAGTCACACAACCATTTCCTTTTTAGAAATTCCTCTTAAAGTCAGTTAAAGTTTTCCAAAACATTCCACAAGTCAATCAGCAAAAATATCGGAGTACGAGAAATCGTACAAAACATTCCATAAAGTCCAAAACACAACAAGTTGAGTACGAGAAATCGTTCCTGGGTAACGCTGTAGCAGTTCTAGTCAACTTGCACAAACAATCAACAGTACTCTGAAGAATATTAAAGGTAGTCTATCATCAATCACTTGTAGCCTATGTTAAGCTTAAATAAACTCCTTACTCTTATTCCAAAGTCTCAATTGCCTTTTAAGCCCTCACTTAAATGTTATGTATAATCTTTGAGTTATCTGAGAACGTTGTATAGCCCAAGGTGGTAAGATCAAGGAATGTATTCGATTAACATTTGCTAATTGTCCACTCCTATCCACTTTATTCATACTTAACCACAATCCTCACATTCAAGACTTTTGAGACCTCTATATCATAATGTGTTTAGATTATATAATTAAATCTAAGAATTTCAATAATAATCTTAAGCTCAATACCTTTATTCTTAATTTAGAATAAACATTGTATTATGACCTACGATGGACTCATCTCAGAATACTATACTACTATCCCACAATGTAAAGATTATGTATTCAAACAATATCCACTAGATAACCCATTACGATTAAGTCTTTCCCTTAACTTAATTAAGATCTACATCTTGTATATTGAAATCGTAGTGTTGTAGACGCGTTTTATTATAACTTAATTTGAAATACCCCAAACCTTGATATGTTGTTAAACATTTAAAATATGGTATGTAAAGGCTAAAAAGTGCCTTAGAAACATCAATGAACAATTTAAACCACAGTAAATGCAATAAAGCACTAAGATACAGTTTGAGCAAAAACATGCTCTAAGCTATGAGTGAACTTGGTTAGGACCCAAAGAGCCTACCAAGACTTAATAATATTCAATTATGATTTAATAGGGCTAGTTAAGTCCTTAGGAAACCTTGGTAGTCAGTTAAACCAAATAAAACACAAGGAAATACCTTAAAGTCAATAAGAGCAAAAATGTGCTCTAAGCTTGGGATAAATTTGTATAAGACCTAATGGTCATACCTATACCTTATAAATATGTTAATGAACATATTAAATCAACTACCAAAGAAAAGCAAGCTTGAAAACAAGTTAAGACACAAAATGTGCTTTGTTTTTGTGAATAGTGATTTTTATAAGCTAGTTGTAACATATGTTGTTATAAGTAATTAAATTGACCAACAAAGACTATAATACCCTTAATGATATAAATGGGGCCGGTTTTTGTAGTAATGAGTCACCAAACATGTTAACTTGTTAAGTAAATAAAGGTGACTCATAGGTTACTATTTGCTTTAAGTTATAAATATCTTTAAAAGCAAAACCAATCTCATTTCTCCCTTCCTCCTTCATTTCACACGGTTTCTAAGCCTTCTTCTACCTCTCTTCCTTTTTTTCTCACGGTAATGCTACAGCAACAGCACCAAATGCCATCTTCCATTGCCAATATTTCTTAGCTCACTTAACCAAATCAAAAACAAACACCACCATTCTCTTCCTCTCATCAAGCTCTTCATTTCTATCTTCTCAAAACTTCAAGAGCCCCATTTCGGTGCCATGGAGTTCCACCATTGAAGGAGCTTGAGCTTGTCTTTCCACATATTATTGATCTCCTTTGCTTCTAGGTAAGGAATCTCAAGGAAAAATCAAGTTTCCTCCATGTTTTGTCATTGACCGAAAATATTCATTGATGGAGCTCCTTGTGTTGCTTTGTTCTAGCTCCATTTGAATCTTTCATGGACTAGGTGGAGTCCTCTCTTCATAGATATTCAAACTCCCTTCAAAGATTAAGGTAAAACAACTACATTAATGTTTTGAAATAATGTAAACCTAGGGTTTACAATGAGATGAAGCATAAAGCTTATATACTCATTTCAATGTTGGTATATTGTTTAGTAGTTGACAAGGAAAGAAATGCCTTATCGGTTTTAAGAGGAAACAAGAAAGAAGTTTGTGAGGAAAAGAGGTAAATATGCTATCTCAATGTGGTTTAATGCCTTAGGAGAAATGAGCTTATATTGCTTGTTAAAATGATCTAAGGAGCCAAAGGTGAATGACCTAGTGAAATGCTCTCAAGGAGTTTATTAAGGGCATATGTATTGTTGGGTGTATTTGCAGGTCAAAGGCATTATTTATGTGGGAAATTCAGTGTTTAAGGTTTATGCAATTTAAGGGCCTAAGAGCCATGTTATTTAAGGGCCTAAGTGCCAAGCAATTTAAGTTATGCAGTATATTGTGATGTAGTGCTAAATGTGTGAAGTTTGTGTATAAAAAATGTGTTTGATGGATTTTAGGTGTTTTTGGATGAAATAAGGTAAAAAAAACCTAAGTGTTGGATGTGAGTATGTACAAGAGAAGCTATGGCCAAATAAGTGATGTTTAGGTAAGATGAGAAAAAGGAGGTTTAGTTAGTAAGAAAAGAAGCTTGAGAGATGATGTTAAGGTGTAGAGGAAACACCTTGGTATAGTGGTCATTAAAGGTGAAATACCACCTAGAAATCTTAAGGAGAAAACATTGTAAGTGTTAGGAATTTTGTGAAGATATAAGTAAAGGCTTAAGGAATTAGAAAATGAGTTTTATGAGTGTTTGAGGATGTCTTAAGGTGTGTTTGAAGTGCCCAAATGAGGTTAGGGAGTACTAGGTTATATGGGGTGAAGTTTGGAGTTGAATGTAAAAAGGAAAACAAAGGTCTGGGGCAGACCGAACTTGCGACCGGACTTGCAAGTTCGGTCGAGCCCAGTTTACCCTGCGAAAATTGGCTTCTGGAATGGACCGACCTTGGGGACCGGACTTGCAAGGTCGGTCGGGCTTGTATTTTGTGTACGGATTGAGTTACTGGAATCGACCGGACTTGGGTAAGTCCGGTCGGTAAGGTCGGTCGGACCAAAAATGTTGTTTATGGTTATAAAGATGATATTTGGACATTAGAATATACCTAGGAACATTAGGTAAGTTTATACAATTGATGGAGGTGGAGAAATAATGCAACAAGGTTTGAAAAATGCAATTTTACCAAGTCTTTAGCTTTGGTCCGGGACCTAGGTCATGGTTCAAGTCCCGGACCAGGGGTGTAAAATAGGCCGAGACTCACATAAGGATGTGGTCTGGGACTTAGGCCTTGTATAAGGTCCCGGACCACCCCATTTTAAAGGCCGAGAGTGGAGTTTGCTTCTGGTCCGGGTCTTAAGTTAGGGACCAAGTCCCGGACCACTATAAAAACATGGTTTAAGCTTATTAAATGATGTCTAATGATAGGGATAAGTTAGTAATGATATTATAAGGTTATGTAGGACATGTTAGGTGAGTTATAGTCACAATTTGGTGGGTGAAAAGTTGTAATAAAAAGTGAAAGTAAATCAAGTTAAAATTGATAAAGTTATGTAACTAAGTTAACGGGGAAAAGTTATAAGCATTAGACATTAAATGATCGTGCTACCCCGATGTTAATAAAAGTACATGTAATGTTATCAGTTGTTCAAGAATTGCTCGAGGAACGTAAGTGGACATGATAAAGTGGACTCCGGTGACAGGTATGGTTTTCTTGCAACCTGTGTCCTACCGGATTACACCGGCTTGTATGCCAATGTGTTTTCTGTATGTTTGCCACGTTATAAGATAAATCATGAAACGAGTTTACAGTCGTTATTGCTGTTGTATGTTTACGTGCCGATACCGGTAACCTCGAATGCGCTTGAAGGGCTAGTTAACCACTATTAGGTAAACGTAGGAGAACGGTATCCGGTAACAACATTTCCGACTTAAGGAACATTCTAACCACGGCTATGCGTGAGTTGGATATGTGATGTTTGTGTGTGATGTTTGTATGTGAATGTATGACTCTCCCTTCCCTTGTGTGTGTCTAACAAGACTTAACCCAATGTGTGATTGTTTAACTAAGTTAAAGGATGAACTTCTGACAAGTGCTAACGGGGGGAGTGAGGAGTCCGGTCTGTTCCGGCCACGCGTGTGAGTATGGGGGTCGTTGTCATAGCAGGTTCGATCCTATCCGTATGTTATGGTTGTTTTCCAGTTTGGTTCCCAACCTTCCCTTTAGCTTAACCAAGGCTATTACTGACTCACGTCGGGCCACAGGGGCATACTATTGTTATGTTTGTTTCGGTGTGCTTGGATCACTATATCCGAGACACCTTGTGTTAAGTTAACCGTTCATTTAACGAGTTATGTAACGAGCTTATCATGAGACTGGCAACATTCTCTAGGCTCACCAGTGTATTAACAATGTTTGGGTCGGTTCCTAAGAGGACCATTCCCGTTATGTTATGTATCTCTGTTGTGATGCAATATCTATTGCGGTGTTATGTTGTGCACGTGGAAACGTGCAAAGTGTTGTTAAGTGTTGTTATGTAGTGTATGTTATATGTTGTAAAATGTGGAGTATGTGGATCATGGATATGAATCCCTGTTGGAGAAAAGAGGCGTTTAAGGATAACCCGATTTAAGGGTAAGTGTCGTCTATTATGGAAGTAGCTCCATTAGAGGAGGAACACTCTAGGAATAAAGAATACCTTGAGTGACTTATTAAGTAAGGATATATTATCCGTTTGTTGAGCCCGTTGAGGCGAAATGGTTATGTGTTGTGTGTTTACAGTTGCATGCATGATTTAAAAATAATCAACCGCATGCTAAGACGACAATTAGTTGTGCGTGGCCCGGTAGCATGTGGGCTGCGGGATTACCATACCAGCAAAGGTGCTTAGCCCCTTGGGGGCCACCCTTTCTCTTCTTTTCCTATTTCAGGTACGAAGTGCTGGAAGCCGTTCGAGAGTAGGACGGGTAGTCGTTGTACATGGGTAATCATTTAAGTGTATGTATACAGTAGGTTTAGTAAGACCGAAATTGTTGTCGGCACCAGTTTATAAATACTCGGTATAGTGAAAGTTGTACGTTGTTGTTGTTGTTAATGGAAAGGGATAGTAATGTGTAGTCGCTCGGGAATTTAGCCCATCAGACCGGTACAATGTATGTGTATTAGCCTTGTTAGCCACGTGGGTGGTTAACGGCGTGTAACACCAGCGAGTTGAGTTATTTGATGAGTTGTGTATTCCGCTGCAGATTGTTGTTATGTATTTGTTGTTGGATGGGGTGTTACAAAAAGTGGTATCAGAGCGAAGTATCGCTCTGATGACTGAATTACCGAGCTTAGGAAGTACCGAGTTAGGATTTAAGTACTTTGGGTTAAGGGTTGAGTGATAGCGTGAGAGATACGCTAGATAGGAACTACCAGTGTGTACTGGAAACCTACAATCTCCATCCCACCCTCCACAGTCCCTGTTTTATAACTTGGGAAACAACGCCAGAGAGATGAAAGTCCTCTCATACTCGGGAATACCCGATCTGGCTGTTATTGAATACCTCTAAGGGTACGGAGAACCTGTCATACGGTAGATCCTGAAAACTGAGAATCCCGGAGACGGTTCCCATCTAAACAATGTTAACCTCATTAAATAGCGAAGAATGAAGGATTTTGTGTATAAGAGAATAGAATTTCCGGCAACCTGGGTCGACATGCAGAGCAGTCGAGAGTAACCAGCTTGCAACGCACCGACCGTGCAATAGGCAGGAAGTGGATTAGTGAAACCCGAGGCGAGTGTCTACGGGACCACAGTTGATAAATAATACACCAACGGTATACCAACCGACAAGGGAACTACAACGTAGTGCCCAAATACGTGGAACGGGCTACAAAGTGAAAACAATACTAAGAAAAAGGGGTCTCCCAGAATGGGAAACACCCTAGTTGATGATCATCATGTGAAGACAGTGAGAAGTCACCTAGAAGGGTTATTGACAAGGCAGTAAGATCAGTGAGGGCCAACAAGGCCACTGATGACAGTATGGGTAAAAACAATACCACAACCGGTATGTGTTAAACCGATAGCCAGTTAGCGTGGCGCACTTGCCATAGCAAGTGCTGCTATAACAGGGCAGTTCGGGAAATTTATAACCACTACAGAGTACCTAGTAAAGTACCATGAAGTTAAACAGGATCATTATGACCATGGAAGGGCTTGGTAGCCTAACCTCTGTAATTGTAAATACACCAGTCAGCAAGAAGCTAGACTTGGTTAAGGTAAGAAGATGTTGTGAAACCATGAAAATTTTCTTTCAACCCAGATTTATTCAAACCCTTTTCTTTTCAAAACCACATTTTCCTTCAAACCAACACTTCTTTCTAACCTTCTTTTAAACCAAACCAGTAAGAACCCAAGGGCAGTTGATAAAGATACAACAGTGGATAAACTTTCCCTCGATTAAGTTCGGGAAGCAAGGAACGAATATTGTCACGGGACAATATAAGGGAGTTGACAACAGAATACTTCACCTAGGCGTGTGACGGGCACCACGAGTGTACCAATTGAATTGTGGGACGACCGCACTCCGATAGGAGCTTGTGGGCCCAACAGACCTACTTATGGGTTAGTTGGGTAAGTAGCAATGTATCAGTATGGTACCCCACATATTTATACGAGTGGAGTCCGAAACACGGGAAGTAGTCGACTCCGTCTACGGTCAGCAGTATGAGTCAAACAAGAGCTAAGGATTACAAGGAATAGTTGAAGTTAAGGAACTCAGTTAAATTAACGAGACTAGAGGAATTAGTGAATTCCTTTCAACGAAATGCTTAAGAGTCAGGAGGTGCGAAGTGCACTAACTGTAACGTAAAGACATCGTATACGTCTTAAGGATCCTCATGGATAAACATGTTAGCTGGAACGGTGACCCAGCCTGTACATGGCAAGCAGATGCCTAATGTGGACACATTAATGTGCAATGAACGGGATGAAACTCCCAGAATGAGTACCGACGCTATCAGGAAATGTTGATCTTCACAGAAGAGGATAATGAGCCAGTTAAGAACGCAAACGGCGTGGCTAACTGAATATACCAATAAGTGTGAACTAGATGTAAGGCATAACTTAGCAACACCCAGGAGCGATCCTTGAAGGGTGTTTGCATCAACGATAATTGAACAAGATAACGTGATAGAAACACGAGGGTTGAAACTAACACCCAGTTTAGACATAAGTTGTCAGGAGACGGACTGACAAACCTGAGGGGCATCCCATGAAAGGAAACGGAACGCAACGACCTTGTCATGGAGCTCAATATGATATCCAAACTAGGTAATGTTGAACAAAGAAGTACATGTATGTGGACAGCCTACAATGAGCGCAGCTCAAGGCAATAAGACTTGTAAGCCACAAGCAACATATATTATGTAAATTCGATTAATTGCAAAAGTTTATGTAATATAAGGGAATAGAGTGGTAAACAAACCACTGCACTAAGAGTGGGGATACCTCTCGATGTTGTGAGACCGCAGGAGCGGAAGTTATGTAAATCAAGTTCAAGAAATATGTTAGGGATGGACAACGTTATTATTGAAAGAGAGCAGTTAGCTTAGTAATACGTGTGTATAAAGTGAAACACCAAGCTGAATAATGCCGGCTTGTGACTCGAATGATCGATGCTCAAGGAGCATTCGGTAGTCATCCAGATGAATGACGAACCATGATATAGGTATATGCGTGGAAGTTAATGTGACAGTAAATACGATGTAAGTTGGTGTTATACAACAAGCACGGTGCGCAGTAAGCGACCGTTGTATAAGTGTTGTGGCGGATAAGACCAGTTATGGGTTAAACTCAATGGACATGCAAGCAAGTGATGATACACAGACTGGGTAATAAGTCAATGGTTGGTACTATGTGATAAGGAAACTTAGTGTGAATTCCATGGCGAATCACATAAGGGATTTACTGTCAAGAGTTTACGCTTCTGCACTCTGTATGACTGAGTGTTTTGGTATTGCACTTGTGCAGTAATGAACGAGTGGGATAGCTAAGAATTGGAAACATGTTAATTGTGAAGCAAATGTGGGGGCACGATTAACAGTAAGTGACTACAGTAGCACTAACTGCCAAATAGCGGTATGGAATATACCACAAATGTTGTAAATAGCTGAGAGAGCACTACATACTAGGTAGTAGCTCAATCTCAACCGACAGTAAGTCGGAAGGAAACAAGTCAATCATTGTGAAATACATAGCTGTATACACAGTAAGTTGTTATGGAAGTGGATAGAAAGTTTATAACTCACCGAATTCGCTAACGGTAAGAGATACCACGCGTCGGTTGAGAAACCATTGTTACCAAGATGAAGGTGACACTTGGGGATGTACAATACAGTACGAATAACAAATGGGGCAATTAAGCTCTACAGTTATTAGAGTTTCACAGCAGAAACTAGTGAGCCAGTGATTCAAGCGTTGAATGTACATGGTGAACATGAGTGAATGGCTAATTATTAACGCCTAGAAGCCTAACAGGCCAGAATCGAAACCAACTAAGAGTTTAAACAAACTCCAATGAGAATTCTTGGTTTAGGAACTAAACCGCCA
Source organism: Limonium bicolor (assembly GCA_023374045.1). Classification (NCBI taxonomy): domain Eukaryota; kingdom Viridiplantae; phylum Streptophyta; class Magnoliopsida; order Caryophyllales; family Plumbaginaceae; genus Limonium; species Limonium bicolor. The sequence goes on from CM041780.1 coordinate 307,182,879, forward strand.
ATAAGGTTAAGATCCTCTAATCAGAATCCATTGTGTAATAGACCGCGTGGAAGTTAAGATACTTCACGACGGCAAAACATTTTAAGCTAATGTTTAGTGATTGATTACGTGGGCGTAATCCCTTTTAAGGGGGGTAGAGCGCAAAACCACTTAGTGTATATTACCGTACAAGTGTACGTAGTGTATGTGACTTATATTGTGTATAGCACAAAATTATATTATTATTTTGATGATTGGTGTGTGTGTTACGTAAACATACGCATTCATTCATGGTTGAATTGTGGTAATTGCGCACAGAGGATGCGAATACCATTGTGATAAGTGTGTGTATTTGTTAACAAGTGTGTGTGATAGTACAGATGTGGGAGTAGAGAAACTCCCGGGGAACAAAACCCCGACAGTGTATAAATGTGAAAAGGTGTGTCGTATTTTGATAAAATATACGTGTATATATACTATATAGTGATTCATAAAAGGGTATAAGACCAATATAAAACATAATGAGAATAAGATTCCATAGGCAACAGGACTAAAGTGTATGAAAATAACTGATAGACGAAGTTCTATCCTTGGAGATGTATGATCATGATTAGAATGATTAAAAAGATAGAAAATTGGAAATGAGTGATTTAACTGATGCTTGAAAATGAAGTGGGAAGTGGAACTTGATTTGCATGTGATCAAGGGAAGCCGAACACAAATTGGAGTGGAAGGATAGTTCTACACTGATGCTGATCACATCAGGGTTGGATGATTCTTGAAGCTCCCTATAAGTGGTCACAAATAACCACGCTAAGAAAAGAGGCAAAGAGCTTAAGTTGGACTTGGAGTTGTGTGTGCTTTCAAAAAGATTTTCAATTGGTATTTATAAAACGTCGATAGATACTTTACATAATTAAAGTTCTCTTACTTAACCTCTCAAGGAAATTTTAAACTTAAGTGATTGTTTTGATCTCCCAAGGACACGGGGACGGAAGGTGTACATCGCGACCGGGTTCTTCGGGATCACAGTGTATATCAAAGATATTTTTGATTGTTATACATGCTATGACATGTTGTTTGGTATGTGTAAAAAATGTTATTTTGACCTCGAGTTCTAAATGTGTATGCTATTAAGACCTATGAGTCTAAATGTGTGGTGTTACATAGACCTATTTGTCTAAAGACTGTTATGTTATCGGGACCTATGTGTCCAAATGTTGTTATGTTACCCAAGACCAGTGAGTCAAAGGGGTTGTTATGTATGTGTAAATGTTGTTAAGATACCCGGACCATTGAGTCCGAGGCTATCATGTGAATATGTTATGTTATGTGTGGATGTGAATGTGTTGCCCGGACCATTAAGTCCGAGGTTGTGATGTAAAGTGTGTTTGGTTATGGAAGTTTATTTCCAAGTGATTACTGTGTCCTAATCTAATGATGTGTGAAAAGTGTGAACTTCGAGGACGAAGTTCTTTTAAGGGGGGTAGATTGAAATACCCCAAACCTTGATATGTTGTTAAACATTTAAACTATGGTATGTAAAGGCTAAAAAGTGCCTTAGAAACATCAGTGAACAATTTAAACCACAGTAAATGCAATAAAGCACTAAGATACAGTTTGAGCAAAAACATGCTCTAAGCTATGAGTGAACTTGGTTAGGACCCAAAGAGCCTACCAAGACTTAATAATATTCAATTATGATTTAATAGGGCTAATTAAGTCCTTAGGAAACCTTGGTAGTCAGTTAAACCAAATAAAACACAAGGAAATACCTTAAAGTCAATAAGAGCAAAAATGTGCTCTAAGCTTGGGATAAATTTGTATAAGACCTAATGGTCATACCTATACCTTATAAATATGTTAATGAACATATTAAATCAATTACCAAAGAAAACCAAGCTTGAAAACAAGTTAAGACACAAAATGTGCTTCAAGGAGTCTTAAAGCACGTTTTTGAAAAATTGTCTTGTAAATGAGTTTTTGAAATAACTGAGTCTCAAATGTCCATCATTATCTTTAAGTAATATGTGTACTATATAGTATCACATTGGGTGCTATATCAATGGAAATCAAAATTTCACTTTTGTGCTTTGTTTTTGTGAATAGTGATTTTTATAAGCTAGTTGTAACATATGTTGTTATAAGTAATTAAATTGACCAACAAAGACTATAATACCCTTAATGATATAAAGGGGGCGGTTTTTGTAGTAATGAGTCACCAAACATGTTAACTTGTTAAGTAATAAAGGTGACTCATAGGTTACTATTTGCTTAAGTTATAAATATCTTTAAAGAAAAACCATATCATTCTCCCTTCCTCCTTCATCACAGTTTCTAAGCCTTCTTTACCTCTCTTCCTTTTTTTCTCAGGTAATGCTACAGCCAACAGCACCAAATGCCATCTTCCATGCCAATATTTCTTAGCTCACTAACCAAATCAAAACAAACACCACCATTCTCTTCCTCTCATCAAGCTCTCATTTCTATCTTCTCAAAACTTCAAGAGCCCCATTTCGGTGCCATGAGTTCCACCATGAAGGAGCTTGAGCTTGTCTTTCCACCTATTATTGATCTCCTTGCTTCTAGGTAAGGAATCTCAAGGAAAAATCAAGTTTCCTCATGTTTTGTCATTGACCGAAATATTCATGATGGAGCTCCTTGTGTGCTTTGTTTAGCTCCATTGAATCTTTCATGGACTAGGTGGGAGTCCTCTCTTCATAGATATTCAAACTCCCTTCAAAGATTAAGGTTAAAACAACTACATTAATGTTTTTGAAATAATGTAAACCTAGGGTTTACAATGAGATGAAGCATAAAGCTTATATCTCATTTCAATGTTGGTATATGTTTAGTAGTTGACAAGGAAAGAAAATAAGCCTTATCGGTTTTAAGAGGAAACAAGAGAAGAAGTTTGTGAGGAAAAGAGGTAAATATGCTATCTCAATGTGGTTTAATGCCTTAGGAGAAATGAGCTTATATTGCTTGTTAAAATGATCTAAGGAGCCAAAGGTGAATGACCTAGTGAAATGCTCTCAAGGAGTTTATTAAGGGCATATGTATTGTTGGGTGTATTTGCAGGTCAAAGGCATTATTTATGTGGGAAATTCAGTGTTTAAGGTTTATGCAATTTAAGGGCCTAAGAGCCATGTTATTTAAGGGCCTAAGTGCCAAGCAATTTAAGTTATGCACTATATTGTGATGTAGTGCTAAATGTGTGAAGTTTGTGTATAAAAAATGTGTTTGATGGATTTTAGGTGTTTTTGGATGAAATAAGGTAAAAAAACCTAAGTGTTGGATGTGAGTATGTACAAGAGAAGCTATGGCCAAATAAGTGATGTTTAGGTAAGATGAGAAAAAGGAGGTTTAGTTAGTAAGAAAAGAAGCTTGAGAGATGATGTTAAGGTGTAGAGGAACACCTTGTATAGTGGTCATTAAAGTGAAATACCACCAAGAAATCTTAAGGAGAAAACATTGTAAGTGTTAGGAATTTTGAAGATATAAGTAAGGCTTAAGGAATTAGAAAATGAGTTTTATGAGTGTTTTGAGGATGTTTAAGGTGTGTTTGAAGTGCCCAAATGAGGTTAGGGAGTACTAGGTTATGGGGTGAAGTTTGGAGTTGAATGTAAAAAGAAAACAAAGGTCTGGGGCAGACCGAACTTGCGACCGGACTTGCAAGTTTGGTCGAGCCCAGTTACCCTGCGAAAATTGGCTTCTGGAATGGACCGACCTTGGGGACCGGACTTGCAAGGTCGGTCGGGCTTGTATTTTGTGTACGGATTGAGTTACTGGAATCGACCGGACTTGGGTAAGTCCGGTCGGTAAGGTCGGTCGGACCAAAAATGTTGTTTATGGTTATAAAGATGATATTTGGACATTAGAATATACCTAGGAACATTAGGTAAGTTTATACAATTGATGGAGGTGGAGAAATAATGCAACAAGGTTTGAAAAATGCAATTTTACCAAGTCTGTAGCTTTGGTCCGGGACCTAGGTCATGGTTCAAGTCCCGGACCAGGGGTGTAAAATAGGCCGAGACTCACATAAGGATGTGGTCCGGGACTTAGGCCTTGTATAAGGTCCCGGACCACCCCATTTTAAAGGCCGAGAGTGGAGTTTGCTTCTGGTCCGGGTCTTAAGTTAGGGACCAAGTCCCGGACCACTATAAAAACATGGTTTAAGCTTATTAAATGATGTCTAATGATAGGGATAAGTTAGTAATGATATTATAAGGTTATGTAGGACATGTTAGGTGAGTTATAGTCACAATTTGGTGGGTGAAAAGTTGTAATAAAAAGTGAAAGTAAATCAAGTTAAAATTGATAAAGTTATGTAACTAAGTTAACGGGGAAAAGTTATAAGCATTAGACATTAAATGATCGTGCTACCCCGATGTTAATAAAAGTACATGTAATGTTATCAGTTGTTCGAGAATTGCTCGAGGAACGTAATTGGACATGATAAAGTGGACTCCGGTGACAGGTATGGTTTTCTTGCAACCTGTGTCCTACCGGATTACACCGGCTTGTATGCCAATGTGTTTTCTGTATGTTTGCCACGTTATAAGATAAATCATGAAACGAGTTTACAGTCGTTATGTTGTTGTATGTTTACGTGCCGATACCGGTAACCTCGAATGCGCTTGAAGGGCTAGTTAACCACTATTAGGTAAACGTAGGAGAACGGTATCCGGTAACAACGTTTCCGACTTAAGGAACGTTCTAACCACGGCTATGCGTGAGTTGGATATGTGATGTTTGTGTGTGATGTTTGTATGTGAATGTATGACTCTCCCTTCCCTTGTGTGTGTCTAACAAGACTTAACCCAATGTGTGATTGTTTAACTAAGTTAAAGGATGAACTTCTGACAAGTGCTAACGGGGGGAGTGAGGAGTCCGGTCTGTTCCGGCCACGCGTGTGAGTATGGGGGTCGTTGTCATAGCAGGTTCGATCCTCTCCGTATGTTATGGTTGTTTTCCAATTTGGTTCCCAACCTTCCCTTTAGCTTAACCAAGGCTATTACTGACTCACGTCGGGCCACAGGGGCATACTATTGTTATGTTTGTTTCGGTGTGCTTGGATCACTATATCCGAGACACCTTGTGTTAAGTTAACCGTTCATTTAACGAGTTATGTAACGAGCTTATCATGAGACTGGCAACATTCTCTAGGCTCACCAGTGTATTAACAATGTTTGGGTCGGTTCCTAAGAGGACCATTCCCGTTATGTTATGTATCTCTGTTGTGATGCAATATCTATTGCGGTGTTATGTTGTGCACGTGGAAACGTGCAAAGTGTTGTTAAGTGTTGTTATGTAGTGTATGTTATATGTTGTAAAATGTGGAGTATGTGGATCATGGATATGAATCCCAGTTGGAGAAAAGAGGCGTTTAAGGATAACCCGATTTAAGGGTAAGTGTCGTCTATTAAGGAAGTAGCTCCATTAGAGGAGGAACACTCTAGGAATAAAGAATACCTTGAGTGACTTATTAAGTAAGGATATATTATCCGTTTGTTGAGCCCGTTGAGGCGAAATGGTTATGTGTTGTGTGTTTACAGTTGCATGCATGATTTAAAAATAATCAACCGCATGCTAAGACGACAATTAGTTGTGCGTGGCCCGGTAGCATGTGGGCTGCGGGATTACCATACCAGCAAAGGTGCTGAGCCCCTTGGGGGCCACCCTTTCTCTTCTTTTCCTATTTCAGGTACGAAGTGCTGGAAGCCGTTCGAGAGTAGGACGGGTAGTCGTTGTACATGGGTAATCATTTAAGTGTATGTATACAGTAGGTTTAGTAAGACCGAAATTGTTGTCGGCACCAGTTTATAAATACTCGGTATAGTGAAAGTTGTACGTTGTTGTTGTTGTTAATGGAAAGGGATAGTAATGTGTAGTCGCTCGGGAATTTAGCCCATCAGACCGGTACAATGTATGTGTATTAGCCTTGTTAGCCACGTGGGTGGTTAACGGCGTGTAACACCAGCGAGTTGAGTTATTTGATGAGTTGTGTATTCCGCTGCAGATTGTTGTTATGTATTTGTTGTTGGATGGGGTGTTACATAATTGAACTGCTAAACTCAATTATCATATCCTTAGTTCATAATGACTTCCTATTATAACCGTCTAATAATCTTGTCATAAGATGTTGAGTTACCTCTCATATTGAAACAACTATATTATAGTTAACTTAGACTTGTCGAACTCTTACATTTAGCATTCACAAGGTACATTATTTGCTTAATTATTCCTATATAATAAGGTGTTTAAATATAACCTTTTATGTATCCTTACTTACCTTTAATCTCCTAAATGTTTTATTTTTACACACATACACTCTATAGACTATGTATAATCCTTTTGTACTAACCTTCAATAAGCTTAAGCCTTAAATACGTTTTAAATTGTTTTACTGAACCTAAGGTTTCAAAGGAATAACAAAAAAATTAATTTCCTTTATTGTATTTAGGATGGACAATATATCTACGTAGAGTAGAATTTATCTGAGAATTAAATTCTGGTTCATAAGTGAAATTGTTAATTATTTAATAAGATAATCTATTAAGAAAATTCCCATATTTTATATTCAAATAACCTATCATTACTTCCCATTACCGTAAAGTATAACAATATAATATCTTATGTAACTTAGTTTTATCTAATAAAAGGTTCAAAGGTTGTAAGTATCAAATTCCTATTTATAAACCTTCCTATAAATTCTCACTACTAAATACCTCACTTAACTGTAAACTCACATCCTGAATATTGGTAATAAATGTATCTTATATGGCTTATCTAATCTAAGAAACTTAAGGATAATTATTTAGATAAATTTCCAAATCATCGTTTAATATAGATTATATCATAATCCTTTTAATGATTCTATCTTAAAACATTAAGTTCTATTTCAATACCATAAAAGTTAAGAAATGATTAAATCTAGACTTACTAATCCACCTCACATTTAGATGTAAAAGTATTTTATTTATTTTATTATTGTTTATATATTAAGAACATGTAGATGTAAAAGTATTACATTTATTCATTAATTATATAGTATGTTCTATTTGTGTAAAATCTAATCACAAATATTCCTAAGTCCCAACTTATTAATTACCTAACCAAATTACAGATTTACATTATGGTCTTTGACAAATAATATTACACATGTATTTTAATATGGTTTATATAAATCTCAGAAATCCAAGATAACTCTTTAAGCTCAATTTCATAACCACAATTCAGTACTACCTCATATAATATTCTTTTAATAGTATTATGTATAGGTTTAGTTTAACTTATTAATTCCTTCATATTCTATTTGCTATAAGGTATTTTATGTCTTTTATTTATTTAGTTATTTATTGTATATGTATACTAGGATTTATTCAAGACATTCTTTATGTAGTTTTATTGCATTTAATTATTTACATTAACTTTTACACATATCTACATCCGAAATATGGTTTATAAAATAAAGTGTTCCCTTATTTATTCCATATATATAAGTATACCCGTATTAGAAATTAAACTAAGACATTCCCTATGTAATCTATCATATTTAAACTATCTTATTAAACAACCTTAAACTATACCAAGTATATTTCGTAAAGTATTTCTTTTACTATATCTTAGGATTCAAGCTTAAATATTTAATTATGATAGGTGTTAATTAAACTAATTCCTTGTTTTACTCTAAGTTACTATAATCCCATTTTATAAATGCGTAAAAATAAATATATATTTATTCCTTAGTTTAAATAAAAATGTTAACTCCCATAATATAGTAAATAAAACGTAAGATAACTAGATCCCTTAATTTATATAAGTTTCTACTAAGTAAGTATATATACATATATGTAAATAATTTCACTTCTCTTAAAAGCCAATACTAAAACATTTATAAACTTACTGTTATAAAAATGTTAATTTAGTTCCCCCTTAATTTCCCCAGCTTAAAAGTTGATTAACAAACCTTACTTTAATTTTTGGTTACATTAAAAACCATATATTATAGGTTATCCTTATGAAAAACTCATAAACACAATTTTTAAAACCTTTTACCATTGCCCAAAAATTCCCAAATTTAATATACAGTAACTATAACATTTTAGACATATTATAAAATTTTTATTTCATAAAAATATCTTTTTAATTCAGCCAAATAATTCCAGATAACCCGTAAGTTGCAAAAATCATAACTTATGTTTCAAAACTCCAAAACCTTATTAATTTACATCAAAAGGAATCTATGGTTAAAATTTTAAGTCAAAATACCTTCGGGAAGGTATTTAAATTAATTCAACAAGTTAGAGTTAAATTCTGAAACATTATAAACTTAAACATCTTTATTATCCACGATCTAATCCTGGCCGTCCATTTCCTTAAGTCCAGATCGGACGGATGCTGAAGCCCCAGTTCTTCATCAAATCCAAAATCGAAGTCGGGTACTAAATCGACAATATCTCCCAATCTACAGAACGAAATCGAGTGATTCTTGTTTCTATGGTTTCGAAATTAAATTACGGTGCTAATGAGACCAATTTCCCCAATTACAATGCAGTATACGATGGGTTTCGAATTCGATTTCGAGGTTAGGGTTCTTAAGAGTTTTTGAATTCGATTCTCCCAAATTCACTCAATCTAAAGCGTAATTGATGCAATTGAAACATGTTGACCGACAATGTAATGTAGATTAGCAAGGTTGAAGGAATTTGAAGTGAACTTACCGGAATTGCAACAACGGAGCAAATCGAATTCGGAAATCTGGAAAGTTTCAAACTTTCGAGCAGTTCACGGGGCCGACTTTGAGGATCTATATCTTGCAGTACAGATCGAGTTAGGCTATGTGTAAGGGCTTAATCTAAAGAGGGAACATAGGTCTACACATCGATAGCAAGAACTCACTCTAAATCGCAATAAACAGAAAGAAATCTAAGTTGAAAGTTATGAGTTTATACCTTACGTTTTCCGGAAAAATCCATGATTTTATGGGATGACAAATCCGAAACTTTAGACACCTCTCTCTTCCAAACGGTTGGGAATTAGCTTTGGTCATCAACATGAAAGTTGTAGAGGGATTAGAGCTCTTCAAAACGAGCTAAAGAACATGAAATTGGGCTGAGAAACGAAGAAGTTATGGCTAGTCGAAGTTACTGATTCGAAAAGGAAAAAACTGGGACTGCAGTTACAGTTTTTGCAGGGTGGCTACTTTGATTCGATTTTCCGGTTGATTCAGAACGAGTTAGGGTTTGTGTGAGTTATGGATGTTTAGAGGGAATGTAGGAGAAGACAACAAAGAAGACGGCACTCAAAAATTTCAAAGGATAAGAAAGTTATGAAGGTCATAAGATAGGGCAACAAACTGATTTCTATTGGCGAAAAACAAGGAGAAAATCGACTAAGTGTTGGGCGGCCTGTGATTGACTGACACGTGGCAGATCTCAAAGTTTTGACTCTAAACTTCAATCTAGCATAACTTTGGCTAGGATGATCCGTTTTTGACGTTCTTTTATCGATCTTCATGGTTTTCCATAACCTATTTATTGGTATAGGTTTCATGTGCTAGTTTGACCATTCTCAAAAAGTCAACCCTAGCAAGGCTTAATAAGCTTTAAGGTTTCTATAATTTTATTTTGACTTTTATGTTTCAAAACAATGTTCCAACTCTTTTTAAAATCTTTATAATATACTTGGAGTGTTTAGAAATTTTCCCAAGATTTATTGACTTATAAATCTTATTATTAAATTCATAATACTATATAATATATAATAATTAAGTATTTAATTGTATACTTTAGAGTTAAATAGGAGGAATCCCCTAAAATATTTTCCATAATTCCATATAATATTAATGCTCATAACTCCATACAATAATTTAATATTCATAATTCCTTATTGAAATACCCGGGAATTTGAAGTTAGGAGTACGATAATATATAGTCAGAATAATAAGTCCGAGTTAGTAATATAGTGGCCCAGGGAAACTAACGATACTCCTATATTAACTTATTTCTTCCTAGAACTTTCCTCTCCACATTTATTCAAAAAACATAGAGTTCTAATTAATCATAGTTGTTCTATTCAAATTCTCTTTGTACTTAATTAATTTCTAGAATTCAAATCTGAGTTTACTTCCTATTAGTGATTATCTCTGATTATAGAGTTCAAATCCCATTTGACTTCTTCAAATTAATTTATATATATTTTGTTATTAGTATTCTAGAACTCTCTCTAACGCAATTATAATTCCCCTGCTAGTATTATTACTTTACTTTATTTAATTTATTTCAATCTCCTTCCTACTTCCAAGTAAATGTTTATTAATTATCTTCCTAGATTTTCTATTCCATCCTTATCTTGTTACAACGATCTACTTTCTCAACAATATTCAAACTAGGAAACTATTCTGAATTTCTAAAGAATGTTGTTAGAGATTTTATTTTCCTTCCTGATGTTCCTCAACGTTATGTTGTTGTATAGGTTCCCTAAAAACAAATTACAATGTTAAGTATTTATTTTGATTTCCTTTTCTGAGTTATTTGTATTTCGTATTTATTTAACTCTTTTGTTTTAAGATAGTAATCATTAACTTGTTTAACAATATCGATTTCCCTTATTCCTATAATTTACTTATTTATATAACGACCTTCCCCACTACGGTCTACCTTCATCACGACGCTTCTACGCTTTGCTCTACCAAAAACTTATTCACGCATCTTATTCCTTGAGTTCTTATAATTCGCGTTCTTCATCCTACCTTCGGCGTTATTCATTCTACCCTTGCTAGATCGTTTCCCTTGGTGCCAATTAGGAGCTTTGTTGGGTAATGTATTCTACTTAGTTACTTAGTTATCTATTCATGGCTTGACGAATTCTGATTGTTAATTTTGGTTACCTAGACGTCGATATCGTTGACGAGTGCTATCAATAGTCCGGAGCAGTTGGGTTCTTGAGGGATTTGGTTGTTCCAGGTAAATTCTATGCTCAATGGTTTTGATTGTGGTTTTGCGAAATATTGGAAAAGGGTTCGTTGTGTTTTATCTCGATTATGGGTTGAGGATTTGGGATTATTCCCCACGTTTTGGAATTGAGGAATTGGATTGAGATTGTGGTGTTCAATTGTGGTTTTGGGAGTCTTTCACAGGTTGTATTCTGTTGTTTGGGAGCCCATAGGTGCTCCCCATTATTATTATTTGCGCTGCACACATTGTTGCAGTTAAGCTCTATGATCTACTCTATGTTACTGCTGTTTCATAGGGGGTGTGCACACTTAAGGACTTAGGGTGAGGTGGTTGTTTGACGGTCCCATAGGTGACTGTCCTGGAATTGTTGTTTGGGGTCCCATAGGTGACCCCGTGTTCGGAATTGTGGTTATTACTCCCTGTTGAAAGCTCCCTACTGCAGTTCGGTATTTTATTTTTTCTGGAAATTCACTAACTATTCAGTAAACCTTCTCATCTGATTGTTAAAGGCAATGGTGTTCTAAAATGTATTTTACAGCTTGAGGTGGAATTTACTCAGTTTTTCTGATTTGTGCGATCCTTTCTGTGTTTTGTCTATGTTTTATGATCGCAGGTGTGGATGACTAGCTGAGGGGATCGGGACAGCGAATCACATAGTTTAGGACCACGTAATAATAAGGCGATCTTGAATTTCAATGTTTTAGAGATGTTGTTATGTTCTCAAGGTTTTTATACATTAACGTTATTTTGCTTCCGCGTAATTTGAAAGTTAACTTTGGTTTTAATGTTGTTTAGTTCATCAGCCTGAGCACCCATGGGTATTGGGTGTGGCGGTAATGCCCTGGATTTTGAGATCCGCTGCTATATTGAAGGTTATGTGCATTTGAGTTTTGGTTAACTAAGTTAATTGCTCTTTGAATCAGTTTTATCAAGTTTGTGGTTGTATTGAGTTTTATTAATGACTTCTTCTGCTCGAGAGATTCTCTTGTTGTTATTATGTTTTGCATAAGTATTTCTAACGGTTTTTGGGTTCTATTTCTGTATTTAAAACTGCACTTAAGGACCTGTCCGAACGTCCGTCCGGACATCAATGTTCGGACAGGCCCCGAATGTTTCAAGTGTTTTCTTCGTTTGGCTGTGTCCGAACATATGTCCGAACTTCTAAGTTCGGACATCATGCGAGGACGGGTTCGGATTGCAAGTCTCGACCTATGTCCGAACTTGCAAGTCCGGACCAATGTTCGGACCACGTAAGGATTTTTCCGGAGTTTTAAAGTTCGACTTGTGTCCGAACTTCGAAGTCCGGACACAAGTTCGGACATTTGGTTTTCCGCAGTCTATTTCTCTTCGGCTTGTGTCCGAACTTGCCATGTCCGGACACAAGTTCGGACCAACTTTGTTTTGCTCTTCTAGGACTCGTTTGGAGTCCGTTTTTAATGCCGTTTGCGCCGTTAGATTTGTATTTTCATAAGCTATGTTTTGAGGTAAAAATCCAGGGTGTTACAAGGTGGTATCAGAGCTTGTTTTCGAAATAAGATAAAACTTGAGTAACCGGATTAAAATTTGGGGGACAAGCCGTTTGGGGAAGTTATGATGGATACGTGTATGTTATGCTGTTGAGTTACATTGGATACCTTGGTGTGATAATTGAAGGTTATACAGGGATTATTGTGTACTGACCAATTGTTGGAATTGTATCATACTTGTTACATGTATTATTGTTATATCTGAATTATCTACCCGTGGGTTAGGGTAGTGAGATTGTAGTATATTTTGGGAAGGGATTGTTATAGGGGATTTAAAAGCCTTGAAATTCTTGACTCATAATCAGGAGTCCACCTTGAGTAGGGTAGACTGGCAGACCGATTGAATTTCCCCTACAACACCAGAAGTAGAAGCGGGAGGACTACCATGGCAGCCAACGACCCAATGAGACAGCTTCAGAGCTCGCTTTGACCTGGGCCAGATTGTGCAACGCCAAGCCCAGTGAGACAATTGCCAGAAGACTACACGAAGAGAATTTCCCACTTGAAGCCAACACATTCAAGGGGAGGAGACCCAGTACTGCTGGAGGATTGGCTGCGCGAATTTGACAAGATCTTCGAGGCGGTCAACTGCCCTGCTAAGGAGAGTCAACGCCGCTGTGTACTACTTCAAGGCGAGCGACATCTGGTGGTCTGCCAACAGGATGCTCTTTTGGCGGACCTGACTTTGGATGGGAGGCACTGAAGGAGGCCATGCGAAGGTGATTCTACCCTGAGCATGTCTGGATGCAGAAATACCTAGAGTTCTCGGAGCTCAACAGCAGCCCGGAGTGTGAAGAGTACCACTCCAATTTCCTAGAGCTGGCGAGGTCGCACCGACGATGGTCCCTGATGAGGGGTCGAAGGTGCAGATGATTTGGGAGGACTCAACTGGAGTCTCCAGAGGCTTTGAGCGTGCTGACGATACCCACCCTCCAGGACGCATATGGAAAGGCTGCTAACCTGTATAGGGTGCAGCAGAAGAGGAGGGAGGTACAGGCGGGTCAGAAAAGGAAGATGGAGGACGGGGAAGAGACTCGGAGTCGAGACGACCAACATCAGAGGCCACACCAGGACAAGAGGTGGAGGCCTAACTCAGGTGATTGGAGGAGGTTCGATGTGAACCAAGGAATGACAGAGGCGGAATGATAGGCCCCAGGGGCAGGCCCAGAGAGCAGAGAACGGGCATAGCAGGCACTTCCACTGCAGAGATGCCACAAGGATCACCGGGGAAGGACTGTGAAGAGAACCTAGTGGGTGCTTCCGGTGTGGCAGGAAGGGCCACAGAGCTTTTGAGTGCTTCCATGGATCCTCAGGGAGGCATTCAACAAGAGGGAATGGCGGAGACCGATTTATAGACCATCAGACCCCAGTCTCGGGTAGAGACCAGCATCAGACCTAGAATCAGCGAGGGATGCTCCCCAGCGTGGCAATGGCGGGGTGGAAACGGAGGTACCGAGGTCCGGGGAGAACCGAGACAACAGCAGAGCTCCGGGGAGGATTAATGTTTATGAGTCGGGCCGAGGCAGAGGCTGAAGCAGAAGTGTTAGCAAGTAGGTACCTTTTTGTTTCTGTTCATGGTACTTCATCTCGTGTTTTGTTCGATACTGGAGCTTCATATTCTTTCATTTCTGAGAAATTTGCTAAGAAATTGGGGCTAAAACTTGTAAGACTTCTACCATAGCAGTATCTATACCCTCGGGCAGATTATTTCTTGTAATCATGTATTGAGGATGTGGGGGTAGACATAAAAGGGGAAACTTTGTAACTGACCTGATCCAGTCGTCCTCCCGACTTCGACATTATTTTGGGGATGGACTGGCAAGCAAGTATAAAGGGAAGATCGACTGTGGAGAGCAGAAGATCATTCTGAGAGGACCAGCGGGCCGAAGATTCTCCTACAGTAGCTTGGAGAAGAAACCAGGAGTAAAGATAGTCTCAGCTATGTCAATTCTCTCCAAGTGAAGAAGGGACAGCAGGCATACCTCTGCCATGTCTAGGATTTGAACCGAGCGCCGAGCCCATTAGAAGAGATTCGGGTGGTGTGAGTTCCCTGACGTCTTTCCAGATGAGATTCCTGGTATGCCGCCGACAGGAGGTGGAGTTCAGCGTCGACCTTGTGCCAGGAGCAGCGCCCATCTCCAGGCCCATACCGTATGGCGCCATCAGAGTTGAAGGAACTGAAAGTCCAATTGGAGGAGTTACAAGAAGGGATACATCCGCCCGAGTGTATCACCATGGGGAGCTCCTGTCTTGTTTGTAAGAGAAGAAGGACGGGAGCATGAGGCTGTGCATAGACTACCGGGAGCTGAACCAGATCACTGTGAAGAACCGGTAATCCCTTGCCCGAATCGACGACCTCTTCGACCAGCTTCAGGGTGCAGAGTCTTCTCAAGATAGACCTGAAGGTCGGATATCACCAGTTACGGGTTGCAGAGAAGGATATCCCGAAGACGGCCTTCAGGACCAGATATGGGCATTTTGAGTTTCTGGTGATGCTCTTTGGTTTGACGAACGCGCCAGCAGTCTTCATGGACCTCATGAACCGAATCTTCAATCCCTATCTAGACCGGTTTTGTGGTGGTATTTATAGACGATATCCTCATCTACTCCAGGGATGAGGAAGAGCACGAGAGCACCTGAGATCAGTCTTACAGATTTTGAGAGAGCAGCAGCTTTACGCCAAGCTAACAAAGTGTGACTTTTGGTTGGACCGAGTGGCATTCCTAGGCCACATCGTCACCAAGGACGGAATCTCAATGGATCCGGCCAAGATCCAAGCAGTGAAAGAGTGGCCAAAACCGAGCAATCTGACGGAGGTTCGTAGTTTCTTGGGTCTAGCGGGGTACTACAGACGTTTTGTGAAGGATTTCTCAAAGATAGCTAGACCCCTCCACACCTCATGAAGAAAGTAACCAAGTTTTCAGTGGGATGATGATGAGTGTGAAATATGAATGGTTTTTAGTGATCTTTAATGCCTAATTTTTATACGAACATCGATAATATTCTACACTTATCTTCCGTTTTCCTTTGGTTTGTTGTTTGGTAAGGCTTGATACCTTTTTCTATGATTAAATGCGAGAAAAGCCAGGGAAACACTAGATTTACTCACGAGGAGATATTGCAACAAACGGGGGTCGAATCGGAGTCGAGATGAAGAATTTAGAGGATTTTTGAAGGTCTGTCCGAGCTTGTGTCCGAAGTTCCAAGTTCGGACGCAAGTCGAGAGTTTGTATGCTGCGCCTGATGGGATGTCCGAACTTCGGTCCGAACATCGAAGTTCGGACATAGTTGAAAAAGCCGGAGGTCTGAAGTACGGAGCATGTCCGAACTTGTGTCCAAACATCAAAGTTCGGACACAGGTCGAAACTTTCTGAATTGAAGCGCTCAAAGCATTGTGTCCGAACTTTGAAGTTCGGACCAATGTTCGGACGACACGAAAATTACAGCATAAACTCGGCGTTTTGAAGGGAAAAAAGAGAAAAAGGTCTATTTAAATGACATAATCAGAGGGAGAAGGCATTCACTCATCATCGATCATTACCACACACACTCTCTCACTGATAAACGAGGTTCTCTCCATTCATCCACACCAATTGCATCAGTTCACCTCCATTCACATTCACCAAGCATATCACCATCATTCTAGAGGAGCATCGACAGAGGGAGTGTGGCCATCATCTTCAACCTTACACCTGCAGCCATCGACACCGGATAGTTGTTCAACAAAAGGGTTTTTCTTCCCTTAGATGATTTCTATGTTGACTGTATTTATATCTGTTCGTGGTAATGTCTGGCTAGTAGGGATTTAACTCTGGGGTAGGGTTTGTTCAAGATGGATTCAATGTAGTTAAAGATTCTGCAGTTTGATTATGAGATTGTACGGATTGTTTTCAGGTTAATGATTATCAATTTTTTTCTCTATTAATTTCGCGAGTTATAGAGTTATTTTGCGAAACCTATTAGATCAGACAAGGTGATTATAGGGAGTTCAATTAACCTGGAATTTGGGGAAGGATTAATCGGATAGATATCTTTCCTACAAACGCTAACCATTCTTTGTGCTTATTCCACCTATATGTGTTTTGTGCGAACTGCTAGATTAGAGTTACATGTTCTGATAGGTGAGCTCTTCAATGAACTAGGATTTAGCATTGTAAGAGATAGAAAGAATTGCCTTTCCGTTTCTCATAATTAAATTGTAGGAGCTACTAGATTCAATCAGAAAGAACAACCCGAGCCCGAGTTCCACTCATATTATCAACTTCATCATTCGTTTTTACCGATTGCTTAATTTAACTCTGATTTGCATTTATTGATTTAGTTTCAAAAACAATTCACAACCCCCCTGAGTTTCCAGTTTTTCTAGGATTTAGGATAGGACTTAGGCTTATTTTATTCAAGTCCCTGAAAAAACCCCCAACCTTAGTATGTTGTGTAAATGTTAAACTATGGTATTTAAAGGCTAAAAAGTGCCTTAGAAACATAAATGAATCATTTAAACCATGGTAAACACACAATAAAACACTAAGACAAACGTTTGAGCAAAAACATGCTCTAAGCTTGGAGTGAACTTGGTTAGGACCCAAAGAGCCTACCAAGACTTGATAATGCTAATTATGACTTTAAAGGCTAATTAAGTCCTTAGGAAACTTTGGTAGACAATGAAACCAAACAAAACACAAATAAATACCTTAAGGTCAATATGGGCGAAATGTGCTCTAAGCTTGGGATAAAGGTGTATAAGACCTAATGGTCATACCTATGCCTTATATATGTTAATGAACATATTAAATCAATTACTAAAGAAAACCAAGCTTGAAAACAAGTTAAAACGCAAAATGTGCTTTAAGGAGTCTTAAAGCACGTTTTTGAAAAATTGTCTTGTAATGAGTTTTGAATGGCTAAATGTCCATCATTACTCTTTAATTAACATGTGTACTATATAGTATCACATTTGGGTGGCTATATCAATGGAAATCAAAAATTTCACTTCTATGTGCCTTGTTTTTGGTGAATAGTGATTTTTATAACTAGTATGTAACATATAATGTTATAAGTGAGACAATTGACTAATAAAGTCTAAAATAACCCCTTTCTACTATTTGGGGCCGGTTTCCTCATAAGGGAATGAGTCATCCCTTTGTTAAATTGATAAGATAGAAATTGATAAAGTAAAACACTATTTACTTTACTTAAATATCTAAAACTAACAAAGCAAACTCATTTCCTCATTCTCTCATTCCTTTCTTCATTTCCCACGGTGGCTACCTTCTTCCTCCCTCTCTCCATCGGTTTCCAACAGCACCATGTCATTCTTCACCCTTCTTCACTTGTAACTTATGACTCCATGCTCCGAATTTAATTCCGAGACTACCGTTCTCTTAGTTGGAGCAAGCTCTTCATTCCTATCTTTTCAAATCATCAAACCACCATTCGGTGCCAAGGAGAACTTCCATGGAAGGAGCTTGAGCTAATATTTTTAATGCCTTGTTGATCACCTTTGCTTCAAGGTAAGGAAAACCAAAGAAAAACTCCATTTCCTTCATTTTTGGTGTTGACCGAAAATGCACCTTGTAATGGTGTCTTCTCTTGTCTTGTGTTAGCTTCATTTAAATCTTCCAAGGGCTAGGAGGAGTCCTCTCTTGATACTCATTCAAGCTCTCTATCCATTCAAAGGTAAAACAATTACCTTGATGTGTTAAAACAAAATATATGTACTAGGGTTTACAATGAGATAAAGCTTAAAGCTTATATACTCATTTCAATGTTGGTATATTGTTTAGTTGTTGTTGGCAAGGAACAAATGCCTTACCGGTTTTACAAGGAAACAAGAAAGAGATTTGTGAGGAAAAGAGGTAAACAAGCTATCTCAATGTGGTTTAATGCCTTAGGAGAAATAAGCTTATAATGCTTGTTAAAACTACCTAAAGAGCAAATGGTGAATGACCTAGTAAAGTGTTCTCAAGGAGATTAGTAAAGGACATATGTATTGGTGTATGTATTTGCAGGTCAAAGGCATTATTTATGTGGGAAATTCAGTGTTTATGGTTTATGCAATTTAAGGGCCTAAGAGCCATGTTGTTTAAGGGCCTAAGTGCCAAGCAATTTAAGTTATGCACTATATCGTGATGTAGTGCTAAATGTGTGAAGTCTTGTGTATAAAAATGTGTTTGATGGATTTTAGGTGTTCTAGAATGAAATAAGGTAAAAACCTAAGTGTTTGGATGTGAGTAATACAAGGGAAGCTATGGCCAAATTTGGGAAAATGTATAAGAGTTTAAGTGCTTAAATGAACTTGGGTGAACTAGGAATTGTTAGGAATGGATACATGCTTCATTAAGGAAGAAAACATGTATTAAGGTGTTCTAAGGTGCTACAAGGATTTAGGCATTATCTTGGAAGTTCTAGAAATCCAATGAGTATTTTTTAGGATGTATTAAAAGTCTTGGAGAAGTTTGTTTAAGGTTTAGGTTATGATAATGTGCAAGGTGGGAATAATGTTAAGGTAAGGTTTTGAGAAAGGAACTTTGAGGAGTTGTGAAAAAGAAGGTTTGGTTAGTAAGAGAAGATGCTTGGGAGATGATGTTATGATGGTGAGGAAACACCTTGGTATAGAGGTTATTATGGGTGAAACACCACATAGGAAACCAAAGTAAATGTTACAAGTGTTATGAGATTTTGGGTGGAAATTAAGTAACAAGTCAAACATGGAACTAGGTGTGTTTGAGATGATATTTTGGCATTAGAATATACCTAAGATCATGTGGTAAGTTTATACAATTAATGGAGGTGAGAACTAAGGCAACAACACTTGAAAAATGCAATTTTGACAATTCTGTAGCTTTGGTCCGGGACTTAGGTCATGGTTCAAGACCCGACCAAGCTTTTAAAATGGCCGAGAGTTGTAACATGTTGTGGTCCGGGACTTAAGGTAAGTACAAGGTCCCGGACCACCCTATTAAAATCCCGAGAGTTTTCTAATGTGTTGGTCCGGGACTTAAGGTAAGGACCAAGTCCCGGACCACTCTAAAAATGTTGTTTAAGGTTGGAAAATGATGTCTGATGATGGGGATTGATGGTTAATGATGTTATGAGGTTGTTAAGGACATGTTAGGTGAGTTTTAATGACAATTAAGTGGGTGAAAAGTTGTAATAAAATGTGAAAGTAAAACAAGTTAAGAAGTGAAGTTATGTAACTAAGTTAACGGGAAAAATTATAAGCATTAGACATTAAATAATCAAGCAAACCCTGATGTTAATAAAAACATACGTGATGTTAACAGTTGTTCGAGAATCGCTCGAGGAACATAAGTGGACGTGGTAAAGTGGACTCCGGTGACAGGTATGGTTTTCTTGCAACCTGTGTCCTACCGGATTACACCGGCTTGTATGCCAATATGTTTTCTTGAGTGTTTGCCACCTTGTAAGATTAAAACATGTAATGAGTTTATAGTAATTCATTTATGTGGCGAATTTGGCCTCCGATACCATTTAACCTCAATGTATGTGTTAAACCTTAGCTAACCAAAACTAGGAACACATGAGTGATCGGTATACGGAGTTGACGGCCCAAACCTTGGGAACGTGCTAACCACGGCTATGTGTGAGTTAGTTGGATATTGTTGTTGTATGCAAGTGTGTGAACCTCCCTTGTGTGCTTAACTCGGTTGTGATACCGTATGGTGTGTGGATGTGGTAGGCTCCATAATGGATCTCTAACTACTTATTGATAAGTGTATATGTACTAATGGGGGGTGAGGAGTCCGGTTGTTCCGGCCACGCGTGTGATGGACGGGAGTCGATATCATATCCGGTTCGGCTCTCTTGTGTATGTATAGGTGGTATTCCAATTTGGTTTCTACCTTCCCTTAGCTTATCCAAAGCTAGTTACTGACTCACGTCGGGCCACAGGGGCATACGTATGTTATTTCGGTGTGCTTGGGATCACTATATCCGACACACCTTGGGTATAAGTTAACCGTTCTATATAACTGGACGGTAACGAGGTTGGTAACGAGCTTAACATGGGATTGGCAAAATCCCTAGGCTCACATGGTATACTAACTATGGTGGTAGGTTCCTTGTGAGAACCGATTTCATGGTGTTATGTAATGTTATGATGTTATGCAAATTCCCTTGCTATGCTTTGGTATATATATATATATATTGGATGTTTTAAATGAATGCAATGTTGTCATGTGTACGTCGAAACAAGAAAGGTTTGTTATGTTTTGTTATGTGGGGGATGAGTTATGTTGTAGGATATGGAATGTGTGGATCGTGGAAATGAATCCCAGTTGGTGACAAGAGGCGTTTAAGGATAACCCGATTAATGGGTACATGTCGTTCGTTAAGGAAGTAGCTCCGTTTGGAGGAGAGCCATTCTAGGTTAAGGAATCATTGGACGGTTGGTTAAGTGTGGTTGTGTTGGTTATAGGTTGAGCCCATTGAGGCGAAATGTTATGTGTTGTATGTCTATGGCTTGTATGCATGATTTAAATATAATCAACTGCATGCTAAGACGACAATTAGTTGTGCGTGGCCCGGTAGCATGTGGGCTGCGGGATTACCATACCAGCAAAGGTGCTGAGCCCCTTGGGGGCCACCCTTTCTCTCCTTTTCTATTTCAGGTACAAGGAGCTGGAAGCCGTTCGAGAGTAGGACGGGGCAGATGTTTATACATGGGTAGCCATTTAAATGGCGTGAGTATGATAGGCGTAGTAAGACCGAAATTGTTATCGGCAGTAGTTTGTAAATACTCGGTACAGTGGGAATGTATGTATATAATAAATGTTGAAAATGGAATGAGGAATGTATTGTGTAGTTGCTCGGGAATCTAGTCCATCAGACCGATACAAATGTGTATGTATTAGCCTTGTTAGCCACGTGGGTGGTTAACGGCGTGTAACACCATTGGAATAAGTAATGCGATGAGTTAAGTTTCCGCTGCAATGTGTTGTTAAATGTATGGATGTAGTTGGGGTGTTACAAAAAGTGGTATCAGAGCGAAGTATCGCTCTGATGACTGAATTACCGAGCTTAGGAAGTACCGAGTTAGGACTTTAGTACTTTGGGTTAAGGTTGAGTGATAGCGTGAGAGATACGCTAGATAGGAACTACCAGTGAATACTGGAAACCTACAGTATCCTTCCCACCCTCCATAATCCCTGTTTTATAACTTGGGGAAGAACGCCAGAGAGATGGAAGTCCACTCTTCTACTCGGAATACCCGATCTGGCTGTTATTAAATACCTTTAGGGTACGGAGAACCTGTCATACGGTAGATCCCGAAAACTGGGAATCCCGGAGACGGTCTCCATCTGGATGATGTTAACCGCATTTAATAGCGAAGAATGAAGGATTTTGTGTATAAGAGAAATAAATTTCCGGCAACCTGGGTCGACATGCAGAGCAGTCGAGAGTAACCAGCTTGCAACGCACTAACCGTGCAACAGGCAAGAAAAGGATTAATAAACCGAGACAAGTGTCTACGGAACCACAGTTGATAAATAATACACCAACGGTATACCAACCGACAAGGGAACTACAACGTAATGCCCAAATACGTGGAACAGGCTACAAAGAGAATACAATATTAAGTAAAAGGGGGTCTCCTAGAATGGGAAACCCCTAGTTAATGATTGTCATGTGAAGACAGTGAGAAATCACCTAGAAGAGTAGTTATCAAGACAGTAAGATCAGTGAGGGCCAACAAGGCCACTGATGACAAATGGGTAAAAACAATACCACAAACGGTATGTGTTGAACCGATAGCCAGTTAGCATGGCGCACTTGCCATAGCAAGTGCTGCTATAACAGGACTGTTCGGGAAATTCATAATCAATACAAAGTACTTGGTAAAGTACTAGAAAGTTAAATGTGATCGTCATAACAGTGGAAGGGCCTGTTAGCCTAACCTCTGTAGTGGGGAGTACACCAGTCAGCAAGAAGCTAGACTTGGCTAAGGTAAGAAGATGTTGTGAAACCATGAAAATTTTCTTTCAAACCCAAATTTATTCAAACCCTTTCTTTTCAAAACCAAAATTTTCTTTCAAACCAACACTTCTTTCCAACCTTATTTTAAACCAAACCAGTAAGACCAAGGACAGTTGACAAGGATACAACAGTGGATAAACTTTCCCTCGATTAAGTTCGGGAAGCAAGGAACGAATATTGTCACGGGACAATATAAGGGAGTTGACAACAGAATACTTCACCTAGGCGTGTGACGGACACTACAGTGTACCAACTGTGTTGTGGGACGACCGCACTCCGATAGGAGCATGTGGGCCTGACAGACCTACTTACAGGTTAGTTGGGTAAGTAGTAATGTATCAGTATGATACCCCATATATGTATATACGAGTAGAGTCCGAAGCACGGGAAGTAGTCGACTCCGTCTACGGTCAGCAGTATAATCAAACGAGAGCTAGAGATTACAAGGAATGGTTGAAGTAAAGGAACCCAGTTAAGTTAAAAAAAAAGAGACTAAAGGAACTAGGGAGTTATTCAAGGAAATGTATAGAGTCAAGAAGTGCGAAGAGCACGGACTATTATGTAAAGACACCACATATGTCTTAATAAGCCTGAGGGACAAAACATGATAGCTGGAATGAGTACCCAGCTAAGAACATAGGAAGGTGTATTTACTGAATTTACCCATAGATGCACGCCAAATGTAATGGCATGACTTAGCAACACCCAGGAGCAATCCTTAAAGGGTGTTCGCATCAACAATTGTTGCACAAAATGCATGACAGAAACACTAGGGCTGAAACTAACACCCAGTTTAGACATAAGCTGTCAGGAGACGGACTGACAAACCTAAGGGGCATCCCATGAAAGGAAACGGAATGCAACGACCTTGTCATGGAACCCACTACAACCTCTAAACATGTAATATTGTGCAGAGAAGTACATGTGTATGGACAGCCTACAATGAGCCCAGCTCAAGGCAAATAAGGCTTATAAGCTATAAGCAAGGTATGTTATATAAATTCGATTGATGGTAGAAGTTTATGTTGTATAAGTGAATGGAGTGGTAAGCGAACCACTGCATTAAGAGTGGGGATACCTCTCGATATTGTGAGACCGCAGGAGCGGTAGTTATGTAAATCAAGTTCAAGGAATATGTTAAGGATGGACAATGTTGTTTATTGGAAGAGAGCAGTTAGCTTAGTAGTGTGTGTGTATAAAGTGAACACCGAGCTGAATAATGCCGGCTTGTGACCCGAATGATCGATGCTCAAGAGCATTCAGTAGTCATCCAAATGAATGATGAACCATAATGTGAATAATACAAGTATATGTGTGGAAGTTAATGTGACAGTAAATACTATGTAACCTGATGTTATACAAGGAGTAAGGGTACGGTGCGCAAGAAGCGACCGTTGTGTAAGTATTGTTAGATGATAGATGAGGAGTGAGCAGAGTTATGAGCTAACCCCAGTGGAGATGCGACAGTAAGTGATAGCAAACGAACCGAGCAGTAAGCCGGAAGCAAGTGTTATGTGATAAGATTTCAGTGAAACACAGTGAAAATTCCTATCGCCATCGCATGAGAGATTGCTGTCAAGAGTTTACGCCTCTGCACTCTGTATGACTGAGTGTTTTGGTATTGCTCTTGCGCAGTAATGATCAAGTGAGATAGCTAGGAATTAGAGGCATGGTAATTGTGGAGGAATAATATTATAATGGCCGGTGCATAGGTAATGCAAGGCCGCAGGAATGAAAGAGTACTTGTATAAACCAAATGTGGAGACATGATTACAGTAAGCGACTACAGTAACACTAAATACCAAATATCGGTATGGATATACCCCAATGTTGTAATTAGCTGAGAGAGCACTACACACTAGGTAGTGGCTCAATCTCAACCGACAGTAAGTCGGTAAAAGCAAGTCAATCATTGTGAATTACATAGTAGTTTGCGCTGTAAGCTATTGGAGAAGTGGATGGAAAGTTTTGAAACTCACCGAATTCGCTCAGGGTAAGAGATACCATGCGTCGGTTGAGAAACCATTGTTACCTAGATAGGGTAATATATTGGAGATGTACACAATACAACAGTAACGAGTGGGGCAAACTAGCTCTACAACTAGCAAAGTTGCGCAACAGAGGCCAGAGAGCCCATGCACCAGATACTGAATATACATGGTGAATATGAATAAATGGCTAGTTATCAATGCCTAAAGCCTCACAGGCCAGGACCGAAACCGGTTATGAGTTAGATACTCTAATAAGAATTCTTGGTTTAGGGACTAAACCGCCAATATGGTTAAGATCCTCTAATCAGAATCCATGGTGTAATAGACCGCGTGGAAGTTAAAACACTCCACGACGGCAAAACATTTTCAGCCAAGGTTTAGTGGTTGATTACGTGGGCGTAATCCCTTTTAAGGGGGGTAGAGCGCAAAGCCGCTTGGTGTGTATTATCGTACAAGTGTACGTGAACTATGTTGTGCTTAGCACAAAATGATTTGTTATGATGGTTGGCGCGTGTGTCATACAAACATACGCATTTATTTGTGGTTAAATTGTGGTAATTGCGCACAGAAGATGCGAATACCATTGTGGGAAGTGTGTTTATTTTGTTAACAGTGGTGTGTGAGAGTACAAGTGAAGGGAGTAAAGAAACTCCCGGGGAACTAAAACCCTGACGGTGCATAAATGTAAACCATGTGTTGTATTTTGATAAAAATATATGTATATATATACAATGTGGTGATTTATGAAGGGTTATAAGACCGACATAGAACCTAGTGAGAATTAAATTTCCTAGGTAACTTGAATTAAGTTGGATTTGGGTGATGATTGATAGACGGAGTTCTATCCCTTGGAGATGTAATGATTATGACTAGAAAGATTTAAAGATAGAAAATGGGATACGCTTGAATTAGTTGTTGGTTGAAAAAGAAGTGGGAGGTGAAACTTGATTATCATGAGGTCAAGGGAAGCCGAACACAAATTGGGTGGAAAGATAGTTCAACACTGGTGCTGATCACATCAGGGTTGGATGACTCTTGAAGCTCCCTGTAGTGGTCACAAACAACCATGTTAAGAAAATACAAGGAGCATAAATCGGACTTGGAGTTGTATGGTGTTTTCAAAAGAATTTTCAATTGGTGTTTTCAAACAATCGATTAATATTTTGAATAAAAGATCTTCCTATACTTAACCTAGTAAGAATATTTTTGTAGTACTTGCTCACGAGCTGAGGACGTATGAGCCTTGGTCTTCGGACCGGTGACATGAGAAGTATATATGTAAAAAAATTAAGTGAATGTTTTGATCTCCCAAAGGGACGGGGACCAGAAGGTGTCCATCGCGACCGGGTTCTGCGGGATCACAGTGTATATGTACTCAACATGGGACTTGAGCCCATGGAGAGATGGAAAAGGTATTTCTGTTTGATATACATGCTATGACATGTTGTTTGGTATGTGTGATAAAGGTTATGTTGACTTTGATCTCCTAAAGTGTATGCTATCAAGACCTATGAGTCTAAATGGGTTGTGTTACATAGACCTATGTGTCTAAATGTGGTTATGTCACCCAGACCTAAGAGTCTGAGGGATATTGTATAGGTGCAAGTGTGGTGAAGGTACCCGGACCGTTAAGTCCGAGGTTACCATGTGAGTATGATATTTTATGTATAATGTGGATATGTTGCCCGGACCATTAAGTCCGAGGTTGGATGTAAAGGGTGGTTGGTAATGGAATTTTTATGGCTATAAGTAATTCCCGTATTCTAATCCAATGATGCGAAGAAAGGTGAACTTCGA
The DNA here is from genome assembly GCA_023374045.1 of Limonium bicolor. Lineage (NCBI taxonomy): Eukaryota > Viridiplantae > Streptophyta > Magnoliopsida > Caryophyllales > Plumbaginaceae > Limonium > Limonium bicolor. The sequence continues at coordinate 307,209,132 of CM041780.1, forward strand.
GGACGAAGTTCTTTTAAGGGGGTAGATTGAAATACCCCAAACCTTAGTATGTTGTGTAAATGTTAAACTATGGTATTTAAAGGCTAAAAAGTGCCTTAGAAACATAAATGAATCATTTAAACCATGGTAAAACACAATAAAACACTAAGACACGGTTTGAGCAAAAACATGCTCTAAGCTTGGAGTGAACTTGGTTAGGACCCAAAGAGCCTACCAAGACTTGATAATGTTTAATTATGACTTTATAAGGCTAATTAAGTCCTTAGGAACTTTGGTAGACAATGAAACCAAACAAAACACAATAAATACCTTAAGGTCAATATGGGCCGAAATGTGCTCTAAGCTTGGGATAAAGGTGTATAAGACCTAATGGTCATACCTATGCCTTATTTATATGTTAATGAACATATTAAATCAATTACTAAAGAAAACCAAGCTTGAAAACAGTTAAAACGCAAAATGTGCTTTAAGGAGTCTTAAAGCACGTTTTTGAAAAATTGTCTTGTAAATGAGTTTTGAATGGCTAAATGTCCATCATTACTCTTTAATTAACATGTGTACTATATAGTATCACATTTGGGTGGCTATATCAATGGGAAATCAAAAATTTCACTTCTATGTGCCTTGTTTTTGGTGAATAGTGATTTTTATAACTAGTATGTAACATATAATGTTATAAGTGAGACAATTGACTAATAAAGTCTAAAATACCCCCTTGCTACTATTTGGGGCCGGTTTCCTCATAAGGGAATGAGTCATCCCTTTGTTAAATTGATAAGATAGAAATTGATAAAGTAAACACTATTTACTTTACTTAAATATCTAAAACTAACAAAGCAAACTCATTTCCTCATTCTCTCATTTCCTTTCTTCATTTCCCACGGTGGCTACCTTCTTCCTCCTCTCTCCATCGGTTTCCAACAGCACCATGTCATTCTTCCCTTCTTCACTTGTAACTTATGACTCCATGCTCCGAATTTAATTCCGAGACTACCGTTCTCTTAGTTGGAGCAAGCTCTTCATTCCTATCTTTTCAAATCATCAAAACCACCAATTCGGTGCCAAGGAGAACTTCCATGGAAGGAGCTTGAGCTAATATTTTTATGCCTTGTTGATCACCTTTGCTTCAAGGTAAGGAAAAACCAAAGAAAACTCCATTTCCTTCATTTTTGGTGTTGACCGAAAATGCACCTTGTAATGGTGTCTTCTCTTGTCTTGTTTAGCTTCATTTAAATCTTCCAAGGGCTAGGAGGAGTCCTCTCTTGATACTCATTCAAGCTCTCTATCCATTCAAAGGTAAAACAATTACCTTGATGTGTTAAAACAATATATGTAACTAGGGTTTACAATGAGATAAAGCTTAAAGCTTATATACTCATTTCAATGTTGGTATATTGTTTAGTTGTTGCAAGGAACCAAATGCCTTACCGGTTTACAAGGAAACAAGAAAGAGATTTGTGAGGAAAAGAGGTAAACAAGCTATCTCAATGTGGTTTAATGCCTTAGGAGAAATAAGCTTATAATGCTTGTTAAAACTACCTAAAGAGCAAATGGTGAATGACCTAGTAAAGTGTTCTCAAGGAGATTAGTAAAAGGACATATGTATTGGTGTATGTATTTGCAGGTCAAAGGCATTATTTATGTGGGAAATTCAGTGTTTATGGTTTATGCAATTTAAGGGCCTAAGAGCCATGTTGTTTAAGGGCCTAAGTGCCAAGCAATTTAAGTTATGCACTATATCGTAATGTAGTGCTAAATGTGTGAAGTCTTGTGTCTTATAAAAATGTGTTTGATTGGATTTTAGGTTGTTCTCGAATGAAAATAAGGTAAAACCTAAGTGTTTGGATGTGAGTAAATACAAGGGAAGCTATGGCCAAATTTGGGAAAATGTATAAGGAGTTTAAGTGCTTAAATGAACTGGGGTGAACTAGGAATTGTTAGGAATGGATACATGCTTCATTAAGGAAGAAACATGCATTAAGGTGTTCTAAGGTGCTACAAGGATTTAGGCATTATCTTGGAAGTTCTAGAAATCCAATGAGTATTTTTAGGATGTATTAAAAGTCTTGGAGAAGTTTGTTTAAGGTTTAGGTTATGATAATGTGCAAGGTGGGAATAATGTTAAGGTAAGGTTTTGAGAAAGGAACTTTGGAGTTGTGAAAAAGAAGGTTTGGTTAGTAAGAGAAGATGCTTGGGAGATGATGTTATGATGGTGAGGAAAACCTTGGTATAGAGGTTATTATGGGTGAAACACCACATAGGAAACCAAATGTAAATGTTACAAGTGTTATGAGATTTTGGGTTGGAAATTAAGTAACAAGTCAAACATGGAACTAGGTGTGTTTGAGATGATATTTTGGCATTAGAATATACCTAAGATCATGTGGTAAGTTTATACAATTAATGGAGGTGGAGAACTAAGGCAACAACACTTGAAAAATGCAATTTTGATAATTCTGTAGCTTTGGTCCGGGACTTAGGTCATGGTTCAAGACCCGGACCAAGCTTTTAAAATGGCCGAGAGTTGTAACATGTTGTGGTCCGGGACTTAAGGTAAGTACAAGGTCCCGGACCACCCTATTAAAATTGCCCGAGAGTTTTCTAATGTGTGGTCCGGGACTTAAGGTAAGGACCAAGTCCCGGACCACTCTAAAAATGTTGTTTAAGGTTGGAAAATGATGTCTGATGATGGGATTGATGGTTAATGATGTTATGAGGTTGTTAAGGACATGTTAGGTGAGTTTTAATGACAATTAAGTGGGTGAAAAGTTGTAATAAAATGTGAAAGTAAAACAAGTTAAGAAGTGAAGTTATGTAACTAAGTTAACGGGAAAAATTATAAGCATTAGACATTAAATAATCAAGCAAACCCTGATGTTAATAAAAACATACGTGATGTTAACAGTTGTTCGAGAATCGCTCGAGGAACATAAGTGGACGTGGTAAAGTGGACTCCGGTGACAGGTATGGTTCTTGCAACCTGTGTCCTACCGGATTACACCGGCTTGTATGCCAATATATGTTTTCTTGAGTGTTTGCCACCTTGTAAGATTAAAACATGTAATGAGTTTATAGTAATTCATTTATGTGGCGAATTTGGCCTCCGATACCATTTAACCTCAAGTATGTGTTAAACCTTAGCTAACCAAAACTAGGAACACATGAGTGATCGGTATACGGAGTTGACGGCCCAAACCTTGGGAACGTGCTAACCACGGCTATGTGTGAGTTAGTTGGATATTGTTGTTGTATGCAAGTGTGTGAACCTCCCTTGTGTGCTTAACTCGGTTGTGATACCGTATGGTGTGTGGATGTGGTAGGCTCCATAATGGATCTCTAACTACTTATTGATAAGTGTATATGTACTAATGGGGGGTGAGGAGTCCGGTTGTTCCGGCCACGCGTGTGATGGACGGGGTCGATATCATATATCCGGTTCGGCTCTCTTGGTGTATGTATAGGTGGTATTCCAATTTGGTTTCTACCTTCCCTTAGCTTATCCAAAGCTAGTTACTGACTCACGTCGGGCCACAGGGGCATACGTATGTTATTTCGGTGTGCTTGGGATCACTATATCCGACACACCTTGGGTATAAGTTAACCGTTCTATATAACTGGACGGTAACGAGGTTGGTAACGAGCTTAACATGGGATTGGCAAAATCCCTAGGCTCACATGGTATACTAACTATGGTGGTAGGTTCCTTGTGAGAACCGATTTCATGGTGTTATGTAATGTTATGATGTTATGCAAATTCCCTTGCTATGCTTTGGTATATATATATATATTGATGTTTTAAATGAATGCAATGTTGTCATGTGTACGTCGAAACAAGAAAGGTTTGTTATGTTTTGTTATGTGGGGGATGAGTTATGTTGTAGGATATGGAATGTGTGGATCGTGGAAATGAATCCCAGTTGGTGACAAGAGGCGTTTAAGGATAACCCGATTAATGGGTACATGTCGTTCGTTAAGGAAGTAGCTCCGTTTGGAGGAGAGCCATTCTAGGGCTTAAGGAATCATTGGATGGTTTGGTTAAGTGTGGTTGTGTTGTTGTTATAGGTTGAGCCCATTGAGGCGAAATGTTATGTGTTGTATGTCTATGGCTTGTATGCATGATTTAAATATAATCAACTGCATGCTAAGACGACAATTAGTTGTGCGTGGCCCGGTAGCATGTGGGCTGCGGGATTACCATACCAGCAAAGGTGCTGAGCCCCTTGGGGGCCACCCTTTCTCTCCTTTTCTATTTCAGGTACAAGGAGCTGGAAGCCGTTCGAGAGTAGGACGGGGCAGATGTTTATACATGGGTAGCCATTTAAATGGCGTGAGTATGATAGGCGTAGTAAGACCGAAATTGTTATCGGCAGTAGTTTGTAAATACTCGGTACAGTGGGAATGTATGTATATAATAAATGTTGAAAATGGAATGAGGAATGTATTGTGTAGTTGCTCGGGAATCTAGTCCATCAGACCGATACAAATGTGTATGTATTAGCCTTGTTAGCCACGTGGGTGGTTAACGGCGTGTAACACCATTGGAATAAGTAATGCGATGAGTTAAGTTTCCGCTGCAATGTGTTGTTAAATGTATGGATGTAGTTGGGGTGTTACAGTCCCACGGTTCGATACTTGGTTGCTTAACTTTCTATACTATAGTGACCGGGATTTTTGCAACCTGACAGACTTATTGATTTATTATTTTCTAGATTAATTTGTTTAGTTTTAGTAGATCAATTTATCTCTTTGCAAAATGGCGCCGTTGTCGGGGACTTGACTTTGTCAAGTCCTTTGCCTTGGTTGTCAATTGTTTTTGTTTTATTTGATTTGTTTTGTTTAATGTGCAGGTGTTGGTGAATGCACTGTACTCGATCTCGAGGTCCACCAACATTCAATCTAGACCCAGAGATCAACCGTACCGCTCGAAGGGTGAGAAGAGCACTTCCCTTCACCATGGCTGCTAACGGACCAGCCAATGCCAATGCTGAGCAGGCCACTTTGGAAAGAATTAATCGTCCGCCAGCTGCTCCTAGAAGAGGACCTGTAACTCTACCGAACCTCACAGCAGAATTAACAGCAGAATGGCAAAAGCTGAAACCGAGCCATCAAACAAATGGTGTGAGGAATCATCCAGCAGGGACCTTCTCAGGCGCAGACCCGGCTGATGCACTCGACCATGTCCATCGGTTCTTAGTCCATTTGGATTTGCTGGGGATGTCTCAGGGGCTTGAGGAGTATGCTCGGATGTGCTTATTTCAGCACAGTCTGTCAGGGGAAGCCTCGAAGTGGTTCCACCGTCTACCACCAGGTATCATCACTACCTGGGAGCTATTGACGGAGCGGTTCTACGAGAAGTATATCCCCATCTCCCGGACCAGACAGATGATCGCTGACCTGACCGCCTTCAGACAGTCCGGCAGTGAGACAATCTGCGAAGCTTGGGATAGGTTCAAGGAGCTGCTCCGCCAGTGCCCGCATCACGGTCAGAACATGACATCTTTGGCCCAGGGGTTCTTCCAAGGGCTGAGAGATGAGCACAGAGCCGAGGTCAGAGCTGCATTGGGTGGTAATTTGCTGGCTAAGAGTGGAGAGGAATTTATGTCAGCCATGGAGTCCTACTGCGAGGAGCTCCGCCAGTGGAGCAACAGTGGTGGTAGGGTCTTCACAGTTGGGCAGACCTCCTCTCGGCTCCAGATCCTATGATGGAGCAGATTGCTGCTGAGCAGGCCCATCTGAGTACCACAGTGGGCAATATGGCGAAGATGCTCGAGAGGCTCACTATGGGACAGACATCTGTACAAGCTGTCAAGAAGGTGTCTACTGGTCCAAATGAGGTATGCTGTTCTCAGTGTGGAGACAGCCATGACTACGAAGACTGCCCGATGGTTGCTGAGATGAGGCAGACTGAAGAGCGGCAAATGCTATGGTCAGTACAACAGGCAGCCTTGGATGAGAAACCAGCATACAAACTGAGGTACGGTAATCCAAACAAACCTAAACTCACAACAGATGCAGCCTCAGAGGGCAAGTCAGGAGGGACCGCCTGGTTTTGTTAGGCCCCCATACAATCAGTTTAGGCCACAGCAGCCTCCAGCTCAGCCATCGTCACTGAGTTTGAACAATGCTAATTAAAGGAGATGATAGATAAACTGATGGCTTCTCAAGAGCAACAGACAGTGATAAACTAGAATCTGGCAGCTGGCCAGCAGAAGCTTGAGAACGCTATGGTGGAGATGCAAGGAACTATGAGTCAGTTGACTCAGTTCCTCCTACAGCAGAGACCGTCTGGCTCACTGCCTTCCCAAACAGACCCCATCCTAAAGCTCGTTGAAGGCATACAGGCATGACGGTTTCGGAAACCGTGGTAGTCGAAGACTGCTCAGATTCTGAAGAAGTGGCAGCAGTTACCTTAAGAAGCGGGAAGCAATTGATAAATAGAAATCAAGTGGCTGAGGATCAAGCTGACGAAGAGACCGGTCGCCTTCTTCTAGCACTGGTGCACCGTCAGGGCCCCAGCCCCTCCTGAGGTAGTTGTTGAGGAGACCCAGGCTCCTACTTCTTCCCCTTCTCATATTTTGAATGCTAAAAACTCCAAGGGTAAGGTAGTTCCTAAGGAACTTCCTTTCCCTAATAGATTAAAAGAAAAGAACTTGATGATCAATTTGGGAAATTTTTGAGTGTATTTTCAAAGCTTACTATTAACATTCCCCTGATTGATGCTATCAAGCAAATGCCTAACTATGCTCGCTTTGTGAAGGACTTGATCTCTAACAAGCGAAAGTTCAAGGAAAGTGAAATGTTCAGCTGACAGAGACGTGCTCTGCAGCTATCCAGCAGAAGCTCCTCCGAAGTGTGGAGATCCAGGGCAGCCCATCATCCCTTGCACCATTGGAGACATGGACTGTGGGTATGGACTCTGCGACCTTGGAGCGAGCATAAATTTAATGCCATATTCAATGTTTAGGAAGCTTCATGCTGGTGAGCTTATCCCTATCAATTTTAATTTACAATTGGCTGATCGTTCCTCAATCAAACCTCGTGGTATGGTTGAGAACGTTGTGGTAGGTGTTGGTAACTTCTTCTTCCCTGCTGATTTTGTTATTTTGGATATGGATGAAGATGTTGAAGTGCCATTAATTTTGGGTAGACCATTCCTGCGAACTGCTAAAACTGTCATTGATGTTGACAAAGGAAAAATCACCCTGAAATTTAATAATGAGGAGCTTAGTTTTGATATCACCAAAATGATGAGAACGAATGCTTCTTCTCATGCTGTACTTTCTATTGATGTCGACTACACTGATGATTATGATGCATTTGTCGCTGAAAGTACTAATGACTCTTCCTTCCTGTTTGAGAACTCTGATCTGTTAGAACAGGTGTTATGCCATTCGATTGAGGATGACAAGGAGAGCACTGAGGTAGCTACTGTTGTCCAGCAGCTTAACCAGGGACGAACCTATTTTGCCCTCATGCTCCTCCTGTGGAGCCACTGGACAGGCCTACTCAGAGGCTCATCCTTCAGTAGAGAAGCCCCCCACTCTTGAATTAAAAACTCTTCCTTCTAATCTTAAATATGCTTTCTTGGCAGAGGGTAGCGCCCTGCCAGTTATTATTTCTTCTTCTTTGTCTGTTTCGCAGGAAAGCAGACTTCTGGAGGTATTAGGAAGACACAAGAGAGCATTGGGGTGGTCAGTGGCAGATATTAAAGGGATCAGTCCAGGATTCTGCACTCACCGAATCTACATGGAAGACAGTATCAAACCAGTGAGGCAGCCCCAAAGGCGATTAAACCCAAACTTGAAGGAAGTAGTGAAGGCTGAAGTTTTAAAGCTGCTGCATGCGGGCATCATCTACCCCATCTCTGACAGCCGCTGGGTCTCTCCTGTGCAAGTCGTTCCCAAGAAGGGAGGAATTGTGGCGGTGCCCAATGATAAGGGAGAACTGGTGCCACAAAGACAGACCACTGGCTGGAGGATGTGCATAGACTACAGACGTTTGAATGAGGCCACAAGAAAGGATCATTTCCCGCTACCGTTCATCGATCAGATGCTGGAGCGACTGGCTGGGCAGGAGTACTACTGTTTCCTTGATGGATACGGGTTACTTCCAGATTCCCATCGCGCCAGAGGATCAGGAGAAGACCCCCTTCACCTGCCCTTATGGCACGTTTGCCTATAGGAGGATGCCATTTGGTCTCTGCAACGCACCAGCCACCTTCCAGCGGTGCTGATGGCCATTTTCAACGAATTTATAGAGAATAGCATAGAAGTCTTCATGGACGACTTCTCGGTGTATGGTCAAAATTTGATGTGTGTCTGGATCAGCTGGATCAGATACTAAGCAGATGTGAGGAGACCCACCTGGTTTTAAATTGGGAGAAGTGCCATTTTATGGTACATGAGGGTATAGTGCTTGGGCACAGGGTCTCCAAAGACGGCATTCAGGTGGACAAGGCAAAAGTGGAAGTCATCGAGGGGTTACCCCCTCCCACTTCAGTCAGAGGAGTCAGATCGTTTCTGGGTCACGCGGGGTTCTATCGAAGGTTCATCCAGGACTTTTCAAAAATCGCGAAGCCCTTGTCTGATCTCCTGCAGAAGGATGTTAAGTTTCATTTTTCAGAAGAATGCTTGAAGGCTTTTCAAACCATCAAGAATAAACTCATCTCTGCCCCCATTGTGGTTCCCCCTGACTGGACCCTTCCTTTTGAGGTAATGACTGATGCTAGCGACTTCGCTGTTGGTGCTGCGCTCTGTCAAAGGAAAGAAAAATTCTTGAGGGTTATCACATATGCGAGTAAGACTCTGACGGAGCCTCAAAAGAACTACACCACCACTGAGAAGGAGCTATGGCGGTGGTGTTTGCTTGACAAATTCAGACCTTATCTGCTGGGAAGTAAGGTAATTGCTCACACGACCACTCCGCCTTGAAATACTTGTTCCAAAAAAAATGATTCCAAGCCTAGACTTCTAAGATGGATCCTGCTTCTCCAAGAGTTCGACTTGGAAGTTGTTGATAAGCAAGGGAAGCAGAATGGGGTAGCAGATCATTTATCAAGGCTCGAGACTCCAGATGACGGGGTCCCCATAAATGAATCTTCCCTGACGAAACGGTCTTTGTAATTGGGAAAGTCAAGGAGCCATGGTATGCTGACTTGGCTAACTATCTTGCCTCTGGTTGGTTCCCCATGATCTAAGTTACAACCAGAGGAAGAAGTTTCTATCTGAGACCCGTCATTATGTTTGGGAGGACCCCTATCTCTTCAGAGTATGCGCTGATGGTTTAATCAGAAGATGTCTCCCTGATGAAGAGGTAAACAGTGTCATAGAGTTCTGCCATTCCCGAGAGGCAGGTGGTCACCACGGTCCTACTAGGACAGCTGCTAAGTGCTAGAGTGTGGTTTTTACTGGCCCACTCTACACAAAGATATCCACCGCTTCTGTGCTCACTGCGATAACTGCCAGAGGATGGGGAACACTTCAAGAAGGCATGAGATGCCGCAGAAGGGAATCCTTGAAGTGGAATTATTTGATGTCTGGGGTATTGACTTCACCGGCCCATTTCCTTCTTCTCACGGAAACCACTACATCTTTGTTGCTGTAGATTATGTTTCCAAATGGGTCGAAGCAATCCCCTGCCCTTCTGCTGATGCTAAAATGTGGTAAAATTCTTGAAGAAGAACATCTTTACCAGATTTGGAGTGCCAAGAGCTATCATCAGTGACGGAGGTTCTCATTTCTGCAACAAAGCGTTTGATTCTCTAATGACTAAGTACGGGGTGACTCATAAGGTTGCTTTACCTTATCACCCCCAAACTAACGGGCAAGCAGAAGTGAGTAACCGAGAGCTCAAATGGATTCTTCAGAAGACAGTCAATTCCTCCAGGAAGGATTGGTCTGTCAAGCTTGATGATGCTCTATGGGCCTATAGAACCGCATTTAAAACTCCCATTGGGATGTCCCCCTTCAAGCTGGTATACGGGAAGGCTTGTCATCTCCCAGTTGAGCTAGAGCACAGAGCCTTGGGCTTTAAAGGCTCTTAATTTTGATTTACATAGCGCTGGGGAGAAGAGGCGATTTCAGCTTTCTGAGTTGGAGGAATTGAGGGACCAGGCGTACGAAAGCTCAAGAATCTATAAAGAGCGCACTAAAAAGATCCACGACCGGATGATACAAAAGAGAGACTTTAAAGTGGGGGATCTAGTGCTACTCTTTAACTCTAGGCTACGCCTCTTCCCTGGGAAGCTTAAGTCGCACTGGGCAGGCCCCTTCAGATTGTAGGAGTTACATCGTATGGAGCATACGAGCTGGAAAATAAGGCTGGTGAAACCTTTAAGGTAAATGGTGCTCGATTAAAAAGCTATCTTGGGACTGATCATAATCTTTTTCCTTTGCAGGCGGTATTCTTTTTGGAGAGTGAATCCAATCCTACAGCAACGATGAATTCTCAAGAGACGAGTTCAAATGTGAAAAAGAAATTCTCTTGGCGAATGCGAAAAGAATTGCGAAAGCTGAAGGAATTCACTGTGGGCTGTTGTAGAGCTGCTCATCACACATTCTGATTAATCAACGGAAATTGTCTAGCTAAAGACATTAAAGAAGAGCAGCTGACTGGGAGGCAACCCAGTGTTTCCGGTACTTTTATCTTGTGTTTTTATGTTGTTTATAGTTTTGCTTTAGGATAATGTTTTTGCTGCAGTGAGTTGAGCTCAAAAAGAAACAAAGAGGTGCATATCTGGTGATGTCCGAACTTCTGTCCGGACATTGAAGTTCGGACGTTGTTCGAGAATTGGAGACCTGCGCAAAACGATATGTCCGAACTTCAGTCCGAAGATTGAAGTTCGGACGCAGTTCGAGAGTCTGAGGGCTATACAAAGCGGGATGTCCGAACTTCAGTCCGAAGATTGAAGTTCGGACCCGATTCGAGAGTGCGCTGAAGCAAGAAAACGAGATGTCCGAACTTCGGTCCGAACATCGAAGTTCGGACACGACGCGAAACTCTGCCGAGGTATGTATGTCCGAACTTCGGTCCGAACATCGAAGTTCGGACACCCCGATAATTTTGAACTAAAAGAACGCGGTCGAGCTTAAATCTCAAAAACTTCCTCTTCAACCTCGCGACGCCGCACAGAGCCCCCTTTCCCCTTCTTCTTCAATCTCTCACAACTCACTCAAATTTCCACCAAAATCCACATTCTTACTACCAATCTGCTCGGTTTTAAGTTCTCCATCACCCTAGCACACGCAATCGACAAGAAATCCCCATTAGTCCGATTTTCGAGCCACATATTCGAAACCCTAACTATCGCTTTTGGGAATTCCGAGTTCGATTTGTGTAGATTTTGCTGTTCTATCAACTTCTAATCTCTCATTCAACTCCAACAAGGTAGGTATTTCTCTACTTCTTTTACCTCGTTTGATGGATTTGTGACAACATTTGGAATCTGAGGTATGAAAAGTCGAGACTGGGCTGTTATTTTTGAGCTTTCTGAGATTCATTTGCATATATGGAGTTTATTATCTGCAATGCAGCAAGTTGATGGATAGAGATGTTTTAAAATTGCATACTGTGAGTTCAATGTGGATGTTTGAGTATGGTTTTATTTTGCATCGCTGAACTGAAAAAAAAGTGAATGGGACTGAATCTGCAGATGTTAATTTGTTTTCTGCTGTGCTGTGGTTGAACTGCTAGAAGATGTGGTTGAACCACATTATTGGGATGTTATTTTGAATCTGTGGATTTTTGCATGACTGAGATTTTGTTTGACTGAAATACTATTACACCCGATTGAAATTTACGAATTTTTGTGAGTTAGATCTGCTGTCTGGTCATGGGTAGTAGTCTTTGTTGCGAATGACAAAAATTTTATTGACTTCTGCTGTGGAGAATAGTGAGTTTTTAGGGGACACTCTGTCAGATTTTGGGTAAATTCAGTGCATGTTTAGAACTATATCCTTGCTTTCCTTCACTTGACTTGCTTACCCTTGTATGAGCAGATGTTGAGCAGAATTACCGGTCGGGGTAAGCGGGCTGCAGGAGCTAGCACCAGTTCCAGACGTCGGGGTCAGGAACCGGAATTCAGAAATGATGAAGCCCGGGAGTGGTTTGCGAAAGAGGTAGATATAATTGCTGAACGAGGTGTGGTGCCGGAGTTAGAGCAGCAGTTGGGTTTGCGGGGGATATTAAACCATTTGGCTGGGGCAAGATCTTGAATATGGGAGGGCCGTACTCTGAGAGGATTGTGCGGATGTTCTATGCCAATGCGATCTACCAGGATGGTCAGCTCAAGTCCCTTGTAGATGGAGAAAGAGTAACAGTCTCCACGATGGAGATTGCTCAATATATGGAGATTCCTTATCCTGCCCCAGACCGCCCTGAGCACCTCAACCCTGTTGATTTCAAGAATGCAGCTATCCACCACTACACCCCTCTTATGGTTCAGGGGCCTCGACGACGCAGAGGGGATGACCCATCAAAGCAGGTCGTCCCTGCTGATGCGCTTCAGAGCCCGCAGGAGAGAGTTCTGCTCGCACTACTGGCTGCGAACATTGTCCCACGTCAGAGCTCCGACCTCAACCAAACAGACTTTCTACTTCTTCAGGCGGTGCTGAATCAGTCGTTTGCTGGGGCGGTTGAGGTTACATATTTGCCTTGGGTCATCTTCGAGCACATGCAGCATATCCTGGAGCACAGGGATCGCCACAAGTTAGGCTACCCAGTTATGCTCTGCCACATCCTTAAGAGGCAGATGGTTACCATTCCGTCTGCGGGACTGCACGCTGCGCGCCCCTATCGATGTGGGAGCTCTCAAGAAGATGTGGTTTGAACGGAGAGATGGGGGTGGATGAAGAAGGCTGCAGCGCGACCGCAGAAGTGCTAGAGAGAGGCGGGTGAAGGACCATCAGAGCCCGCCCCTGCTGCTTCACCTGATGAGGAGGAGGCGTATCTAGCACTGTCAGCCCCTGGGAGCGAGTACGTCACTCGCTATGAGTTTGCGCAGCTGGAGTCTCGTTTCGAGGAGGCAGATCGTCGCTATCAGGCGGAGATCGAGACTCTGCAGCAGCAGGCCCGTCGCTCTCAGGAAGACTATCAGGCTCTGCTCGATCAGTTCCAGCAGTGGCAGGCGTACTATCCGCCTCCACAGTGATTATGCTGCTGCTTGCTATTTTTGTGTAGAAGCCGTTTTTGGACTTCTTTCTGGATTTGTTTTTAGTTGTGTTGAACTCATTACTTTTATTTCGATTGGGTTGTAATTTTTCTTTTGATTTTCGTTTGTTTGAATCTTAACTCTGAATATTGGCTGTCACTAATCGATGCTTCTAGCACACTTTTATGTTTTGTTTGAATGTGTGCAAGTGTACCTTGGGCTGACTCCATGCCGGACCCTAGCTTCAAGCAAGTGTGAGGAAACATTCTCCCCTGCGAGGACACTAAGTGTGAGGAAGAATCACTTCCTCAAAGCATCACAAAAGAAATCAGGGGAGTTTTTAGTTTCTTTTTCTTTTTGGGTACTGTTCGGCCTGTGCTTTAAATTGTGAATAACATTATCACTGTTCAATTCACCCTTGTGAGTCTGACACATTTAGTCCGATCTCCTTCTTGTGATTAATTTCTGAACAATGCGGACATTGCTCTTCATTAAGTGTGAGGAAGGGGGAGATCTTTCTGAATGTGTCAGTCATTTATCCCTTACCTAATTTTTGTTTGGTTTTGGGCTATGTGGGGGTAATTCCCTTAGAGTGCTTCTTAGTGTTGAATACTTGGGTGGATCTTTAGTTGTGGAGTTGAGTCCGGTACTGACCTTTAGAGTTGGTTTGCTCAAAATGTGTGCTCTCTTATCATATTTTCAAATGGCTGAATTTTGTTAAATATCTGTGAACAAGTTGGTTGTGAAGTTAGAACTGGTTTAACTTGGAACCCTGGGAATGATGAGAATGTCTGGAATGAAGGATAAAGGCAAGGTACTCCTCTGATCTAAGTTTCTTTTTCTGAACCAAAAACAGGCCTCTTCCATCCGGTTATTAAGTCCTAGGGGTGTTTCATCACCCATTTACCTAAGGTCGTCTGATCTGGGATAAAAGACCCAATACCGTTACAAGGATGGAGAGAAAAGTCTGGGGGATGAATTATGTGCGAAAAATTGATATATATGCAAGAAAAAAAGGAAGTTCTTTAAAGTCTTATGTTTATGGTAATTCCTTAAATTAGATCATGAGTACGTGGTGTTGAAAGGTTCTGCGGAATATGGCATAACTTCACACCCCTTGTCATCCACGGGTTTGAGAAGAGAAAAGGTTGGAAGGTTCTGGGTTACTCTATGTTTTGACTTCATGATTTAGCTTCTTCATAATCTTTTGTTTTAAAAAGCGTACTTCATTGTTTGAGAGACATGCAGTTAGGAGCAGATCGATTCTTGGGTGATTATTGTGTCTTAAGCTCCTTATTTTATGCAATCCCAAGGTTTGGCCCTGAGGCATTCTGAGACATTTTACTCCTGCTTTGCTTGAGGACAAGCAAAGGTTAAGTGTGAGGAGGTTTGATGAGTGTGAAATATGAATGGTTTTTAGTGATCTTTAATGCCTAATTTTTATACGAACATCGATAATATTCTACACTTATCTTCCGTTTTCCTTTGGTTTGTTGTTTGGTAAGGCTTGATACCTTTTTCTATGATTAAATGCAGAGAAAAGCCAGGGAAACACTAGATTTACTCACGAGGGAGGGAGAATTGCAACAAACGGGGGTCGAATCGGAGTCGAGATGAAGAATTTAGAGGATTTTGAAGGTCTGTCCGAGCTTGTGTCCGAACTTCCAAGTTCGGACGCAAGTCGAGAGTTTGTATGCTGCGCCTGATGGGATGTCCGAACTTCGGTCCGAACATCGAAGTTCGGACATAGTTGAGAAAAGCCGGAGGTCTGAAGTACGGAGCATGTCCGAACTTGTGTCCGAACATCAAAGTTCGGACACAGGTCGAAACTTTCTGAATTGAAGCGCTCAAAGCATTGTGTCCGAACTTTGAAGTTCGGACCAATGTTCGGACGGCACGAAAATTACAGCATAAACTCGGCGTTTTGAAGGGAAAAAGAGAGAGAAAGGTCTATTTAAATGACCTAATCAGAGGGAGAAGGCATTCACTCATCATCGATCATTACCACACACACTCTCTCACTGATAAACGAGGTTCTCTCCATTCATCCACACCAATTGCATCAGTTCACCTCCATTCACATTCACCAAGCATATCACCATCATTCTAGAGGAGCATCGACAGAGGGAGTGTGGCCATTATCTTCAACCTTACACCTGCAGCCATCGACACCGGATAGTTGTTCAACAAAAGGGTTTTTCTTCCCTTAGATGATTTCTATGTTGACTGTATTTATCTGTTTCGTGGCAATGTCTGGCTAGTAGGGATTTAACTCTGGGGTAGGGTTTGTTCAAGATGGATTCAATGTAGTTAAAGATTCTGCAGTATGATTATGAGATTGTGACGGATTGTTTTCAGGTTAATGATTATCAATTTTCTTCTCTATTAATTTCGCGAGTTATAGAGTTGTTTTGCGAAACCTATTAAGATCAGACAAGGTGATTAATAGGGAGTTCGAATTAACCTGGGAATTTGGGGAAGGATTAGTCGGATAGATAATCTTTCCTACAAGCGCTAACAATTCTTTGTGCTTATTCCACCTATATGTGTTTTGCCAACTGCTAGATTAGAGTTGACATGTTCTGATAGGTGAGCTCTTCAATGAACTAGGATTTAGCATTGTAAGAGATAGAAAGAATTGGCCTTTCCGTTTCTCATAATTAAATTGTAGGAGCTACTAGATTCAATCAGAAAAGAACAACCCGAGCCCGGAGTTCCACTCATATTATCAACTTCATCATTCGTTTTCACCGATTGCTTAATTTAACTCTGATTTGCATTTATTTGATTTAGTTTCAAAAACAATTCACAACCCCCCTGAGTTTCCAGTTTTCTTAGGATTTAGGATAGGACTTAGGCTTATTTATTCAAGTCCCACGGTTCGATACTTGGTTGCTTAACTTTCTATACTATAGTGACCGGGATTTTTGCAACCCGACAACTTATTGATTTATTATTTTCTAGATTAATTTGTTTAGTTTTAGTAGATCAATTTACCTGTTTGCAGATGATGAACGTGAGAAGGCGTTTCAGACGTTGAAGGAAAGGTTGACCACAGCCCCAGTGTGACCTTGCCTTCGGGGACAGACGGATTCGAGGTTTTCAGCGATGCTTCCAAGTATGGCTTGGGGTGTGTCTTGATGCAGCATGGGAAAGTCATAGCCTACGCATCGAGACAGCTGAAGGAGTACGAGACCAGATACCCGACGCACGACCTAGAGCTTACAGCAGTAGTCTTCGCCCTGAAGATTTGGAGGCACTACTTGTATGGAGTTTCCTGCAAGATCTACACCGACCACAAAGCCTCAAGTACATCTTCACTCAGAAGGAACTAAATATGAGGCAGAGGAGATGGTTGGAACTGATCAAGGACTATGATTTGGAGATCTTATATCATGAGAGGAAGTCTAACCTAGTGGCCGATGCTCTGAGTAGGAAGAAAAGTCATTCTGTGAATTCGATATGGGTTCTTCCAGACGAGCTAGTTCGTGACTTTGAGAAGCTGAACTTGGAAGTGATGGAGGCGGGAGGAGTAGAGCGTGAGGTGAGGTTGTACCATATGAGTGTCTCTTCCAACATTTATGGGAGATACTCAAGGGACAACCTGGTGATGCAAAGTTGGAGCGCATCAAGGAGAAGATGAAGGAAGGGAAAGCTGAAGGGTTTGAGACCCACAGTGACGGCAGTCTGAGGTTTAGAGGCCGATGGTGTGTACCTCAGGGGTGTGTGGAGGTAAAGGAGAGACTGATGAGGGAGGCTCATAATACTCCCTATTCAGTTCATCCCGGGTGGTGATAAGTTGTATAAGGACGTAAAGAAGATGTTTTGGTGGGCTAAGATGAAGAGGGAAGTTGCAGAGTTGGTGTCGAGATGGCCTTACCTGCCAGAAGGTCAAATTTCGAGCACAAGAGGACGGGAGGTTTAGGTTTGTTGCAGCCGTTGGAGTTCCCAAAGTGGAAGTGGGACTCCATTTCCATGGACTTTTTGATGGGTTTACCACCGGCGAAGAGAGGAGTTAATCAGATTTGGGTGATAGTGGACCGACTCACTAAATCTGCACGGTTTATACCCATGATAAAGACGTGGTCCATGAGCCAGTTGGTGGATACTTACATCAGAAATGTGGTGAGATATCACGGGGTACCTGAGACCATCATTTCAGACAGAGATTCGAGGTTCTTAGCTCATTTCTGGCAGCAGTTTCAGAAGGCGATGGGCACCAAGTTGAAGTTGAGTACTGAGTTTCACCCAGCCACTGATGGTCAGACAGAGAGAACCATCCAGACCTTGGAGGACATGCTTCGAGCATGTGTGATGGATTTCCAGGGTTCGTGGGCAGATATGCTACATCTGATAGAGTTCTCTTATAACAACAGTTACCACATCAGCATCAAGATGGCTCCTTATGAGGCTTTGTATGGGAGGAAGTGTAGGACACCGCTATGTTGGAGCGACATTAGTGAGACTGTTGTTTTGGGACCTCAGTTGATATAAGAGACTATGGAGCAAGTCCGGATGATCCAGAGACGAATGAAGGCAGCCCAAGACAGGCAGAAGTCCTATGCCGATCTCAAGCACAGACCAGTTGAGTTCGAGGTGGGAGATAGAGTTTTCTGAAAGTATCGCCCATGAGAGGAGTAACCAGGTTCGGGAAGAAAGGGAAGCTCAGTCCCAAGTTCGTTGGACCCTATGAGATCTTGGAGAGGGTTGGAGAAGTGGCATACCGGCTAGCGCTTCCTTGTGAACTGGAGAAAGTTCACAACATCTTCCATGTATCCCAGTTGAAGCGGTATGTTCCCGACCCTTTGCATGTGTTGCAGCCAGAGGTCTTGGAGCTGGAGCAGAATCTATCCTATAAGGAGTACCCCATCAAAGTAATGGACACTAAGACCAGGGAGACACGATCGAAGTCCATCCGTATGGTCAAAGTCTTATGGTCTAATCATGGAACCGAAGAGGCTACATGGGAGGTAGAGGAGGAAATGAGGAGGAAATACCCACAGCTTTTCGATCAGGTAACCACTCGAGTCAGTATCTAGTTTAGCAACTTCTCGCCTTATGGATGAGTTTTAGCTTCGAGGGCGAAGCTTTCTTTTAAGGGGAATGAGATGAAATACCCGGGAATTTGAAGTTAGGAGTATGATAATATATAGTCAGAATAATAAGTCCGAGTTAGTAATTTAGTGGCCCAGGGAAACTAACGATACTCCTATATTAACTTATTTCCTCTTCCTAGAACTTTCCTCTCCACATTTATTCATTAAAAATACATAGAGTTCTAATTCAAATTGACTTTCTCTTGTACTTAATTAATTTCTAGAATTCAAATCTGAGTTTACTTCCTATTAGTGATTATCTCTGATTATAGAGTTCAAATCCCATTTGACTTCTTCAAATTAATTTATATATATTTTGTTATTAGTATTCTACAACTCTCTCTAACGCAATTATAATTCCCTTGCTAGTATTATTACTTTACTTTATTTAATTTATTTTAATCTTCTTCCTACTTCCAAGTAAATGTTTATTAATTATCTTCCTAGATTTTCTATTCCATCCTTATCTTGTTACCACGATCTACTTTATCAACAATATTCAAACTAGGAAACTATTTCTGAATTTCTAAGAGAATGTTGTTAGAGATTTTATTTTCCTTCCTGATGTTCCTCAACGTTATGTTGTTGTAAAGGTTCCCTAAAAACAAATTACAATGTTAAGTATTTACTTAGATTTCCTTTTCTGAGTTATTTGTATTTCGTATTTATTTAACTCTTTTGTTTTAAGATAGTAATCATTAACTTGTTTTACAATATCGATTTCCCTTATTCCTATAATTTACTTATTTATATAACGACCTTCCCCACTACGGTCTACCTTCATCACGACGCTTCTACGCTTTTGCTCTACCAAAAACTTATTCACGTATCTTCTTCTTGAGTTCTTTAATTCACGTTCTCCATTCTACCTTCGGCGTTCTTCACTCTACCCTTGCTGGATCGTTTCCCTTGGTGCCAATTAGGAGCTTTGTTGGGTAATGTATTCTACTTAGTTACTTAGTTATCCATTCATGGCTTGACGAATTCTGATTGTTAATTTTGGTTACCTAGACGCCGATATCGTTGACGAGTGCTATCAATAGTCCGGAGCAGTTGGGTTCTTGAGGGATTTGGTTGTTCCAGGTAAATTCTATGCTCAATGGTTTCGATTGTGGTTTTGCGAAATATTGGAAAAGGGTTCGTTGTACTTTTATCTCGGTTATGGTTTTGAGGATTTGGGATTATTCCCCACGTTTTGGAATTGAGGAATTGGATTGAGATTGTGGTGTTCAATTGTGGTTTTGGGAGTCTTTCACAGGTTGTATTCTGTTGTTTGGGAGCCCATAGGTGCTCCCCATTATTGATATTATTTGCGCTGCACACATTGTTGCAGTTAAGCTCTATGATCTACTCTATGTTACTGCTGTTTCATAGGGGGTGTGCACACTTAAGGACTTAGGGTGAGGTGGCTGTTTGACGGTCCCATAGGTGACTGTCCTGGAATTGTTGTTTGGGGTCCCATAGGTGACCCCGTGTTCGGAATTGTGGTTATTACTCCCTGTTGAAAGCTCCCTACTGCAGTTCGGTATTGTTATGTTTTTCTGGAAATTCACTAACTATTCAGTAAACCTTCTCATCTGATTGTTAAAGGCAATGGTGTTCTAAAATGTATTTTACAGCTTGAGGTGGAATTTACTCAGTTTTTCTGATTTGTGCGATCCTTTCTGTGTTTTGTCTATGTTTTATGATCGCAGGTATGGATGACTAGCTGAGGGGATCGGGACAGCGAATCACATAGTTTAGGACCACGTAATAATAAGGCGATGTCTTGAATTTCAGTGTTTTAGAGATGTAGTTATGTTCTCAAGGTTTTTATACATTAACGTTATTTTGCTTCCGCGTAATTTGAAAGTTAACTTTGGTTTTAATGTTGTTTAGTTCATCAGCCTGAGCACCCATGGGTATTGGGTGTGGCGGTAATGCCCTGGATGTTTTGAGATCCGCTGCTATATTGAAGGTTATGTGCATTTGAGTTTTTGGTTAACTAAGTTAATTGCTCTTTGAATCAGTTTTATCAAGTTTGTGGTTGTATTGAGTTTTATTAATGACTTCTTCTGCTCGAGAGATTCTCTTGTTGTTATTATGTTTTGCATAAGTATTTCTAACGGTTTTTGGGTTCTATTTCTGTATTTAAAACTGCACTTAAGGACCTGTCCGAACGTCCGTCCGGACATCAATGTTCGGACAGGCCCCGAATGTTTCAAGTGTTTTCTTCGTTTGGCTGTGTCCGAACATATGTCCGAACTTCTAAGTTCGGACATCATGCGAGGACAGGTTCGGATTGCAAGTCTTGACCTATGTCCGAACTTGCAAGTCCAGACCAATGTTCGGACCACGTAAGGATTTTTTCCGGAGTTTTAAAGTTCGACTTGTGTCCGAACTTCGAAGTCCAGACACAAGTTCGGACATTTGGTTTTCCGCAGTCTATTTCTCTTCGGCTTGTGTCCGAACTTGCCATGTCCGGACACAAGTTCGGACCAACTTTGTTTTGCTCTTCTAGGACTCGTTTGGAGTCCGTTTTTAATGTCATTTGCGCCGTTAGAGATTGTATTCTCATAAGCTATTTTGAGGTAAAAATCCAAGGTGTTACACTTTTACTAATTTAATACTTAATAGTATTATTAAAGGTTTAATAACAGAAATCCCCTAAATTAATTTAAATTAATTTAGAGGTATTTCAGCTCACAAGTGAATTAACAATGTTTGGGTCGGTTCCTAAAGAGAACCATTCCCTTTATCTTATGTGTTAATGTTGTACTACAATTATTATTGCGATGCTATGTTGTATGTACGTTATAATGTGGAATGAGTTGTTGTGTGGAGAGTGGGGATCATGGATATGAGTCCCAGTTTATTTTTAGACAATTTGGAGTATAACCCGAATAGTGGGTAAGTGTCGTCTGTTAAGGAAATAGCTCCATTAAAGGAGAAACCCTCAAGGGTTAAGGAACACAATGAGTGATCTAATGAGTGTAGATGTGTTGACTGTCTGTTGAACCCCGTGTTGTGGGTATGTAATGTGTTATATGTTTATAGTTTACATGCATGATTTAAATATAATCAACCGCATGCTTAGACGACAATTAGTTGTGCGTGGCCCGGTAGCATGCGGGCTGCGGGATTACCATACCAGCAAAGGTGCTGAGCCCCTGGGGGGCCACCCTTTCTTCTTTTTCCTATTTCAGGTACAAGGAGCTGGAGCCGTTCGAGAGTAGGACGGGGTAGTCGTTTGTATGGGTAGTCATTTAGTTGTATATGTACAGTAGGTGTAGTAAGACCGAAATTGTTATCGGCATTAGTTTGTAAATACTCGGTACAGTTGGAAGGTATATTTATGTTGTTGTTGTTAATGGAAGGGGATAGTAATGTGTAGTCGCTCGGGGATCTAGTCCATCAGACCGATACAATGTATATGTAATAGCCTTGTTGGCCACGTGGGTGGTTAACGGCGTGTAACACCAACGAGTTAAGTAATGTGATGAAGTATGTTTTCCACTGCAGTTTGTTGTTCAGTGTGTTGTTGTTAGTTGGGGTGTTACAAAAAGTGGTATTAGAGCGAAGTATCGCTCTGATGACTGAATTACCGAGCTTAGGAAGTACCGAGTTAGGATTTTAGTACCTTGGGTTAAGGGTTGAGTGATAGCGTGAAAGATACGCTAGTTAGGAACTTCCAGTGAATACTGGAAACCTACAATATCCTTCCCGCCCTCCACAATCCCTGTTTTATAACTTGGGAAAGAACGTCAGAGAGATGAAAGTCCTCTCTTACTCGGGAATGCCCGATCTGGCTGCTATTAAGTACTTCGGTGAGAACGGAGAACCGGTCATACGGTAGATTCCAAAGAGTGGGAATCCCGGAGATGGTTCCATCTGAACAATGTTAACCGCATTTGATAGCAAATAATGAAGAAACCTATGCATAGGAGAATAGAATTTCCGGCTACCTGGGTCGACATGCCGAGCAGCCGAGAACAACCAGCTTGCAACGCACCAATGGTGCAACAAGCAAGAAGTGATGTAATGGAACCCGAGACGCGTGTCTACGGGACCATGATTATTAAATAATGTCGTCAACGGTATACCAACCGACTAAGGAACTACAACGTAGTACCCAAACAAGAGACAAGTCTCAGTAACCACGACAAATGCGTGGAACGGGCTACGAAGAAAATACAATACTAAGTAAAAGGGGACTCCAAGAATGGGGAACACCCTAGTTAATGATTATCATGTGAAGACAGTAAGAAGTCACCCAGAGGATTTATTTTCTAAGACTGTAAGATCAAAGTAAGGGCCAACAAGGCCACTGATTACAGTGCGGGTGAAAAAAAAAATACCGCAACCGGTGTGTGTGTGTTTAACTGATAGCCAGTTAGCATGGCACACTTGCCATGGCAAGTGCTGCTATAATAGGACAGTTCGGGAAATTTTTAACAAATACAAAGTACTTAGTAAAGTACCACGAAGTTAACTGTGATCATCATAACTGTGGAGGGGCTTAACAGCCTAACCTTTGTAATTGGAGGTACCCTAGTCAGCAAGAAGCTAGACTTGGTTAAGGCAAGAAGACGTTGTGAAACCACGAGAATTTTTCTTTCAAACTCAGATTTATTTCAAACTCTTTTTTTCAAAACCAAAGTTTCTTTCAAACCAATACTTATTTCTAACCTTGTTTTAAACCAAACCAGAAGACCTACACCGGCCTCAGTGCCACATGGTAGGTAAGTTACACCCAGTTCACTTTTGAATAACCGGAAGGAAACCGGTAAACACGGAATGCATATTATCGCAGGATGATATAAGGGAGTTGACAACGGAATACTTCACCCAGGCGTGTGACGGACACTACGAGTGTACCAACTGTAATGTGGGACGACCGCACTCCGTTAGGATCTTGTGGGCCTGACAGACCTACTTATGGGTTAGTCGGGTAAGTAGCAATGTATCAGTATGGTACCCCACATATGTATACGAGTAGAGTCGGGAACACGGGAAGCAGTCGACTCTATACTATGGTCAGCAGTAAAAGTCAAGCAAGAGCAACTGATAACCATGAATGGTTAAAGTAAAAGGACCTAGATAAGTTAACGATACTAAAGGGAATTAGTAAACTCATTTTAAGGAATGTTTAAGAGTCAGGAAGTGCGAAGTGCACTGACTGTTATGTAAAGACATCACATATGTCTTAAGGATTCTCAGGGATAAACATGATAGTTGGAACGGTGACCCAGCCTATACATAGCAAGGCAGGTGCCTGATATGGACATGTTAATGTGCAACGAACGGGATGAAATTCCCAGAATGAGTACCTACACTACCAGGAAATGTTGATCTTCACAGAAGAAGATAGTAAGCCAGTTAAGAACGCAAAACGGCGTGGCAAACTGAATATACCAATAAGTGCAAACCAGATGTAACGGCATAACTTAGCAACACCCAGGAGCAATCCTTGAAGGGTGTTTGCGTCAACAATTGTTGAACGAAATAGCGTGACAGAAACGCAAGAGCTGAAACTAACACCCAGTTTAAACATAGGTTGTCAGGAGACAGACTGACAATCCCAAAGGGCACCCTATGAAAGGAAACGGAATGTAACGACCTTGTCATGGAGCCCAATATGATATCCAAACTATATAATGTTGTACAGAGAAGTAAATGTGTCTGAACAGCCTACATTGAGCAGAGCTCAAGGCAATAAGGCTTATAAGCCACAAACAAGATATGTTATATAAATTTAATCAATTATAGAAGGTTATGTTGTACAAGTAGACAGAGCGGGGAACGAACCACTACTTTAGGAGTGGGGATACCTCTTAATATTGTGAGAACGCAACAGCGGTGGTTATGTGAACTAAGTTCAAGAAATACGTTAAAGGTTGACCATATGGTTATTACCGGAGGAGGATTTGAATGGGAATGATACGAAAAGTAGTGTTTATACCAGTTGTGGAGACCAGAAGAGTAATAAGTCTAATAGCAACCACCATAGATGTGTGACGCTAAATGTGTAATGGACAATGCTCAAGGAGCATAAAGACTCAAAGACTAGAATATTCAACAATCAGCCAAAGGAATGGCGAACCATAATACGAGTGATGTGTAAGTATATGTGTGGAAGCTAATATGACGGTGAATACCATGTAAGTTAGTGTTATACAAGGAGTAAGAACACGATGCGCTGTAAGCAAACGTTGTATAATTATTGTTAAACGATAAGTGATAGCAAATAAACTAGGCAGTAAGCCAGTAGCCAGTACTACGAGATAAGAATCTCAGTGAAACACAGTGTGAATTCCATTGTGAATCGCATAAAAGATTTACTGTCAAGAGTTTACACCTCTGCACTCTGTAGGACTGAGTGTTTTGGTATTGCAATTGTGCAGTAATGATCGAGTGGGATAGCTAGGATTCGGGAAATGTTAACTGTGGAGGAAACAGAAAGCGGCTTATAACGCCATGGTGACCGATGCATAGGAAATGCAAGGACGTACCAATGAAAGAGTACTTGTACAGGACCAAATGTGGAGGCATGATTAAGAACAAGTGACTACAGTAGCACTAAATACCAAATATTGGTATGGAATATACCTCCAGTGTGGGAAATAACCGAGAGAGCACTACACATTAGGTGGTAGCTCAATCTCAACCGACAGTAAGACAGAAGGAAACAAGTCAATCATAGTGAAATACATAGCAGTATACACAGTAAATTATTATGGAAGTGGATAGAAAGTTTGTAACTCACCGAATTCACGCACGGTCAGAGATACCACACATCGGTTGAGAAACCATTATTACCAAGATAAAGGTGAAAATTGGAGATGTACAATAAAGTAAGAATAACGAGTGGGGCAAACTAAGCTCTACAGTTATCAAAGTTGCGCAGCAGAGAAACTAGTGAGCCAGTGATTCAAGTGTTGAATGTGCATAGTGAATATGAATAAATGGCTAATTATTAATGCTTAGAAGCCTAACAGGCAAGAATCGAAACCAGTTGAGAGTTAAAGCAAACTCCAATGAGAATTCTTGGTTTAGGAATAAACCGCCAATATGGTTAAGATCCTCTAATCGGAATGCATTGTATAACAGACCGCGTTGAAGTTAAAACACTTCACGACGGTAGAATTTTTTTTAAACCAATATTCAGTGGTTGATTACGTGGGCGTAATCCTTTTAAGGGGGGTAGAGCACAAAACAACTTAGTGTGTATTACCGTACAAGGGTACGTGACCTATGGTGTGCATAGCACAAAATAATTTGTTTTGATGATTGGTGTGTGTGTGTTACGTAAACATACGCATTCATTCATGGTTTAATTGTGGTAATTACGCACAGAAGATGCGAATACCATTGTGATAAGTGTGTTTATTTGTTAACAGTTGTGTGTGATAGTACAAGTGTGGGGAGTAGAGAAACTCCCGGGGAACTAAAACCCCGACATTATATGTTCATATGACACTAAATGTGAAACTGTGTGCTGTATTTTGATAAAATATATATGTATATATACAATATAGTGATTCATGAAAGGGTATGAAACCGACATAGAACCTTGTGAGAATAAGATTCCCTAGGTAACTGGATTAAAGTGAATGGAGATAACTGATAGACGGAGTTCTATCCTTCGGAGATGTAATGATTATGACTAGAATGACCAACAAGATAGAAAATTGGAAATGAGTGTACTATTTGGTGCTTGAAAATGAAGTGGGAGGTGGAACTTGATTTGCATGCGATCAAGGGAAGCCGAACACAAATTGGGGTGGAAGGATAGTTCGACACTGATGCTGATCACATCAGGGTTGGATGATTCTTGAAGCTCCCTTTAGTGGTCACAATTAACCACGCTAAGAAAAGAAGCAAAGAGCATAAGTTGGACTTGGAGTTGTATGTGTTTTCAAAAGGATTTTCAATTGGTATTTATAAAACGTCGATAGATACTTTACTTAAAGAAAGTTCTCTTACATAACTTTATAAAGAATATTTCGTAGTACTTGCCCGGTGACATGGGAAGTATATATGTTAAAGATTGAGTGATTGTTTTGATCTCCCAAGGAACGGGGACAAAAGGTGTCCATCGCGACCGGGTTCTGCGAGATCACAGTGTATATAAAAGATATTTTTGGTTGTTATACATGCTATGACATGTTGTGTGGTATGTGTAATAAATATTATTTTGACCTTGAGTTCCTAAATATTGTTAATGTTTCCCAGACCTATGTGTCTAAATGTTGTTTTATTACCCGGACCTGAGAGTCTAAGGGTTGTTATGTAAGTATAATGTTGGCAAGATACCCGGACCATTGAGTACGAGGTTATCATGTAAGTATGTTATGTTATGTATGGATGTGTATATGTTACCCGGGCCATTAAGTCCGAGGGTGTGATGTAAAGTATGTTTGTTGTGGAAGTTTTGTTTGCAGGTAATCCCCGTGTTCTAATCCAAATGATGCATGGGAAGTGTGAACTTCGAGGACGAAGTTCTTTTAAGGGGGTAGATTGAAATACCCCAAACCTTTGTATGTTGTTTAAATGTTAAACCATGGTATATTAAGGCTAAAAAGTGCCTTATAAACATCAGTGTACAATTTAAACCATAGTAAAAACAATAAAGTACTATAAACACAGTTTGAGCAAAAACATGCTCTAAGCTTTGAGTGAACTTGGTTAGGACCCAAAGAGCCTACCAAGACTAGATAATATTTAATTATGATTTTATAAGGCTAATTAAGTCCTTGGGAAACTTTGGTAGACAGTTAAACCAAACAAAACACAAGAAAACACCTTAAAGTCAATTTAAGCAAATACTTGCTCTAGACTTGGTGTAACCATGTTTAATACCTAAAGGTCATTCTTAGACCCTATAAACATGCTAATGAACATATTAAACCAATTACTAAAGAAAACCAAGCTTGAAAACAAGTTAAAACACAAAAGGTGCTTTAAGGAGTCTTAAAGCACATTTTTGAAAAAATGTCTTGTAAATGGGTTTTGAGTGGCTAAATGTCCATCATTACTCTTTAATTAACATTTGTACTACTTAGTATCACATTAGGAAGTCTAAATCAATGGGAAATCAAAAATTTCACAAATATGTGCCTTGTTTTGTGAATAGTAACTAAAATTTGCTAGTTTATAACATAAGTCAATTTAAGTGATTTAATTGGTCAACAAAGACTAATATACCCCTTACTACATAATGGGGGCCGGTTTCCATGTGTGACTCACCACACTTATACAAATAAATGAGCTAGTAATGTAACACCCCAACTAACAACAACAATCTTAACAATAAACTGCAGCGGAAAACTCAACTTATCACATTACTTTTCCCAATGGTGTTACACGCCGTTAACCACCCACGTGGCTAACAAGGCTAATACATATACATTGTATCGGTCTGATGGACTAGATTCCCGAGCGACTACACATTAATATCCCCTTCCATTAACAACAACAACATACATATACCTTCCATCTGTACCGAGTATTTATAAACCAATGCCGATAACAATTTTGGTCTTACTACACCTACTGTACATATACAACTTAAATGACTACCCATGTACAAGCGACTACCTCGCCCTACTCTCGAACGGCTTCCAGCTCCTTGTACCTGAAATAGGAAAAAGAAGAAAGGGTGGCCCCCTAGGGGCTCAGCACCTTTGCTGGTATGGTAATCCCGCAGCCCGCATGCTACCGGGCCACGCACAACTAATTGTCGTCTTAGCATGCGGTTGATTACATTTAAATCATGCATGTACACCATAAACACACAACACATCTACACTTAATAAATCACTCTTTATGTTCTTTGACCCTAGAGTGTTCCTCCTCTATTGGAGCTATTTCCTCAATAGACGACACTTACCCACTAGTCGGATTATCCATAAACGTCTCTTTTATAAACTGGGATTCATATCCATGATCCACATACTCCCCATAACAACACTTTTCACGTTTCAACGTGCATAACATAACATCGCAATGGGAATTGTAGTACAACAATAACACATAACATAACGGGAACGGTTCTCTTAGGAACCAACCCAAACATAGTTAATTCACTTGTGAGCCTAGAGAATGATGTCACCCTCATGATAAACTCGTTATACAACACTCGTTACCGTCCTAATAGTCGGACGAGTAACTTAACTTAAAGATGGATCGGATATAGTGACCCGAACACACCACACAAAACACATGTTCCCCCTAAACCGATCATAAGTCAGAATAGCTAAGCTTTGGAGTAAGCTAGTGGGAGATTGTAATCCAAGAAGGAAAAACAACCATAACAGAGAGGAAGGTAACGCAAGGATGGATACCCACTCCCAACAACAACAACGCGCGACCGGAACGACCCGGATTCCTCACCCCCCATTAGTACATATATACTTATAAGTAAACAGTTAGAGCTCCATTATGGAACCTGTTACACCCCCACACACCATGAGTATTACAACAGAGTTAAACACACAAGGGAGGTCCATACATTCACACACAAACATCACACAATTAACTCACGCATAGCTGTGGTTAGAACGTCCCATGGTTCGGGTCGTTAAATCCGAATACTGATCTCTCGTGTGATCCTAGACTCAGTTAGCTAAGGTTTAACACTTTCGAGGTTAAATGGTATCGGAACTAGACACGCCACATATATGAATTAATGTAAACTCATTACATATTTTTATCTTATAACGTGGCAAACATTCAGAAAAACACATTGGCATACAAGCCGGTGTAATCCGGTAGGACACAGGTTGCAAGAAAACCATACCTGTCTCCGGAGTCCACTCTATCATGTCCACTTATGTTCCTCGAGCAATTCTCGAACCACTGGTAATATTACATTTACTTTTATTAACATCGGGGTAACATGATTGTTTAAAGTCTAATGCTCATAACTTATCCCCGTTAACTAGTTAAATAACTTGACATTTTTAACTTGTTTTACTCTCACATTTATTACAATATTTCACCCACTTAATTGTCTTTATAACCCACCTAACATGTCCTTAACAACCTTATAGCATCATTACTTATCAATCCCCATCATTAGACATCATTTTCCAACCTTAAATCACATTTTTAGAGTGGTCCGGGACTTGGTCCCCAACTAAGGTCCCGGACCTTGTCATTGTAAAATCCTCGGCTGTTTTCATGGGGTGGTTTGGGACTTCATACAGGGCCTAGGTCCCGGACCAATGTAGGCAAATTCTCTTGGGGGTAAAACAGGGGGTGGTCCGGAACTTCTTCCAAAACTTAAGTCCCGGACCAAGGCTGTGTAAGAACCCTCGGCCCCTTTTTGATGCATGGTCCGGGACATTACCCAAGACCTAGGTCCCGGACCACTGCTACAGATTTGCATTTTTAACATTTTCTAAGTCTTATTGCAATGGTTCTCCTTACCCATTATATGTATAGACTTCCCAAATGATCTTAGGTATATCCTAATGCCAAAATATCATCTTAAACACACCTAGTTCCTTGTCTAACTTGTTACACAATTTTTCATAAAATTCACCAACACTTATAACATTTCTTACAAGGTTTTAAATGGTGTTTCTCACCTATGATAACCACTATCCCAAAATGCTTTCTCCTTACCATAACATCATCTCCCAAGCATCATTTCTTACCAACCTAAACTCCTAGTTGATGTCTAAGTCCTTTTTGTTTCCTAAAACACCTTAAGACATGTTTTCCTCTCTAGTAAAAAACTTGTTCATTTCTAACACTTCCTAGTTCACCAAAACTCATTTAAAACACTTAGTACTTCTTATACATTTCCAAATTTTACCATGGGTTCTCCTAGCACATCAACACTCCAAAACACATAGTTTTTACCATCAAACATTCAAGAACACCTAAATCCATCAAGAACTTCCTCACACACAAAACTTCACCAAATTTACACTACATCACAATATAGTGCATAAACTTAAATTGCTTGACACTTAGGCCCTTAAATAACATGGCTCTTAGGCCCTTAAATAACATAAACCTTAAACACTGAATTTCCCACATAAATAATGCCTTTGACCTGCAATTACGTACAACAACACACATGCCCTTTAATAGTTTCAATGAGAGCATTTTACTAGGTCATTCACCATTGGCTCCTTAGGTATTTTATTAAGCAAATCAAGCTCACTTTTCCTAAGGCATTTAAACTACATTGAGATAGTTTGTTTACCTCTTTTCTTCTCAACTTCTTTCTTGTTTCCTTGAACCGAAAATCAGCAAGAAGTTTGATCACTTGTCAACTTTCTAATCAATATACATATAAGGGTAATGAGCATTAAGTTTCATACTTCAACTCACATATAAACCCTAAATTTACATAAGTGTTCTAAACACTTAAAATAGAAGTTTACCTTAGAATTTGAAAGAGAACTTGAATATGTAACAAGAGAGGTTTCCACCAAGCCCTTGAATGATTGGAATGAAGCTAAAACAAAGCAAAAGAAAACACCATGAAGAAGGTGATTTCGGTCACTTATGAAAACAAAAGGAAATGAAGTTTTTATTTGAGTTTCCTTACCTTGAAGCAAAGGAGAACAACAAGGTGTGAAAAGATGATCTCAAGCTCCTTCAATGGTGAATCTCCATGGCACCGAAATGGAGCTTTTGAAGATTTGAAAAGATAGAATTGAAGAGCTTGGCAAGACTAAGAGAATGGTGGTCTTGGTTTTTGATTTGGCAAAGGGAGCTAGGAGATATAAGCTATGGAAGTTGAGAAATGGTGAAGTTGCTGTAGCATAACCGATGGAGAAGGAAGGAGAAGATTGGAGACCGTGGGAAATGAAGAGGGAAAGGAAAGAGTGAGAAGGAAACTTGCTTTTGGAGATATTTAAGCTAAAAGCAAATAGTGACTTTTGCTTTATCATTTACTTAACTTATTTATTTGTTTACGTGTGGTGAGTCACTCATGAAAACCGCCCCCTTAGTGTTTTAGGCTAAGTCATGGTCTTTGTTGACCAACAAGACAACTTATTTTGACTTATATTGTAAACTAGCTTATTTTTGTTACTATTCACAAACCAAGGCACATATTTGTGAAATTTTTGATTTCTCATTGATTTAGACTTCCTAATGAGATACTAAGTAGTAGTACACAATATTATTAAAGAGTATTATGGTCATTTGGCCACTCAAAACTCATTTACAAGACAATTTTTCAAAATGTGCTCTAAGACTCCTTAAAGCACATTTTGTGTTTTAACTTGTTTTGAAGCTTGGTTTTCTTTAGTAATTGATTTAATATGTTCATTAACATATTTATAAGGTATAGGTATGACCTTTAGGTCTTATACAAATTTATCCCATGCTTAGAGCACATTTTGCCCATATTGACTTTAAGGTATTTATTTGTGTTCTGTTTGGTTTAATTGTCTACCAAGGTTTCCTAAGGACTTAATTAGCCTTATTAAATTATAATTGAATGTTATAAAGTCTTGGTAGGCTCTTTGGTCCTAACCAAGTTCACTCCAAGCTTAGAGCATGTTTTTGCTCAAACTGTGTCTTGGTGCCTTATTGTGTTTTACTATGGTTTAAATTGTTCACTGATGTTTCTAAGGCACTTTTTAGCCTTTAAATACCATAGTTTAATGTTTAAACAACATATCAAGTTTTGGGGTATTTCAATCTACCCCCCTTAAAAGAACTTCGTCCTCGAAGTTCACACTTCCCACACATCATTGGATTAGAATACAGGGATTACTTGTAAAATAAGACTTCCATAACCAAACATACTTTACATCACAACCTCGGACTTAACGGTCCGGGTACATATACACATCCATACATAA
Source organism: Limonium bicolor (assembly GCA_023374045.1). Taxonomy (NCBI): domain Eukaryota; kingdom Viridiplantae; phylum Streptophyta; class Magnoliopsida; order Caryophyllales; family Plumbaginaceae; genus Limonium; species Limonium bicolor. The sequence goes on from CM041780.1 coordinate 307,241,189, forward strand.
CATAACATACTCACATGATAACCTCAAACTTAACGGTCCGGGTATCTTAACAACATTTGTACTTACATAACAACCCTTAGACTCTTAGGTCTGGGTAACACAACAACATTTAGACACATAGGCCTAGGTAACATAACAACATTTAGACACATAGGTCTAGGTAACATAAACAACATTTAGAACTCAACCACATTAGGACTCAAGGTCAAAATAGTATTTATTTCACATACCACACAACATGTCATAGCATGTATAACAATCAAAAATATCTTTTATATACACAGTGATCCCGCAGAACCCGGTCGCGATGGACCCCTTCTGTCCCCGTTCCTTTGGGAGATCTAAACAATCACTTAAATTTAAAATTTTTCCTTGTGAGGTTAAGTAAGAGAACTTTAATTATGTAAAGTATCTATCGACGTTTTATAAATACCAATTCAAAATCCTTTTGAAAACACATACAACTCCAAATCCAACTTATGCTCTTTGCTTCTTTTCTTAGCGTGGTTAATTGTGACCACTTATAGGGAGCTTCAAGAGTCATCCAACCCTGATGTGATCAGCGTCAGTGTTGAACTATCCTTCCACCCCAATTTGTGTTCGGCTTCCCTTGATCGCATGCAAATCAAGTCCCCCCTCCCACTTTATTTTCAAGCATCAAATAATACACTCATTTCCAATTTTCTATCTTTTAGTCATTCTAGTCATAATCATTACATCTCCAAGGATAGAACTCCGTCTATTAGTTATCTCCATTCACTTTAATCCTGTTACCTAGGGAATCTTATTCTCACTAGGTTCTATGTCGGTTTCATACCCTTTCACGAATCACTATATTACATATATACATATACTTTATCAAAAATACAACACACAGTTTCACATTTATACACTATCGGGGTTTTTGTTCCCCGGGAGTTTCTCTACTCCCCACACTTGTACTATCACACACAACTGTTAACAAATAAACACACTTATCACGATGGTATTCGCATCTTCTGTGCGTAATTACCACAATTACACCATGAATGAATGTGTATGTTTACGTAAACACACACACCAATCATCAAAACAAATTATTTGTGCTATGCACGCCATAGGTCACGTACACTTGTACGGTAATACACACTAAGTGGTTTTGCGCTCTACCCCCCTTAAAAGGGATTACGCCCACGTAATCAATCACTGAACATTGGCTTAAAATGTTCTGCCGTCGTGAAGTGTTTTAACTTCCACGCTGTCTGTTATACAATGTGTTATGGTTAAAGGATCTTAACCATATTAGCGGTTTAGTCCCTAAATCAAGAATTCTCATTAGAGTTTATTTAACTCATAACCGGTTTGGGTCCTGGCCTGTGAGGCTTCTAGGCATTAATAATTAGCCATTCACTCATATTCACTATGCACATTGTACACTTGAATCACCGGTTCACTAGTGTCAGCTGCGCAACTCTGACAACTGTAGGGCTTATTTTCCCCATTCGTTATTCTTACTGTATTGTACATCTCCAATTATCGCCTTTATCTTGGTAATAACGGTTCTCAACCGACGCGTGGTATCTCTTACCGTGAGCGAATTCGGGTGAGTTTCAAGACTTTCCATCCACTTCTCTAATAACTTACTGCGTAAACTGCTACGTATTTCACAATGATTGACTTGATTCCTTCCGACTTACTGTCGGTTGAGGTTGAGCTACTACCTAGTGTGTAGTGCTCTCTCGGTATTTCCCACGCTTAAGGTGTATTCCATACCTATAGTTGGTATTTAGTGCTACTATAGTCACTTGTTCTTAATCATGTCTCCACATTTGGTCCTGTACAAGTACTCTTTCATTGGTGCGTCCTTACATTTCCTATGCATCAGTCACTATGGCGTTATAAGCCACTTTCTGTTTCCTCCACAATTAACATTTCCCGAATCCTAGCTATCGCACTCGATCTTTACTGCACAAATGCAATACCAAAACACTCAGTCATACAGAGTGCAGAGGCGTAAACTCTTGACAGTAAATCTCTTATTAGCAATGGGAATCCACACTGAGTTCCTTATCACATAGTACCAACTACTGGTTTATTGCCCAGTCTGCTTATCATCACTTACCTTGCATCTCCACTGAGTTTAACTCATAACTGGTCTTATCTGCCATATTATTATTCAACAACACTTATACAACGGTCGCTTGCTGCGCACCGTGCTCTTACTCATTGTATAACATCAACTTATTTGGTATTCACTGTCATTTTAGCTTCCACACATATACTTACATCACTCGTATTATGGTTCGCCACTCATTTGGCTGATTGTTGAATATCCTAGTCCTTTGAGTCTTAATGCTCCTTGAGCATTGTCCATCACACATTTAGCGTCACAATCTATGGTGGTTGCTATTAGACTTATTACTCTTCCGGTCTCCACAAGTGGTACAAACACTTTTTTTTCTCGTATTACTCTTATTCAAATCATCCTTCGGTAATAACCATATGGTCAAACCATAACATATTTCCTGAACTTAGTTCACATAACTACCGCTGTTGCGGTCTCACAATATTTAAGAGGTATCCCCACTCTCTTAGCAGTGGTTCGTTATCCGCTTTACTTACTTATATAACACAAACTTCTACAATCGATTAAATTTTATATAACATATCTTGTTTGTGGCTTATAAGCCTTATTGCCTTGAGCTCCGCTCATTGTAGGCTGTCCACACACATGTACTTCTCTGTACACATTACATGGTCAGAGGTTGTATTGGGCTCCATGACAGGGTCGTTGCATCACGTTTCCTTTCATGGGATGCCCCTTAGGATTGTCAGTCCGTCTCCTGACAACTTATGTCTAAAACTGGGTGTTAGTTTCAACCCTTTGTTTCAGTCACGTTATTTCGTTCAACTATCGTTGATGCGAGCACCCTTCAAGGATTGCTCCTGGGGTGTTGCTAAGCTATGCCTTTACATCTGGCTTGCTCTTATGGTACATTTAATTAACCACGCTTGTTTTGCGTTCTTAGCTGGGTTTTCTATCCTCGTGTGTGACGATCGATATCCCCTGGTAGTCCAGGTGATCACTCCGGGAGTTTTATCCCGTTCTTGCACATTAATGTGTCCACATTAGGCATCCGCCTTGCCATGCACAGGCTGGGTCACCGTTCCAGCTATCATGTTTTATCCCTCGTGACATTGAGACATATGCTATGTCTTTACTTACTAATCAGTGCACTTCGCACTCTGACTCTAAACATTTCCTTGAAATGAGTTTACTATTCCTTTTAGTCTCATTAACTTATCTAGGTCCTCTACTTTAACCATTCATGGTAATCAGTTGCTCTTGCTTGACTTTTACTGCTGACCGTAGTATGGAGTCGACTACTTCCCGTGTTCCGGACTCTACTCGTATACATATGTGGGGTACCCTACTGATACATTACTACCTACCCAACTAACCCATTAGTAGGTCTGTCAGGCCCACAAGCTCCTATCGGAGTGCGTTTGTCCCACATTTCAGTTGGTACACTCGTAGTGTCCGTCACACGCCTAGGTGAAGTATTCTGTTGTCAACTCCCTTATATTGTCCTGTGACAATATGCATTCCGTCTTCCCGAACTTAATCAAGGGAAGTCTCTCCACTGTTGTATCTTTATCAACTACCATTGGGTACTGGTTTTGGTTTAAAAGAAGGTTAGAAAAGAAGTATTGGTTGAAAGAAAAATCTGGTTTTGTAACATCCCAACTCAATCCAAATGTGGTCTCGCAACTTAACAGTATATAATACACATGTCACAGCGGAATTCTTTCAATCCAGGACCTTGCCACGGTCTGACTACAGAATATACCGAACATTAGTCTAACAACCATAACCATTTATAGCCTCCTTACAATCCACTCACAACCTATACATCTTACTAACTCAAATTGCCATACGAGTGTACATGCACAACTCGTAGGCCACACTAAACACTTAACAGCTGTATCCTCTTCTTACTCCTGCGACAGCCGCCTCCTGATGTTCACCTGTGTAGTAAAAAGAAGCCCCCGAGGGGGTCAGCACGAATGCTGGTACTATCCTCTCATGGCCCCCAAGCTAACGTGGCTACGACGACTAATTGTCGATAGCATGGAGGTTGATTAGATGCACAACATAATAGAAAGTGCAGTAACAACAACTCAGATATGAACAATCAAAGTTCACACACAATGAACGACTTAAATGCGTTCCCTTAATTAGAGAGTTAGTTATTTAACTCTTTAGGTAATGTTCCCTCTTAAACTTAGTCCATCCTTATCTCACCTCAATCTTAGTCTTATCTTAATCTTAGAAAAACCATCCTTTAATGAGGAGTGGATGTAGCTTATCTTAATCTAAACTCAATAATACAAATCTTCCTTTTAAAAGGAATGATTGTAACTTAACTTAATCTTAACTGAATCTTAATCTTAATAATACAAATCATCCTTTAAAAAGGAATGATTGTAATTAACTTATCTTAACTGAATCTTAATTAATAATACAAATCATCCTTTAAAAAGGAATGATTGTAACTTAACTTATCTTACCTTAATCTTAATCTTAATCTCATATACATACCGTTCCTGGAAGGGATTGGTTGTACTTATCTCAGTCTTAGAATACAGACCATTCTTTAAGTAGAAATGGTTGTAACTTATCTCAAATCTCATCTCAATTAAGTCAACCGTTCTTTAATTAGAATGGTTGTTCCTTAATTCATTGTTTATCTGTCGGGTCACGTAACCCTAACCAATGAGTTATCAGCTCCATTGGTTTACATAAACAATATTTGTTAGAATTAGTTGGGCATTTAGGTAGATCCCACTACACCATCTCAGTATGCCTCCCTCCTAAAACAAGAAGTCCGAGGAGGTCGAGTCTATATGTCGACTCTAGGCGACGAGTCCGAGGACAAGTCATCTTTGGAAGACGGTATTTGATAAGGATACCGACTTCCCCCAATACACATGTGCCGGTACCATTCCGGATTCCTCACTCAAGTTCAGTTAGTAATAGTCTCAAGACCATGTTTGTTGGTTAACCTCTTCCGGTTCATATCGTCCCTCATTAGGGGGCGTTCCTTATTCTCACTCAATTTCTTACTAAACATTGGTTAGTAAGTTCTCACAGTATGTCGTGTTAGTTTTCAAACATCACACAACAACAACATATATATAATATGTTCCGGTTGCATGCTTTATCTTGTTTAGTGAGCAAAAACAAATAGCACACAAGCCGAGGGACACCTCGTTAGCAAGCAGGTCAAGAAGAAACAACTGTACCGTTCACCGTTGGTCGTTCGGCTGCTTACTCTCTTCCGGAGTCCAAACTCCCAAGTCCTAAAACATTCATTCAGTTTTAGGTTGTTATCACTTAATTAATTCAACTTACTTAATTTACTTACCTTACTTAACTCTTAACGATCCCAACCTAACACTTCTTAAGTCTTACCACTTAATCTTACAACTTAATCTTAAACTTTCAAGTTTATACTTAACTTAGCTTAATCTCTTAAGTTCTTAGGGTCTCAATCATTACTACCCTACCAAAGGCATACCTTATTACCCATTGCCATTCTTAGAATTCAAAATTTTTTTTTTTTTTTCTAAGTGTTAAGGGTCGACCGACCCACCGACCGACCCAACCCCTGGGTCGGTCCATTACAGAAACTCCTCCGTCTCTTGAAACTCATCCGACCGACCCAGAGCTAGACCGACCGACCCAAACCCTCTGGGTCGGTCCCTTACCGAACCCATTTTCCTACATTAAACCTTTGCCCGACCGACCCAAAGCTAAGCCGACCGACCCAAACCCTCTGGGTCGGTCCAGTCCAGAGACATTCCGGCTGGCTCAACATGGCCCGACCGACCCAAAACTGGGTCGGACCCTGGGTCGGTCCACTACAGATCTCTCTCTTACATTGCCTCTTTCAATGCCAAACTCTTCCACAAGTATTCTAATAGGTCCAACATCATCTTGGCACCTTAAACCCACCTTATAACCTCCTTTAAATACCTTAAATCATCCACCAAAATCCACCTTAGTCATTATGCATTTTCCTTGTAATAATGCTACTCTTGTAATGCTTTCCTCTAGGTTTCTAGGTGGTGGTTCATACTTAATGTAACCACTATGCCAATGTTTTCCTCACCACTATAACATCATCTCCCAAGCATCTCTCACTATCTAAAACTCTTCCAAGCATTTACTAAAAGTTCCTTCCCAAGCTTAAGCTTCCATACACCAACACCTTATTTCCTTCCTAGTTGTTTACCAACATTTGCCTAAGTTCTAAATACTCAATTACATTCTCTTGATTCCTAAATCCCCCAAGGTAATGTCTAAGTCATTACCACTCATTCCAACACTTTATCTTACCCCTCTTCATCAAGACAATCTCTAAAACTTCCTAGTACTTCCTTAGTCATTATATTCCCTTAAAACATATCTTAATCACCTTAAGCATCATACCTTCTCCTTAAACTTATGCTCAAGTCTTATATTCCTCATCTCATGATTTTGGTGTGCTCAAAACACTCACCCATCCTCTAATTCCTCCTAGACATCTCCAGATCATTCTAAACCTCAAGAACCCCTTAGTTAACTCATTCCCACTCAAATTCCTTTAATGCTCCCTAGTAAACCCTAGGGCATATTAACTCACCACCACCACTTAAACACTTTGTTTTCTACTCAAATTTCGCCATAGCTCCTTTAGCATTTTATCATGCCCATAAGCATTGTTTTTCTCACACAATAATCTCACACACACACCTCAAGTTCTTCCTCATCATATCTCATCACCCAAACCAACTCATTCTTAATAACTCAATATATTGCAATAATCTTAAATTGCATAGCACTAAGGCTCTTAAATGACATGGCTCTTAGGCCCTTAAATGACTTAAACTTAAACACTGAATTTCCCACATGTATAAGCTTTCAACCTGCAAATACACTCATCAATCTCATAGTAGTTATAATGCTCTTAAAATCCACCTTAAACTTATATTACTAACTCATTCTCATTAGCTCCTTAATCACAAGTTCATAAGCTTGTTTAAGTTCCTTTTCTTAGGTTACATAACCCATTACCTAATGTAAGCCCTAGGCTACATTGGTACTCATCTAAACTCATTCCTTAAAACTTAAACCACCATTAGGTAAGCATTTTACCTTGTTTTCTCAAGCTTATCTTAACTTCCTCCTTAGGCCTTCTTCTTGAATGAATATCGGCCACCACTCAAACTTTCCTTGCCAATGTTCTAATCAATAACCAATGACTCATATGAGCACTAAACAATACACTAACCTTAAGGAATGAAAACCTAGGTTAGAAAATGTGTTCTAAGGTATTAAACTGAATGTTTTACCTTGGATTCTCAAAGCAAGCTTGGATATGAATTAAGTAGGACCTCCTCTAGCCCTTGGAGAATAGAATCAAGCTAGAACAATGGATAAAAATGAATCCCCATGAGTAGTAATTTTCGGTAATGTGTAGAAATGGTGGAAACATGGTTTTTCTTACATTTTCTTTACCTTAAGAGAATGGAGAAGCCAATGAGCTCTTCAAACTTGATTTTCCTCCTTCAATGGAGTTTTCCCATGGCTCCAAAATAGAGCTTTGAAGGATTTGAAAAGATAGAAAGGTAGGTCTTGGTCTAACTAAGAATAATCTATGCTCACTTTTTGATTTGGAGCTAAAATGAACATTTGGTGAGCATTTGAAGATGGAGCATAAATGGAGACTTCACTCACGGTTTGGAGCAGGGAAGGAGAAAGAAAAATCGTGGAAGGAAGGAGAAATGAAGAGAGAGAGGAAGAAAGGTGGCTAATATGTGATATTTTGCTTTTATAAAGCAAATAGTAACTTCTTTACTTATCTCTTCTTTTCCTTTCTCATTTGATGACTCATGTGGTGACTCCCCACATAAAAACCGGCCACCCTCTTAATATAAGGCTAACATGGTCTTTGGTTGACCAATTAATTGACTTATATTGATTAAAACTTAAACTAGTCACTAAATAGTTACTATTCACTAAGCAAGGCACATAATCGGGAAATTTTTGATTTCCCATTGATTTAGACCTCCTAATGTGATACTAATTAGTACACATGTTGATTAAAGAGTAATGATGGACATTTAGCCACTCAAAACTCAATTCTAAGACAATTTCTCAAAATTGTGCTTTAAGAATTCTTAAAGCACATTTTGTGTTTTAACTTGTTTTCAAGCTTGGTTTTCTTTGCTAATTGATTTAAAATGACCATTATAATATTACTAAGGTCTTATCATGATATTTGGGTACTCACCCAAGTCTCTCCAAGCTTAGAGCACGTTTTTGCCCTGATTGCCTTTAAGGCACTTTCTTATGTTTTCCTTGGTTTAAATTGTCTACCAATCTTTCTAAGGCATATTTTAGCCTTAATACATCATGATTTGATGTTTACTTAGCATACTTAGGTTTGGGGTATTTCAATCTACCCCCCTTAAAAGAACTTCGTCCCCGAAGTTCCCATGCATCTTATCTCATTAGAATACATGTCTTACCTCATTCCTTAGATCATATAGATCATACTTATGTATACTTAATCTCATTGAATCCTTAAGTCCACCATATGCTTATTCTTAAATATCACACAACATGCTTAAGCATGTGTAGCACTCAAAATTCCTTTTGTTCCTTTTGATGATTAAAACATTCACATAACTTCCAACGTATTCTCCCATGTCACCGGTCCGTAGACAATGGCTCATTCGTCCTCGTCACCATGGGCTAGAATACAAAACACGCTGCTCTCCCCATGTCACCGGTCCGAAGACAAAGGCTCGTGCGTCCTCGACTTCATGGGCGAGACTCAGTAAAAAGGTAATCCTTTTTACGAGGTCATGTGAGGAATAATTCCTCTAATTAAAAATACAAGCAACTCCAATTTCATTTTTTCATTTTTTTTTTATCCCAAGGTCTCTATCCTTAGTGTGATTTAATTGTGACCACTGGTAGGGAGTTTCAGGAATAATCCTACCCTGATGTGATCAGCATCAGTGTAGAACCATCCTTCCACTCCAATTTGTGTTCGGTTTCCCTTGATCCCTAGAAAATCAAGTTCCACCTCCCACGTCATTTTCAAACATCAGATAATTCACTCATGTCCAATTTTCTATCTTTTTAGTTCTTCTAATCATAATCAATACATCTCCAAAGTGTGGACCTAGTCCATCAAGCATTCCCAATTCATCTCTTAGTAATTACCTCAGGACTTAAATTCCTACTAAGTTCTATAACTGTCCCATACCAATTCTCACCATCTTATATCTCATAGCATTACAATTTCCTTCCTCATATTCATATCGAATTGTATCTCATAATGTTATCTTATTCTTATCTCCCACATAGTCTCATATTGACTCATACCTCATATATTCTTATTTCTTAAGTCTCCTTAATCCTCTTCCTTAATTCTCTTAACTTGTACTCACACCGGAGTTAACAAGATAGATACTTAATATGTATGGTATTCACATCTTCTGTGTGCAATAACCATGGTTTATCTTAAAATGTTTATGTAAAACATATTCTCAAATTATTTTGTGCTATGCACATCGTAGTTTATGTACTCAGTACACAAACATGCGCTAAGCGGTTTTCGCTCTACCCCCTTAAAATGGATTACGCCCACGTAATCAGCGTTATATGATCTTTGAACATAAGTTCAAGATGTCTAATTCTCACCAAGCACTCTAGCTTCCACGTCATCTACCTTACTTATAATTCAATCAGAAATGACTTAGTCTTTGTATCGAGGATTCTTAACGGTACTTATACCGTTTCCTTAACTTAGTTTGGTCTAATCTCAAAGGTAGTGATCTGCTAGCTTTCGCTGCGCCACTCTGATGTTCTTAGGCTTAACTGCCTCACTTAGCTTTTGATAGCATTGTATATCCTTCTGCATCCTTACTGTTTAGGAATATTAGTCTCTCAATGGACACGTGTTATTTTTATATATACACGGCCTTGATGAGTTGTAACTCGTCTATCTATTCTCCTTGGAGATTTTATGCTCATACTCTTAGTATTTTCTCGAATGTCTAAATTGTTTCCCCTCGACTGATCTTTGGTCTCGGGATGATTCTTAATCCCAAACTACTGTTTAGTGCTTATTGCACTTTACAGTCTAATCTTACTCATCTTAAGACATGTCCTATGTCTATACTTACAATCCGTGCTTCTCGCACTTCATAGTCCTTTATCTGTTCTCTGATTCCCTTGCGTTACTGGGTCAACTGAATTCTTCTCTTCAACTGTTTATGGTGGTAGCTGCTCTTGTCTGATCTTGCGTCGTTGTCGGTGGTACGGAGTCGACTACTTCCCGTGTTCCTTACACCACTCGTTCACATGCATGGGGTACCTTACTGGTACATTACTACTTACCCAACTAACTCATAAATGAGCGTGTCAGGCCTGCAAGCCCCTGTGGGGTGCAGTCGTCCCACGTCTCGTTTTAGTAAACTCATAGTGTCCGTCACACGTTTAGCTATTGCTAATTAAGAAGTATTCTGTTGTCGATCTCCTCTTCATCGTTCCATAATAACATTTATTGTTCTTCTTGAAGTTAATCAAGGGAAATCCATTATTGTGTTCTCGGGTATGGTATGCTCTAGCTCCTTCCTGTACTCCGTATTGATTCGGTCACTTAATATCTGAGGTCTCTTTCCATAGAGCCTCTTATCTTCTTTCTCATATTCCTTCTATTAGGAAAGCACTTCCAGTTCCTTAAGGAATGGGTAGTGTGCTTCCTGCGAAATTTTACCTAACCAGGTCCAGACTACTGGCATCAGCGCTCAGTTCGTTTACCATCTTATTTTCTTACTTATGCTGGTCTTAACTCATAAATCTAATTGCCTCAGTGTCAATATTTGACGGCTCATACATAATGGTCGCCTTACCGCGTACCATGACTTAATCCACTTATCTAACTATTGTACTTACGACCACTACTACCGTGGTAGTTGGCCTTTACCATGTTGCCCATTAATGGTGCAACCTCCTATTCACTTATTCTAATGTCTTAACTTATACTCAATCCCTTCTTGGTGTAAACACACTGGGAGTTCTCTCATTCCGGTGTATGGCGGTTGCCGTACGGTGTTGTAAAATAGTTGACTCTTGATGTAAAGATGTTCTGCTCCAATCTCAGATTCGTATGTTGTCTACCATGTAGTTTAACTGGTTACTGAAGAAGTCATCCACTGATTCACAAGCTCTTCTGAGCATTGCTTAATTGACGTGCCATAACGTGCAGTCACAATGTTTACCTCTGACAATCGTTAATTCTTACATCCTGGGTGTTGGATATGAGGTCTATCTCTGCAACCTACCTTATTTCTCAAGTGTATCTGGTATGTTCTAAAGTAATCTCAAGGTTCATGGTTCCATTTCCTAAATAAAGTGTATTCCACCTCTAATAAGTGAAAGCCCTTTTGAGGGGTTCATTCCCACTCATGGCCTCACAACAAGGAGAGGTATCCCCACCCTAAAAGGCATGGTTCGTTCTCCGCTCCTGTCCTTAGCATTATCTCAATATTCTCATTGGTACCTTTTCTTGGTATTGTTTTTCCCAATCTAAATTATAGGTTTGGTAACCGTTCATATCTACGCATTGTAGTTCCTCATGGCTTAAATAAGCTCTCTTATAACTTACTGCGCCTCGGGCTCTGATGTGGTTAACATCCTTGGCTCGTAGGCTCCTAATGCTTAATGTCTCAGTTCATTATTTGTACTCTTACTCATCTGCAGGTCTTCCTTATGAGATTCTGGTTCTGGAACTTCATCCACCGTTAGGTTACATACTAAATGTAATATCGGGTTTTATGGTAAGTTGTTACATCCTGCTTCCTGCTACGGAAGTTGTTCAGGTGATCTGAGGTTACTTAGTGTCTCTGACAATGTTGTCATTTTATTAGACTTATGTCTTTCAATAGTCAAGGTTAGGTTCGTATTAGGCGTTTGCCTTACGGTGTCCAAGTTGGACATAATCCTGTTATCTTATACTCCCATCACAACGCTTCGTTCAACTTCCGTTGACTACGCCACCCGTTGATGATCAATCATACTTGGGTATTAATGAGTTAAACAAACAGTGTTAACTGTCATTCATCAATTTGTTCGGCTCGACCATGCCCACTCTGTGGGGGTAGTCCTCTGAGCTTTTCTTTTCCAGGGTTGTACGACTTTAATTCTTAGTAGGTTATAGCTTATGTTTATCTCTTTTATCCTTGATTTCCGGGTTTTCCCCAACATCTTCATTGAAGAATGTTGTTATTGGTGTTCTTAATGGTCACTCTGAGAGTCTTATCCCGTTTTCGTTGTAAGTCGTTCAATCGACTACCTTTATTGTATCTCTTGATACATTCCATGAATGTTGTTATTTACGTAGTGCTTTTGCTCGAATTATTGAGCGATCTCTTAGGTTCCTCCTTGAGATCCGGGTTTGGTGTTTTTACCACACTGTCGGTTGTTGTTGTAGTAGGTCGTACCGTTGCTCATATTCATATCGTTTAGTATTCTGTCCAAGTTCAGCTCCCCGCTGACTGGTGTGTAACCTCATCTCATCGTGGTCAGGCCGTCGGGCCTTTCCAAGGTCTTATTTTTCTGTTCTTATAGATTTACAATCCGGTACTAATATGTATCGCGACTGTAGTGTTCTTTTTATCTCGCCATGATGGCTTTCTGTGTGACTTAGCCATGGTAGCACTTGCTACGGCAAGTGCGCCATGCAGGATGGGTTATTGGTACAAGGTACATGGGTGGTGATACTTCCTTCTAGTTTCCAAGTAATTGGTAGTCCTCGGGACTCCTTCGATAGTCTCTTATTTTGGATAACTGACCATCCGGCAGTTTCCTTGTCGTTTGACAGTACTGTCATTTACCAGGGCGTTCCTCTTTCTGAGGGAACCCCTTAACCTTTTCTTATGTCTTAATCCTCATGATTTGTATTATCCTACTGTTATTCTTACTCGGACCGCTGTCCGGTACCCATGTCTCTTATCATTTCCTTATCCATGGCACGCGTAGTGCTTTCCTTACCATTTGATATCGCGGGTTATTTCGACTGCGTAGCATGTCGACCCATGTTGCCGGTAATTACCGTTCCCTTACTGATAGTATTCCTTAGGTAGCGCCTGTTTCTCTGTTGCGCTCCATTAAAAATCTCCCAATCCTCCTTAACTGTTGTACAACAAGTTGTTTCTCGTATTGCTTACCGTTAGCTAACTGCCAGATCGGGTTTCCCCGAGGAAGAGAAGACTTTCTTCTCTCTGGCGTTTGTTCCACATATTTAGGGTTAGGGATGTGGAGGGCGGGCCTAGGTACTATGGATATCCGGTAAACACCGGGAAGTCCTGGCTAACGCACCTCTCACTCTTTCTCTCAACCCTTAACCCATAACTCAATCTCAACCTCATCATTCTCCTAAGTTCGGTATTTCTTGTCTTCAGAGCGTAACTACGCTCTGATACCACTTTTTGTAACATCCCAACTCAATCCAAATGTGGTCTCGCAACTTAACAGTATATATATACACATGTCACAGCGGAATTCTTTACAATCCAGGACCTTGCCACGGTCTGACTACAGAATATACCGAACATTAGTCTAACAACCATAACCATTTACATAGCCTCCTTACAATCCACTCACAACCTATACATCTTACTAACTCAAATTGCCATACGAGTGTACATGCACAACTCGTAGGCCACACTAAACACTTAACAGCTGTATCCTCTTCTTACTCCTGCGACAGCCGCCTCCTGATGTTCACCTGTGTAGTAAAAAGAAGCCCCCGAGGGGGTCAGCACGAATGCTGGTACTATCCTCTCATGGCCCCCAAGCTAACGTGGCTACGACGACTAATTGTCGATAGCATGGAGGTTGATTAGATGCACAACATAATAGAAAGTGCAGTAACAACAACTCAGATATGAACAATCAAAGTTCACACACAATGAACGACTTAAATGCGTTCCCTTAATTAGAGAGTTAGTTATTTAACTCTTTAGGTAATGTTCCCTCTTAAACTTAGTCCATCCTTATCTCACCTCAATCTTAGTCTTATCTTAATCTTAGAAACAACCATCCTTTAATGAGGAGTGGATGTAGCTTATCTTAATCTTAAACTCAATAATACAAATCTTCCTTTTAAAAGGAATGATTGTAACTTAACTTAATCTTAACTGAATCTTAATCTTAATAATACAAATCATCCTTTAAAAAGGAATGATTGTAACTTAACTTAATCTTAACTGAATCTTAATCTTAATAATACAAATCATCCTTTAAAAAGGAATGATTGTAACTTAACTTAATCTTACCTTAATCTTAATCTTAATCTCAATATACATACCGTTCCTGGAAGGGATTGGTTGTAACTTATCTCAGTCTTAGAATACAGACCATTCTTTAAGTAGAAATGGTTGTAACTTATCTCAAATCTCATCTCAATTAAGTCAACCGTTCTTTAATTAGAATGGTTGTTCCTTAATTCATTGTTTATCTGTCGGGTCACGTAACCCTAACCAATGAGTTATCAGCTCCATTGGTTTACATAAACAATATTTGTTAGAATTAGTTGGGCATTTAGGTAGATCCCACTTCACCATCTCAGTATGCCTCCCTCCTAAAACAAGAAGTCCGAGGAGGTCGAGTCTATATGTCGACTCTAGGCGACGAGTCCGAGGACAAGTCATCTTTGGAAGACGGTATTTGATAAGGATACCGACTTCCCCCAATACACATGTGCCGGTACCATTCCGGATTCCTCACTCAAGTTCAGTTAGTAATAGTCTCAAGACCATGTTTGTTGGTTAACCTCTTCCGGTTCATATCGTCCCTCATTAGGGGGCGTTCCTTATTCTCACTCAATTTCTTACTAAACATTGGTTAGTAAGTTCTCACAGTATGTCGTGTTAGTTTTCAAACATCACACAACAATACAACATATATATAATATGTTCCGGTTGCATGCTTTATCTTGTTTAGTGAGCACAAAAACAAATAGCACACAAGCCGAGGGACACCTCGTTAGCAAGCAGGTCACAAGAAGAAACAACTGTACCGTTCACCGTTGGTCGTTCGGCTGCTTACTCTCTTCCGGAGTCCAAACTCCCAAGTCCTAAAACATTCATTCAGTTTTAGGTTGTTAATCACTTAACTTAATTCAACTTACTTAATTTACTTACCTTACTTAACTCTTAACGATCCCAACCTAACACTTCTTAAGTCTTACCACTTAATCTTACAACTTAATCTTAAACTTTCAAGTTTATACTTAACTTAGCTTAATCTCTTAAGTTCTTAGGGTCTCAATCATTACTACCCTACCAAAGGCATACCTTATTACCCATTGCCATTCTTAGAATTCAAAATTTCTTTTTTTTTTAAGTGTTAAGGGTCGACCGACCCACCGACCGACCCAACCCCTGGGTCGGTCCATTACAGAAACTCCTCCGTCTCTTGAAACTCATCCACCACCCAGAGCTAGACCGACCGACCCAAACCCTCTGGGTCGGTCCCTTACCGAACCCATTTTCCTACATTAAACCTTTGCCCGACCGACCCAAAGCTAAGCCGACCGACCCAAACCCTCTGGGTCGGTCCAGTCCAGAGACATTCCGGCTGGCTCAACATGGCCCGACCGACCCAAAACTGGGTCGGACCCTGGGTCGGTCCACTACAGATCTCTCTTACATTGCCTCTTTCAATGCCAAACTCTTCCACAAGTATTCTAATAGGTCCAACATCATCTTGGCACCTTAAACCCACCTTATAACCTCCTTTAAATACCTTAAATCATCCACCAAAATCCACCTTAGTCATTATGCATTTTCCTTGTAATAATGCTACTCTTGTAATGCTTTCCTCTAGGTTTCTAGGTGGTGGTTCATACTTAATGTAACCACTATGCCAATGTTTTCCTCACCACTATAACATCATCTCCCAAGCATCTCTCACTATCTAAAACTCTTCCAAGCATTTACTAAAAGTTCCTTCCCAAGCTTAAGCTTCCATACACCAACACCTTATTTCCTTCCTAGTTGTTTACCAACATTTGCCTAAGTTCTAAATACTCAATTACATTCTCTTGATTCCTAAATCCCCCAAGGTAATGTCTAAGTCATTACCACTCATTCCAACACTTTATCTTACCCCTCTTCATAAAGACAATCTCTAAAACTTCCTAGTACTTCCTTAGTCATTATATTCCCTTAAAACATATCTTAATCACCTTAAGCATCATACCTTCTCCTTAAACTTATGCTCAAGTCTTATATTCCTCATCTCATGATTTTGGTGTGCTCAAAACACTCACCCTTCCTCCAATTCCTCCTAGACATCTCTAGGTCATTCTAAACCTCAAGAACTCCTTAGTTAACTAATCTCCACTCAAATTCCTCATAATGATTCCTAGTAAATCCTAGGTCATTTTAGTTCACCACCATCGCCTAAACACTTATTTTCTACTCAAATTTCGCCATAGCTCCTCTAGTATTTTATCATGCCCATAAGCATTGTTTTTCTCACACAATAATCTCACACACACACCTCAAGTTCTTCCTCATCATATCTCATCACCCAAACCAACTCATTCTTAATAACTCAATATATTGCAATAATCTTAAATTGCATAGCACTAAGGCTCTTAAATGACATGGCTCTTAGGCCCTTAAATGACTTAAACTTAAACACTGAATTTCCCACATGTATAAGCTTTCAACCTGCAAATACACTCATCAATCTCATAGTAGTTATAATGCTCTTAAAATCCACCTTAAACTTATATTACTAACTCATTCTCATTAGCTCCTTAATCACAAGTTCATAAGCTTGTTTAAGTTCCTTTTCTTAGGTTACATAACCCATTACCTAATGTAAGCCCTAGGCTACATTGGTACTCATCTAAACTCATTCCTTAAAACTTAAACCACCATTAGGTAAGCATTTTACCTTGTTTTCTCAAGCTTATCTTAACTTCCTCCTTAGGCCTTCTTCTTGAATGAATATCGGCCACCACTCAAACTTTCCTTGCCAATGTTCTAATCAATAACCAATGACTCATATGAGCACTAAACAATACACTAACCTTAAGGAATGAAAACCTAGGTTAGAAAATGTGTTCTAAGGTATTAAACTGAATGTTTTACCTTGGATTCTCAAAGCAAGCTTGGATATGAATTAAGTAGGACCTCCTCTAGCCCTTGGAGAATAGAATCAAGCTAGAACAATGGATAAAAATGAATCCCCATGAGTAGTAATTTTCGGTAATGTGTAGAAATGGTGGAAACATGGTTTTTCTTACATTTTCTTTACCTTAAGAGAATGGAGAAGCTAATGAGCTCTTCAAACTTGATTTTCCCCCATCAATGGAGTTTTCTCATGGCACCAAAATGGAGCTTTGAAAGATTTGAAAAGATAGGAAGATAGGTCTTGGCCTAACTAAGAGAAATCTACACTTAGTTTTTGATTTGGAGCAAAGATGAACACTTGGTGAGCATTTGAAGGTGGAGCACCCATGGAAGAAGCTCTCTCGGTTTGGAGCAAGAGAAGGGAAGAAGAAACCGTGGGAAGAAGAGAAATGAAGAGAGAGAAGAGGAAAAGGTGGCTTATAAGAGATATTTGCTTTAATAAAGCAAATAGTACTCTTTTACTTATCTCTTCTTTTCTTCCTTATTTGACTACTTATGGTGACTCACCCTTCTTAGAAAAACCGGCCCCCTTCCTTAAATGAGGCTAGTCATGGTCTTTGTTGACCAACTTATTAGCTTATATTGATTAAAACTTAAACTAGCACTAAATAGTTACTATTCACTAATCAAGGCACATAATCGGGAAATTTTTGATTTCCCATTGATTTAGACCTCCTAATGTGGTACTAATTAGTACACATGTTGATTAAAGAGTAATGATGGACATTTAGCCACTCAAAACTCAATTCTAAGACAATTTCTCAAAAATGTGCTTTAAGAATTCTTAAAGCACATTTTGTGTTTTAACTTGTTTTCAAGCTTGGTTTTCTTTGCTAATTGATTTAAAATGACCATTAGAATATTACTAAGGATTTATCATGATATTTGGGTACTCACCCAAGTCTCTCCAAGCTTAGAGCACGTTTTTGCCCTGATTGCCTTTAAGGCACTTTCTTATGTTTTCCTTGGTTTAAATTGTCTACCAATCTTTCTAAGGCATATTTTAGCCTTAATACATCATGATTTGATGTTTACTTAGCATACTTAGGTTTGGGGTATTTCAGGTTTTGAAAGAAGAGAGTTTGAAATAAATCTGAGTTTGAAAGAAAAATTTTCATGGTTTCACAACGTCTTCTTGCCTTAACCAAGTCTAGCTTCTTGCGGACTGGTGTACTTCAAATTACAGAGGTTAGGCTATCAAGCCCTTCCACGGTTATGATGATCTCACTTAACTTTATGGTACTTTACTAAGTACTTCGTATTTGCTAAAAATTTTCCCGAACAACCCTGTTATAGCAGCACTTGCCATGGCAAGTGCGCCATGCTAACTGGCTATCGGTTAAACACATACCGGTTGTGGTATTGTTCTTTACCCGCACTGTCATCTGTGGCCTTGTTGGCCCTTACTTGATCTTGCAGTCTTAACAACAACCTTCTGGGCGACTTCTCACTGCATTGACATGATAATCATTAACTAGGGTGTTCCCCATTCGTGGAGTCCCCTTTTACATAGTATTGTATCCTTTTCGTAGCCCATTCCACGAATTTGTCGTGGTTACTGAGACTTGTCTCTTGTTTGGGCACTACGTTGTAGTTCCTTTGTCGGTTGGTATACCGTTGGTGTATTATTTAACAACTGTGGTTCCGTAGACTCTCGTCCCGGGTTCCATTATTTCCCCTTCTTGCCTGTTGCACGGTTGGTGCGTTGCAAGCTGGTTATTCTTGACTTCTCGGCATGTCGACCCAGGTTGCCGGAAATTCTATTCTCTTATACATAAAATTCTTCATTCTTCGCTATTTAATGCGGTTAACATTGTTCCGGTAGAAACAGTCTCCGGGATTCCCACTTTTTGGGATCTACCGTATGACAGGTTCTCCGTACTTATAAAGATACTTAATAACAGCCAGATCGGGTATTCCCGAGTAAGAGAGGACTTTCATCTCTCTAGCGTTCTTTCCAAGGCTATAAAACAGGGGTAGTGGAGGGCGGGATGGATAT
The DNA here is from genome assembly GCA_023374045.1 of Limonium bicolor. NCBI lineage: Eukaryota > Viridiplantae > Streptophyta > Magnoliopsida > Caryophyllales > Plumbaginaceae > Limonium > Limonium bicolor. The sequence continues at coordinate 307,260,438 of CM041780.1, forward strand.
TGTAGGTTTCCAGTACACACTGGTAATACCTAACTAGCGTATCTCTCACGCTATCACTCAACCCTTAACCCAAAGTACTAAAATCCCAACTCGGTACTTCCTAAGCTCGGTAATTCAGTCATCAGAGTGATATACAACAACACATATGCCCTTTAATAGTTTCCTTGAGAGCATTTTACTAGGTCATTCACCATTTGCTCCTTAGGTATTTTATTAAGCAAATCAGGCTCACTTTTCCTAAGGCATTTAAACTACATTGAGATAGTTTGTTTACCTCTTTTCTTCTCAACTTCTTTCTTGTTTCCTTGAACCGAAAATCAGCAAGGAGTTTGATCACTTGTCAACTTTCTAATCAATATACATATAAGGGTAATGAGCATTAAGTTTCATACTTAAACTCACATATAAACCCTAAATTTACATAAGTGTTCTAAACACTTAAAATAGAAGTTTACCTTAGAATTTGAAAGAGAAATTGAATATGTAACAAGAGTGGTTTCCACCAAGCCCTTGAATGATTGGAATGAAGCTAAAACAAAGCAAAAGAAAACACCATGAAGAAGGTGATTTCGGTCACTTATGAAAACAAAAGGAAATGAAGTTTTTCTTTGAGTTTCCTTACCTTGAAGCAAAGGAGAACAACAAGGTGTGAAAAGATGAGCTCAAGCTCCTTCAATGGTGAATCTCCATGGCACCGAAATGGAGCTTTTGAAGATTTGAAAAGATAGAATTGAAGAGCTTGGCAAGACTAAGAGAATGGTGGTCTTGGTTTTTGATTTGGCAAAGGGAGCTAGGAGATATAAGCTATGGAAGTTGAGAAATGGTGAAGTTGCTGTAGCATAACCGATGGAGAAGGAAGGAGAATATTGGAGACCGTGGGAAATGAAGAGGGAAAGGAAAGAGTGAGAAGGAAACTTGCTTTTGGAGATATTTAAGCTAAAAGTAAATAGTAACTTTTGCTTTATCATTTACTTAACTTATTTATTTGTTTAGGTGTGGTGAGTCACTCATGAAAACCGGCCCCCTTAGTGTTTTAGGCTAATTCATGGTCTTTGTTGACCAACAAGACAACTTATATTGACTTATATTGTAAACTAGCTTATTTTTGTTACTATTCACAAACTAAGGCACATATTTGTGAAATTTTTGATTTCCAATTGATTTAGACTTCCTAATGTGATACTAAGTAGTACACATATTAATTAAAGAGTAATTATGGTCATTTAGCCACTCAAAACTCATTTACAAGACAATTTTTCAAAAATGTGCTTTAAGACTCCTTAAAGCACATTTTGTGTTTTAACTTGTTTTCAAGCTTGGTTTTCTTTAGTAATTGATTTAATAAGTTCATTAACATATTTATAAGGTATAGGTATGACCTTTAGATCTTATACAAATTTATCCCAAGCTTAGAGCACATTTCTGCCCATATTGACTTTAAGGTATTTATTTGTGTTCTGTTTGGTTTAATTGTCTACCAAGGTTTCCTAAGGACTTAATTAGCCTTATTAAATCATAATTGAATGTTATAAAGTCTTGGTAGGCTCTTTGGGTCCTAACCAAGTTCACTCCAAGCTTAGAGCATGTTTTTGCTCAAACTGTGTCTTGGTGCCTTATTGTGTTTTACTATGGTTTAAATTGTTCACTGATGTTTCTAAGGCACTTTTTAGCCTTTAAATACCATATTTTAATGTTTAAACAATATATCAAGGTTTGGGGTATTTCAATCTACCCCCCTTAAAAGAACTTCGTCCTCGAAGTTCACACTTCCCACACATCATTGGATTAGAATACAGGGATTACTTGTAAAATAAGACTTCCATAACCAAACATACTTTACATCACAACCTCGGACTTAACGGTCCGGGTACATATACACATCCATACATAACATAACATACTTACATGATAACCTCGGACTTAACGGTCCGGGTATCTTAACAACATTGTACTTACATAACAACCCTTAGACTCTCAGGTCTGGGTAACACAACAACATTTAGACACATTGGCCTAGGTAACATAACAACATTTAGACACATAGGTCTAGGTAACATAACAACATTTAGAACTCAACCACATTAGGACTCAAGGTCAAAATAGTATTTATTTCACATACCACACAACATGTCATAGCATGTATAACAATCAAAAATATCTTTTATATACACAGTGATCCCGCAGAACCCAATTGCGATGGACACCTTCCGTCCCTGTTCCTTTGGGAGATCAAAACAATCACTTAAATTTAAAATTTTTCCTTGTGAGGTTAAGTAAGAGAACTGTAATTATGTAAAGTATCTATCGACGTTTTATAAATACCAATTCAAAATCCTTTTGAAAACACATACAACTCCAAATCCAACTTATGCTCTTTGCTTCTTTTCTTAGCGTGGTTAATTGTGACCACTTATAGGGAGCTTCAAGAGCCATCCAACCCTGATGTGATCAGCATCAGTGTTGAACTATCCTTCCACCCCAATTTGTGTTCGGCTTCCCTTGATCGCATGCAAATCAAGTTCCCCCTCCCACTTCATTTTCAAGCATCAAATAATACACTCATTTCCAATTTTCTATCTTTTAGTCTTTCTAGTCATAATCATTACATCTCCAAGGATAGAACTCCGTCTATCAGTTATCTCCATTCACTTTAATCCTGTTACCTAGGGAATCTTATTCTCACTAGGTTCTATGTCGGTTTCATACCCTTTCACGAATCACTATATTACATATATACATATACTTTATCAAAATACAACACACAGTTTCACATTTATACACTATCGGGGTTTTTGTTCCCCGGGAGTTTCTCTACTCCTCACACTTGTACTATCACACACAACTGTTAACAAATAAACACACTTATCACAATGGTATTCGCATCTTCTGTGCGCAACTACCACAATTACACCATGAATGAATGCGTATGTTTACGTAACACACACACCAATCATCAAAACAAATTATTTGTGCTATGCACGCCATAGGTCACGTACACTTGTACGGTAATACACACTAAGTGGTTTTGCGCTCTACCCCCCTTAAAAGGGATTACGCCCATGTAATCAATCACTGAACATTGGCTTAAAATGTTCTGCCGTCATGAAGTGTTTTAACTTCCACGCTGTCTGTTACAATGTGTTCTGGTTAAAGGATCTTAACCATATTAGCGGTTTAGTCCCTAAATCAAGAATTCTCATTAGAGTTTATTTAACTCATAACCGGTTTGGGTCCTGGCCTGTGAGGCTTCTAGGCATTAATAATTAGTCATTCACTCATATTCACTATGCACATTGTACACTTGAATCACCGGTTCACTAGTGTCTGCTGCGTAACTCTGACAACTGTAGGGCTTAGTTTGCCCCATTCGTTATTCTTACTGTATTGTACATCTCCAATTATCGCCTTTATCTTGGTAATAACGGTTTCTCAACCGACGCGTGGTATCTCTTACCGTGAGCGAATTCGGTGAGTTTCAAGACTTTCCATCCACTTCTCTAATAACTTACTGCGTAAACTGCTACGTATTTCACAATGATTGACTTGATTCCTTCCGACTTACTGTCGGTTGAGGTTGAGCTACTACCTAGTGTGTAGTGCTCTCTCGGTTATTTCCCACGATTGAGGTATATTCCATACCGATAGTTGGTATTTAGTGCTACTGTAGTCACTTGTTCTTAATCATGTCTCCATATTTGGTCCTGTACAAGTACTCTTTCATTGGTACGTCCTTGCATTTCCTATGCATCAGTCACTGGCGTTATAAGCTGCTTTCTGTTTCCTCCACAATTAACATTTCCTGAATCCTAGCTATCGCACTCGATCTTTACTGCACAAATGCAATACCAAAACACTCAGTCATACAGAGTGCAGAGGCGTAAACTCTTGACAGTAAATCTCTTATTAGCAATGGGAATCCACACTGAGTTCCTTATCACATAGTACCAACTACTGGTTTATTGCCCAGTCTGCTTATCATCACTTACCTTGCATCTCCACTGAGTTTAACTCATAACTGGTCTTATCTGCCATATTATTATTCAACAACACTTATACAACGGTCACTTGCTGCGCACCGTGCTCTTACTCATTGTATAACATCAACTTATTTGGTATTTACTGTCATTTTAGCTTCCACACATATACTTACATCACTCGTATTATGGTTCGCCACTCATTTGGCTGATTGTTGAATATCCTAGTCTTTGAGTCTTAATGCTCCTTGAGCATTGTCCATCACACATTTAGCGTCACACATCTATGGTGGTTGCTATTAGACTTATTACTCCTCCGGTCTCCACAAGTGGTACAAACACTTTTTTTTTCTCGTATTACTCTTATTCAAATCATCCTTCGGCAATAACCATATGGTCAACCCTTAACATATTTCCTGAACTTAGTTCACATAACTACCGCTGTTGCGGTCACACAATATTAAGAGGTATCCCCACTCTCTTAGCAGTGGTTCGTTATCCGCTTTACTTACTTATATAACATAAACTTTTACAATCGATTAAATTTTATATAACATATCTTGTTTGTGGCTTATAAGCCTTATTGCCTTGAGCTCCGCTCATTGTAGGCTGTCCACACACATGTACTTCTCTGTACAACATTACATGGTCAGAGGTTGTATTGGGCTCCATGACAGGGTCGTTGCATCACGTTTCCTTTCATGGGATGCCCCTTAGGATTGTCTGTCCGTCTCCTGACAACTTATGTCTAAACTGGGTGTTAGTGTCAACCCTTTGTTTCAGTCACGTTATTTCGTTCAACTATCGTTGATGCGAGCACCCTTCAAGGATTGCTCCTGGGTGTTGCTAACTATGCCTTTACATCAGGCTTGCTCTTATTGGTACATTTAATTAACCACGCCGTTTTGCGTTCTTAGCTGGGTTTTCTATCCGCGTCTGTGACGATCGATATCCCCTGGTAGTCCAGGTGATCACTCTGGGAGTTTTATCCCGTTCATTGCACATTAATGTGTCCACATTAGGCATCCGCCTTGCCATGCACAGGCTGGGTCACCATTCCAGCTATCATGTTATATCCCTCGTGACACTTGAGACATATGCTATGTCTTTACTTACTAATCAGTGCACTTCGCACTTCCTGACTCTTAAACATTTCCTTGAAATGAGTTTACTAATTCCTTTTAGTGTTATTAACTTATCTTGGTCCTCTTACTTTAACCATTCATGGTAATCAGTTGCTCTTGCTTGACTTTTACTGCTGACCGTAGTATAGAGTCGACTACTTCCCGTGTTCTTGACTCTACTCGTATACATATGTGGGGTGCCCTACTGATACATTACTACCTACCCAACTAACCCATTAGTAGGTCTGTCAGGCCCACAAGCTCCTATCGAAGTGCGGTTGTCCCACATTTCAGTTGGTACACTCGTAGTGTCCGTCACACGCCTAGGTGAAGTATTCTGTTGTCAACTCCCTTATATTATCCTGTGACAATATGCATTCCGTGCTTCCCGAACTTAATTAAGGGAAAGTCTCTCCACTGTTGTATCTTTATCAACTACCCTTGGGTTTACTGGTTTGGTATAAAAGAAGGTTAGAAAGAAGTATTGGTTTGAAAGAAAATCTGGTTTTAAAAGAAAAGAGTTTGAAATAAATCTGAGTTTGAAAGAAAAATTTGCATGGTTTCACAACGTCTTCTTGCCTTAACCAAGTCTAGCTTCTTGCTGACTGGTGTACTTCAAATTACAGAGGTTAGGCTATCAAGCCCTTCCACGGTTATGATGATCTCACTTAACTTCATGGTACTTTACTAAGTACTTCGTATTTGCTAAAAAATTTCCCGAACATTCCTGTTATAGCAGCACTTGCCATGGCAAGTGCGCCATGCTAACTGGCTATCGGTTAAACACATACCGGTTGTGGTATTGTTCTTTACCCGCACTATCATCAGTGGCCTTGTTAGCCCTTACTTGATCTTGTAGTCTTAACAACAACCTTATGGGCGACTTCTCACTGCATTCACATGATAATCATTAACTAGGGTGTTCCCCATTCTTGGAGTCCCCTTTTACATAGTATTGTATCCTTTTCGTAGCCCATTCCTCGAATTTGTCGTGGTTACTGAGACTTGTCTCTTGTTTGGGCACTACGTTGTAGTTCCTTTGTCGGTTGGTATACCGTTGGTGTATTATTTAACAATTGTGGTTCCGTAGACTCTCGTCCCGGGTTCCATTATTTCCCCTTCTTGCCTGTTGCACGGTTGGTGCGTTGCAAGCTGGTTATTCTCGACTTCTCGGCATGTCGACCAAGGTTGCCGGAAATTCTATTCTCTTATACATAAAATTCTTCATTCTTCGCTATTTAATGCGGTTAACATTGTTCAGGTAGAAACAGTCTCCAGGATTCCCACTTTTCGGGATCTACCATATGACAGGTTCTCCGTACTTATAAAGATACTTAATAACGGCCAGATCGGGTATTCCTGAGTAAGAGAGGACTTTCATCTCTCTGGCGTTCTTTCCAAGGTTATAAAACAGGGGTTGTGGAGGGCGGGATGGATATTGTAGGTTTCCAGTACACACTAGTAATTCCTAACTAGCGTATCTCTCACTGAAATACCCCAAACTAATAAAATATGGATTAAATATTCAATCACATTAATTAAGGCCTAAACATGCCTTAAAAGTCAACTGAGAACAATAGTGGTCAACACAAAGCAAGATGTTGCACCCTTTGACTATATAGGGTGAATAAATACCCAAATGAACTTCTTAGGACCTAAGATTTTGTCCTAAGCTTATTAACACATTACTAAACATGTTACAATTGTTGGACAACACTCCAACACAAAGAACAGGCATTTACATGCTTCAAGGTCAAGTAGGGCAAAAATGTGCTCTAAGAACATTTTAAAGGTCTAATGACCTCTAAATGATATAAAATTGGATACCATGATCAAATATCATGTAAGGAACACAAAAAAACTGTTCTCAAAGAAAACAGAGCTCAGAAACACCCTGTGAATCAAAATGTGCACTAAAACTCCTAAAGCACGTTTTTCGTCTATGAGCTCTAAGATAATGACTTTTGTCACTGTAAAGACTATAATAAGTTCTTTATAACATTAATGTGACATGATTGACTATATTATAAAGTCTAAATCGAAGTTTAAAAATAAAATCAAGAATTGACAATTTAGTATGAATAGTACCCAAAAATAACAACTAATTACTTCACTTAACTTAAATCATGGTCAAAGCTCACCTATTGCCCTGACCAAAGGCTGCCGCCCTCCTACAGTTGTAATACCCATTCAATTATCAATCTTCAATCAATTAACCAGCTGTTATGATGAGTCATCTAATCACCAATTCAAAAAGTAACTAAAGTAACAATAATGCCTTAAAAAGCAAACTCACTCATTTTCTTCATTCACCTTCCATCCCAGCCAACACCAGCAGCTCCCTTCCTCTCTTTGCTTCTCCATTGACGGTAAGAACAAGCAAAGTTCAGAGAAGAACACCAATTGATCTTGGTAAGCTAATTAAGCCTTTAAATGTTCATTTTCTTCACAATTTCTTCCTCTTTCCATGGAGCAAAGCATCAACCACTTCCATCAATGTTCTTAGGTTGTTATGGAGGTTAAATGGAGAGGTTATCTCGGCATTAACAAGGGAAGAAGGTGGAGAAAGCTAATCTTGTCCTTAAGGTATAAAAATGTGCTTTAAGCACATATCTTTTGATTCCCTTCAAATTCGGCTGTGAAACTTTGTTTCTAAGCTTATAATCTTCATCTTAACATACTTATCTAGTTGGTACATCAAGAGCTTCGAAGTATAACCAGATCCAAGCCAAAAACACCATTTTAGGCATTTTAAACAAGGTAAAGATTGGCTATCTTCTAATCTGAGTTATACCAGTTTAAAGCTTGGTTTTAGTAGCTCTTTTGACACTCTTTGCCTACTGTAAAAACAGGCCAAGACCAACCTTGTTTATTGGTATTTTAAGGTAAATTTTACCTTGAAAATTGACATTAAACACTTCTTATGGTTAGATCTTGCTTGGAGACTAACTATGCCTTAATTGCTGTTTGAAAACATGTAAATAATGCTGTGGAAATTTTATCCTAAGTTGGGCGTGGCCAAACAAGGCCTTAACTAGGCAAAAACAAGGTATAAATCACTTAAACCTTCACTTGGTATATTAATATGTGTTTATACATATGTATATATATTGTGTCGTGAGTGAATGGTTAATTAAGGTCTTAATTTGACCTTAGGTGATTAAGGAAATGGTTTAATAAATTTTATAACTAATCAATTAGCATAATTGTCAAATTTAAGACATTATGTGGAAAATTGGTAATTAATGAAAACATATGGTAAGGGCCGAGAGTTTACAGCATTTTTGGGCATTTATGTGTAATTTATTTTATAAGCCAAGGTTTGTAATAAGGCCATGTACTTTAGGTCATTTTATTTATGCATTTATAAGCTTTTAATTAAGTTTAAGTGCTAAATATGTATTACCGCATATTATTGGGGTTATAGCGTAATTAAATTAAATTTGGGGGCTATAAAAGGATATAGCCGAAATTTAGAAGTTTAAATGAGTTTATATAAAAATTATAAGATTATATATAGTTTTGGGTGAAATTGTAAATATTGGAAAGTTAGGGGTAATCTATGTAATTACCGTGGAAGTAGGGTCAAAATGATGTTTGGAAGTCAAACATTGACCAAGCAAAAGACTTTGACCAGATTTGATGATTTAATAATTTAATTATCAAATTATACTAAGTTATGTATTAAAAGGTAAAATTACATAACATATGGGTATATGTGTGATTACCGAAAGTTTTGGGTATAAAATGGTATTTTATACACCTATGGAGTATTAGGAATTTATTTGGTTAAGTTTGGAGTTAATATGAAATATATAAGTATAATATATGATATTTTATAACATTGTTACAAATGGGTAACATGTGGGTAAAAACCGTGAATTATAAGAGTATAAGGTTAGGAATGGTATTTATAACCTTTTTGGTATAGTTTGGTAATTTTTGGAGTTATATACAAGATTTTATAAAGATATATGTATAATATATAGTTTTAATGATATTAGAAAACTATGTATTATAAATTGGGGAGATTTGGTAAATATACAAAGTTTGGTGGTGAGAATTTAATTAAAACAGACCTAGGGTCTGTTCGGTAATTATAAACCCTTTAAAACAATAGGTTATAATTATATTAAGGTTTAAGGATTATAATATAAGGTATATGTTATAAGTGTGACAATGGAATATAATTTGGGATTGATTTGTAAAATCTGAAAGTATGGTGGGAATTAATATAACCGAAAAGACTATGGTCCATTTGGTATTTTATAACAATTTATAACTATAGGTTATAATTGTTTTAATGACATAAATGTCATAATATATGTTATATAGCTATAATATAACATTATAATGATTATGTGGTGGACTTTGTAATATTCAAGAAAATAAATGTTGTTCGGAATTAATGGGAATTTTAGAACAAAAATTTATAATATGGTTTTCAATGTTATAAAGGTTATAACATTTATAATATAAGAAATGTTCATTAAAAGAGAATGAATATATCATAAAGATTTACCGTATAATAAATGGTCCATTAATACATGTATATGAATAAATATCTGTTATGGTGTGGAAAAATACAATATGGTTCAATAACCATGTATTAACATAATTTAAAATGATATAAGGTGAAAGGAAAAAGAATTACAAACATTAGATATGGAAGCTCTAATGTTAGGAGTGTACATGGAATAATAAGGATTCATATAATTCAAGTATTTTTAAATACGAATTATACCACATTAAACTTGGAAAAACAAACCTTAGGAAAATAAATACTAAGGTGAGATGTATAATAAACGATTAAGATTATACATGCAATATAGTGATAGACTATATGATATACAAATGTATTAAATTACATGCGATAGTAAACGTTTAAAGTTAAGTATATTAATATACTCGACGTAACCACGCATGAAATATGACGTCTTTCCTAATTCCGAGTTAAACCGAAAACCCGACAGACGTTTGTAGTTAACAACGGGGAATAAACCGGGATGGATTAGTAACGGTACGGGGTGCCGTAGTGTATTGTTAGTACGAGATGCTGATGCATAGTGTGATGCATATTTATAGATCGTAAGAGGCGTCTCGAGGATCACCAGAGAATTTAGCAGATTCATACTCCACCGTAATACTCTCAGGGTGAACGGTATGTTACTTATATGGCTTGATTGTCTCTGAGGATTTCCTCAGTTCAGACATTGTGTGAAAATCTGTGATAAGATTGAATGTCTGCTTGTGTGAATTAATATGGTTGAGTTGTGTATTAATGTTGCTTTAATATTACTGTTGCACGATAACAGTACCGTTCGTATATATGAACATATTATAAAACGAACTAGCGGCAATGATGCTATCTTATATGTGTAATATAAGGAACATAAGTAAACGTTGTAGCATCAGGATAATAAGATATATATATTACCTGATACTTATGTACGGAGCATTGGCCTCTTTAACGCCGCTCTCGTATCTAACACTGGATCCCGAGTCGACATACTCAGGATTGGACTAACGACCTTAGTCTGTTGTGTTAGGAAAAATAATAAAACGATGTGATGGTATAGATAAGTTTATCAAGAGGATGTGGCTCTTGCTGTGAACTGTGATCCATTAACGATACTAGGATACCGTGTGGTAACCGTAAGTATCAAGATAAATTTCTAACGAACTACAGAATGTTCGTAGGTCAGAGACTCTACCGCTGGAGTGGCTACTGCCGTGGGTGACCCGCCATAAGAGATGGGTAACTTAGAGACACGTCGTTCTAACGAGATGTTGTCATTAGACATGACTGAACAATTACGAACGACTATGCTAACTCGTACATTAGGCGAACATTATTTGGGCTTTCATGCCAAAGACGAGAGTTTATACTCGTCTATAAGTCTCGTTGTTTCACCTTGTTGTTCATTGGTTGTGCTTTGTGGTTATGTGTGGTATGTTGGTGGATTTGTTTGAACGAGCCATTGTGCTCATATTGTGTGTTGTGAACTGTTTGTGTCGAGTTGCAGTACTCATGTGTGGATTATGGTGGATTGTTTGGTCGGGTGAGTCGCCGAACTCAATTATGAACTATTAAGTGTTTGTTGGAATGGAGTCTCTGTACTCATATAAGCGTTGTAACGCTTTCAGTGGTTTATTACGATGCGATGTCTGAAGCCGGGGGCTTGTTGGTTATTTGAGTTTACTGCAATATATATTGTTGCTTTACAGTTTTAACATTAAACTACTTGCATGAAAATGAATTACATGCTCTCGACCAAATAACTGAGGGTCCGAGGGGGCATGACAGTCACGTAGTAACATACTCAGCAGGGGCTGATTCCATACCACAAACAACCATTTTTGCAGGTATGCAGCTTCCGGTGTCGGCAAAGAGAGGGACGCGCTGGGTAGTTTAATTACAGTTGTTTAAATATGCACTGTTGCATTTTAATACGAACTTAGAAACGTGTATAGGATTGGGATACTTAGAATGCTCACTGTGAATGTATTTTATATTGGTTTGGGAAGGTTGGATCTATCTCTTGTTGTCACTGTGGAAAATTGTTTCGTATTTAGGAATATATCAGTAAGCACGTTATTACTCGCATGGGCGAGTAAGAACGGTGACACTAGTAGTTCAATTGTTGAGATTACCGCTGCAATTATAATGTTAATTAAGATGATTAGGAGCCGATTAGAGTAGGGGTGTTACAAAAGTTGTATTAGAGCAGAGTACCGCTCTGATGACAAGAGATAGTAGGATTTATACAGTGAGCATAGGTTTTGGGAATACGGGAAACGTTGTGAGGATACGTGACCTTGCGGGGTCGATGCAATGCTTAAAGCTTGCACACCATAGTCGTGGAGGCACTTCAATAACAAATGACCGAGACTACGGTATTAGACCGAGTAGAGGTCTAACCCGTCCTCTTGACTTATGTCAGAGAGAGGTCAGGGTAACAGTACTAAGGAAGAACGCGGAGCAGCAGAAGGTGGTGAAGGTCCAGCAACCCCAAGTAACGCGAAGATGGTATGAACCGCTCGTACTCGATGGGAGAGCATCCCGGGAAATTTGCAATGGTACCCTACCCGCCGCAGCCCGTATCTCGAGTACTATCTAGTGAGACAATGAAATGAGATACATCACGGAGATAACTCTCCTGATCGGAAAGACCCGATGTGGATGCTAAGAGGATTATGTTAAAGGTAGAAAATAAGACTTTATGTTTTGATGTAATGTTTAGGACCGGGGGTCCTGGTAACGACGTAATGTCTACCATACGAGGATGAAATAAGTAATAGACCGAGTTTGAGGAGAAAATGTCCTGTAGGACTAATGGGGCTACCTTGCTATAAGCAAGGCGACCCTGTCTTACATCCAGGAAAGCACCAATGGTGCGCTTGGGGGGAAAGGAGGTAGAAACGGCGAGTAACGATTAGTTTATGGGATATGTAATATACGGAAGGAATTACCTTTAGAAGTCTCACCCAAAGTGAGTAACTCTAAAACCATGCAACACTGATGGTTCAAGATGGCCCGACGTGCATGAGGAGAGATCATGAGAACTATAGGAACAAGAACTCGCTAAGTTGCTATCATGCAACGCCTCGTGAGGAAAGTAAGACCTTACTACCATGGTAAACTTGTGGGAACGAGTACGGGAGTGAGACTATACAAATTTGAATAAGAACTTTTGACTAGAACAGGAACCCGATTAGGAAATAGCACTGCACTGACACACCGTACCGGTGGCTCAGTCTGCATGGCGCACTTGCCACTGCAAGTGCCACATTAACCAAAGCATTAAAATTCAACCTGCCTTGCGCACTTGCTACAGCAAGTGCAGCGACGGTAAACTAACCCTAAAGGACGTAGTGGTCCAGACGGTTACCAATAAACACTAAATCTTATGAGAGTCCGTAATGTAATAAGGCAGGACACAACCTTCTTAAGGGCAGGGGTACGAAACCCTTGGGTTTGAGGTCGATAAAACCTCGGGAAGACCTAGCCAGTCTGACCATTAAACCTGAAAATAATGCACCATTTAGTAGAATATTGAAAGGGGGAGTAAATGAGAATAACAATAATTAGTGCCTACAAGCCTAACCCCAGTGCCGGTATGGACATTAAACGTCAATCATTACCGGTGGGGAGTGACGGGTCTTCAGGACCAGCATAACCATATTTAGAGAGTGCGCGACACTCGTGGTTAAACCACTACCATTGAACATTGCCAAAGGGCAAGAAGTGAGCTATACGAGTCAGGACTTTTAAACAAAAAAATAATTAATAGGTTGATGTGAACGTGCAATAAAAGGGGCCGATGTAATGCCCGCACCACACACACCGGAGGTGTTGTTGATCCATTATGCTGCTAGACTCCCGTATGGGGGGCAGTTGGATATAACTAAAAGTGAAATTGGCCTGATGACGGAAATACCGTTACCTCAAAGAGGATGGAGGAAATAGAGTTGAATAAGAGTAAGGATTACACAATGAAGAGGAATGATTAGGCGAAACCACTAAGTTTGGGTATCCAATTGTAACCTCAGGAGAAAATATTAGAACCAACTAGGAATAAATTAAATAACAAGACTAACAATCATTTAACTATCAGAATAAGTAGAGTCTGAATATCGTATGGCATAGGCCTACGGAGGATACCTTAGTACCACCAAAGTGACCCAAAACTAGGGAACAAGGTGATGAATCACAAGTACTGATTAATATCAGACTAACGGGACTACCATAAGAGGGGAAACACGAGGTGTCAACCTTTATCATGGAGTCCGGAAACACCATAGGGTGTAACCCAATGATTGGGTAGAGTTCGAATACTGAAAACCATATCTGAAGGCGTTAACAGCCTAGGAGTGAAGGGAGAGATAATAGTAGTTACTGATCCCCACTCACAAATACCAGATGACGAGCATGTGGAAACCAGAATTAGGGCGATAAGTCGCAAACACCTATCTTAGAGAAAGTAAAGGAAATACACATTAATAAGGAAACCATAGAACCTAATATTAGGCCATTCTGACATTAAGGTTAAGAATTGGCAGCATAGTTACTCAAACATAAATTACCAGACTAAGAGTACGATAACACCGGGTACGAACGCTACGAGTGCACTAAACGAGACATGGGACGACCGCACTCCTAGGAGCTTGTGGGCCTGACAAACTATATTAAGTTGTTGGGTAAGTAGTAATGTATCAGTATGGTACCCCATGCATGTAAACGAGTAGTGTAAGGACCCAGGAAGTAATCAACTCTGTGTCTGAGTCAGCGAATGGAACCCTGACTAGGTAAACCATGTAATGACGAGAGAAGACCTCAGTCAAACTAGCAAGGTTAGGAAAATCAAGGATAGCTTGATAATAAAGTGACATAAGGTCGCAACTCCACAGTGGAGGAGTCAGAACATAAGTTTACGGATTTTAGTAAACGAGGAAACTAAGGCCAATTTAATGGTAATGGCAAGTTGAACCCATGAATGAGAAGAGGAATTGTGGTATCTAAGGAAGTTATATTAGAGAAACCTTTGTGAAATAGATGCTACCCAAAAAGGGGGCACAGAGAGAGTTATACCACGCGCTGAGGGCGCTGCGATGATGTCGCATTAAATAATAATAACCACATGCTCAAGCCATAAAACGTTAGTATGTTAGTACCAATTAGGGTTGAACAGAAAATGAATACCAAGCTAAAACCCCAGTCGTATTGTATGTTTACAACAGACGAAGGGCAAAAGCGAGCATTACAAGAGATACTCTAAGCTGGAGATTAGATACTCCATGCAAACCGCAACGGCGGATAACCGTCCAATCGACTGGTACATGGTGCGCAACAAGCGACCATTATAATAACTGTAACCGAATTATGTTGGTAAGAATCAGAAGGTGGAACATCAGATAAACAAATGGATTCCCCTAAACGAGAAGAGGGATGAACCATATATGGGGATACTAAAGTACCAACACACGAGGGATACGAGTTCACACTAGCAAAGCGGACCTACAAGGTACCCAAAGAACGAACTCATTCCAGAGGGAGATAACTTGGAGTCATGAGGCGCCAGTTAGATGCGCATATCAGACTCGTCTTGATATTCTAGAAACAACTATTACAAACACTAGGTACTAGAGCACAGCTCGACAACCCTTATACCGAAGGTTAGTTTGGTATGGAAACATGAACTTCTGGAAATATACCATGAGTGTTGCACCTTGTCTAGTGTTGTGTACCATGAGTTTTGCACCTCGTCTAGTGTTGTGTACTATGAATTTTGCACCTTGTTTAGTGTTGTTTATGTATGAATGTGTCATGATTATTGACTGTATGGAATTAGATGGATGCTGTATCAAATGTGATACATAAAAGACTAGGTCTGAACGTAATGGAATGTACTCCCTAGTGATGATCTGTCTGTGATTACTTAGTGGAACTTGATTCCTTAGGTGAACTATAGATGGGTAAGGACTTCGGGACGAAGTCTCTTTAAGGGGGGTAGACTGAAATACCCCAAACTAATAAAATATGGATTAAATATTCAATCACATTAATTAAGGCCTAAACATGCCTTAAAAGTCAACTGAGAACAATAGTGGTCAACATAAAGCAAGATGTTGCACCCTTTGACTATATATGGTGAATAAATACCCAAATGAACTTCTTAGGACCTAAGATTTTGTCCTAAGCTTATTAACACATTACTAAACATGTTACAATTGTTGGACAACACTCGAACACAAAGAACAGGTATTTACATGCTTCAAGGTCAAGTAGGACAAAAATGTGCTCTAAGAACATTTTAAAGTTCTAATGACCTCTAAATGATATAAAATTGGATACCATGATCAAATATCATGTAAGGAACACAACAAAACTTTTCTCAAAGAAAACAAAGCTCAGAAACACCCTGCGACTCAAAATGTGCACTAAAACTCCTTAAAGCACGTTTTTCGTCTATGAGCTCTAAGATAATGACTTTTGTCACTGTAAAGACTATAATAAGTTCTTTATAACATTAATGTGACATGATAGACTATATTATAAAGTCTAAATCTAAGTTTAAAAATAAAATCAAGAATTGACAATTTAGTATGAATAGTACCCAAAAATAACAACTAATTACTTCACTTAACTTAAATCATGGACAAAGCTCAGCTATTGCCTTGACCAAAGGCTGCTGCCCTCCTAAAGTGGTAATACCCATTCAATTATCAATCTTCAATCAATTAACCAGCTGTTATGATGAGTCATCTAATCACCAATTCAAAAAGTAACTAAAGTAACAATAATGCCTTAAAAAGCAAACTCACTCATTTTCTTCATTCACCTTCCATCCCAGCCAACACCAGCAGCTCCCTTCCTCTCTTTGCTTCTCCATTGA
The DNA here is from genome assembly GCA_023374045.1 of Limonium bicolor. NCBI lineage: Eukaryota > Viridiplantae > Streptophyta > Magnoliopsida > Caryophyllales > Plumbaginaceae > Limonium > Limonium bicolor. The sequence goes on from CM041780.1 coordinate 307,276,932, forward strand.
CGGTAAGAACAAGCAAAGTTCAGAGAAGAACACCAATTGATCTTGTAAGCTAATTAAGCCTTTAAATGTTCATTTTCTTCACAATTTCTTCCTCTTTCCATGGAGCAAAGCATTAACCACTTCCATCAATGTTCTTAGGTTGTTATGGAGGTTAAATGGAGGGGTATCTCGGCATTAACAAGGGAAGAAGGTGGAGAAAGCTAATCTTGTCCTTAAGGTATAAAAATGTGCTTTAAGCACATATCTTTTGATTCCCTTCAAATTCGGCTGTGAAACTTTGTTTCTAAACTTATAATCTTCATCTTAACATACTTATCCAGTTGGTACATCAAGATCTTCGAAGTCTAACCAGATCCAAGCCAAAAACATCATTTTAGGCGTTTTAAACAAGGTAAAGATTGGCTATCTTCTAATCTGAGTTATACCAGTTTAAAGCTTGGTTTTAGTAGCTCTTTTGAAACTCTTTGCCTACTGTAAAAATAGGCCGAGACCAACCTTGTTTACCTTGGTATTTTAAGGTAAATTTTACCTTGAAAATTGACATTAAACACTTCTTATGGTTAGATCTTGCTTGGAGACTAACTATGCCTTAATTGCTGTTTGAAAACATGTAAATAATGCTGTGGAAATTTTATTCTAAGTTGGGTGTGGCCAAACAAGGCCTTAACTAGGCAAAAACAAGGTATAAATCACTTAAACCTTCACTTGGTATATTAATATGTGTTTATACATATGTATATATATTGTGTCGTGAGTGAATGGTTAATTAAGGTCTTAATTTGACCTTAGGTGATTAAGGAAATGGTTTAATAAATTTTATAACTAATCAATTAGCATAATTGTCAAATTTAAGACATTATGTGGAAAATTGGTAATTAATGAAAACATATGGTAAGGGCCGAGAGTTTACAGCATTTTTGGGCATTTATGTGTAATTTATTTTATAAGCCAAGGTTTGTAATAAGGCCATGTACTTTAGGCCATTTTATTTATGCATTTATATGCTTTTAATTAAGTTTAAGTGCTAAATATGCATTACCGCATATTATTGGGGTTATAGCGTAATTAAATTAAATTTGGGGGCTATAAAAGGATATAGCCGAAATTTAGAAGTTTAAATGAGTTATATAAAAATTATAAGAGATATATAGTTTTGGGTGAAATTGTAAATATTGGAAAGTTAGGGGTAATCTATGTAATTACCGTGGAAGTTGGGTCAAAATGATGTTTGGAAGTCAAACATTGACCAAGCAAAAGACTTTGACCAGATTTGATTATTTATTAATTTAATTATCAAATTATACTAAGTTACGTATTAAAAGGTAAAAATTACATAACATATGGGTATATGTGTGATTTCCGAAAGTTTTGGGTATAAAATGGTATTTTATACACCTATGGAGTATTAGGAATTTTTAGGAATTTATTTGGTGAAGTTTGGAGTTAATATGAAATATATAAGTATAATATATGATATTTTATAACATTGTTACAAATGGGTAACATGTGGGTAAAAACCGTGAATTATAAGAGTATAAGGTTAGGAATGGTATTTATAACCTTTTTGGTATAGTTTGGTAATTTTTGGAGTTATATACAAGATTTTATAAAGATATATGTATAATATATAGTTTTAATGATATTAGAAAACTATGTATTATAAATTGGGGAGATTTGGTAAATATACAAAGTTTGGTGGTGGGAATTTAATTAAAACAGACCTAGGGTCTGTTTGGTAATTATAAACCCTTTAAAACAATAGGTTATAATTATATTAAGGTTTAAGGATTATAATATAAGGTATATGTTATAAGTGTGACAATGGAATATAATTTGGGATTGATTTGTAAAATCTGAAAGTATGGTGGGAATTAATAAAACCGAAAAGACTATGGTCCATTTGGTATTTTATAACAATTTATAACTATAGGTTATAATTGTTTTAATGACATAAATGTCATAATATATGTTATATATCTATAATATAACATTATAATGATTATGTGGTGGATTTTGTAATATTCAAGAAAATAAATGTTGTTCGGAATTAATGGGAATTGTAGAACAAAAATTTATAATATGGTTTTCAATGTTATAAAGGTTATAACATTTATAATATAAGAAATGTTCATTAAAAGAGAATGAATATATTGTAACACCCCTACATCGCACTTCACAACTAATTGAAATCGCAGCGGAAATAAACAACTAAACATTAACTAAACGCTTCGGTGCTACAACGCCGTCAACCACCCACGTGGTTAACAAGGGAGAATAAATACAAGTGTACCGGTCTGATGATCAGACTCCCGAGCATAGAACTAAACCATAAATACATCATATACAATACCGAGTATTTAATTACATTCCTTTACTGTAAACTGCCAATATACCGCCACAGTAGTATCAACGGAATCAAAATATAATGCCACGGGAGCACAGGCGCATCCCGGGCTCAACATCCAAAATAACCCAAAAGTACATCTGCAGCCTATAACCTACAGCCACTCTGCTTCCTCTATCCTCATCCTGCAGTAAAAATATGAAGCCCCCGAGGGGGTCAGCAACCCTTGGCTGGTATGGTTAACGCGCAGCCCATCGGCTACCGGGATACGCGCAACTAATTGTCATGATAACATGGCATTCATTTTAAACATAACATAACATGTGGCATAGCATTATTATTGCATATCACAACATCACATACACAGTGGATACTCTTTCCACAATCACAAACCAAAAAGGTTAAATAACATAAGAGCCTAGAGAATGTTTCACTCTCATGTTAAGCTCGTTACACACACTCATTATCGTTCTGTTATTCGAACGAGTAACTTAAGTCACAGATGGTTCGGATATAGTGACCCGAACACACCACACAAACACATGTTCCCACTAAACCGATCATAAGTCAGAATAGGTAAGCTTTGGAGGAAGCTAGCGGGAGATCGAACGCCAAATTAAGGAGAACAATCTTAACAACATAAGAGTCGAATCTGATTCAGATATCTACTCTTAAACTTACATGCATGACCGGACAACCGGATTCCTTACTTCCCAGTTAGCACTTGTTAGAAGTTCAACAGTGGAACTTAACAAACAATTCACAACAGGTGGTAAGTCATGTTAGACACGTACAAGGGAAATGAGTCACATCATAACATCACAATAATATGAACAACTGTAAACTCATTACATGATTAAGTCTTATAACGTCATAAACACACAGAAAAACAAACAACACACAAGCCGGTGTAAACCGGTAGGCAACAGACTGCAAGAAAACCATACCTTGGTCCTTGCTTCGATTTGTTTCCACCATAGGTCACCCCTATACATGATTAATAATGTTGGTTAATTAATTACTTAACTTCAAATTTACTAAATGTTTAACCATGATTATATGACATGTTTAAATGCCCAACTTAACCTTGGTTACCTCCATTATACCCCCTAGGGTTAACTACAATTGCCACATTCCTTACTGTTTTTTTTTTTAATTATGGTCTGTCCGACCCACCGTCCGACCCACCAACTGGGTCGGACCCTTCCTAAGACTCCCGGGTTTGAAAAACTTAACTTGTCCGACCCATGTCCGACTCACTTGACTGGGTCGGACCATTCCAGAGTACTTACCGCCTTAGATACACGCACGTCCGACCCATGTCCGACCCAAGCCCTCTGGGTCGGACCGTTCCAGAAACCTTACTGGCGTCTAACAGAGGCTGTCCAACCCAAACCTGGTTCGGACCCCTGGGTCGGACGCCACCAAAACTTGCCCAAACATTGTCAAATCTTCACCAAACTTCTCCTAAAGCCTCCCAATGTTTCCTAACATCATTTGGTACACTTACACCCTCATACAACATCCATGAAACTCATTTTCCATCTCCTTAAACACTTACTCATTTCATACCGAAATTCCTAACACTTATGATATTTTCTCTTTAGGTTTCTAAGTGGTGTTCCATACCTATGATAACCACTATGCCAATAATGTTTCCTCGCCACTACAACATCATCTCCCAAGCATCATTTCTTCCTAAACAACTCCTTGAACATCTTTACAAGTTTATAGCTTCCCATGCAACAAATCACTTCATCCCTTTTCCACCAACATTACACAAGTCCTAAATACAATCTCACCATGAATCTTAAAATGTCCCAACGCATTCTTTTGCATTCTAAATCCCTTAGAACATTGCCTTAGCCCTTTTTACATCTCTAAACACCATAATGCATGTTTCTTCCACTAGTTGAACACTTAACCATTCTAAACATTTCCTAACTCACCAACTCATTTAAAACCCTTAGAACTTCTTGTTTATTACCTAAATTTTGACATGAACTCTCCTAGAACATTACTAAACCAAGACACATTGTCTTCACCATCAAACAACCAAGAACACTAAAATCCATCAAACACATTCTTATACACAAACTTCACACATTTAGCACTACATCACAATATAGTGCATAGTTTAAATTGCATGGCACTTAGGCCCTTAAATAACATGGCTCTTAGGCCCTTAAGATGCATAAATCATAAACACTGAATTTCCCACATTATATTTGCCTTTGACCTGCAAATACACTCAACAACACATATATCTTTTACTAAGCCTTTGAGAACATTTTACTAAGTCATTCACCATTGGATCCTTAGATCATTTTAATAGGCAACATAAGCTCATTTCTCCTAAGACTTTAAACCACATTAGGTTAGCACATTTACCTCTTTTCCTCACAACTTCTTTCTTGTTTCCTTAACTAAATCGGCAAGGCTTTTAGTTGCTTGTCAACTTCTAAACATTATACAAGTGATAAAATGAGTATACAAGCTTTATGCTTCAACTCATTGTAAACCCTAGATTATACATTGTTTTAAAAACATTAAGATAGTTGTTTTACCTTAGAACTTGAAGAGAGTTTGAATATATATCAAGAGAGGACTCCACCTAGTCCATGAAAGGTTGGAATGAAGCTAAAACAAAGCAACACACGGGCACCATTAAGAGTGATTTTCGGACAACACAAAAACATGAAGGAAACATCATTTTTCTTTGAGTTTCCTTACCTTGAAGCAAAGGAGAACAATAATATGTGAAAAGGTGAGCTCAAGCTCCTCCCATGGTGCAGAATGGGTTTATCGTGAGTGAATTAGAAGAGGTGTAGATGTTAAAAGAAAGAAATTAAAACTCAAAATATCCGTCGGGCTGCAAATTAAAACCCGGTCGTAGTGTAGAAGACAGAAGCGGCCGGGTCAAACCGTGGGACTTATAGCGAGCTAAAGTAGTTCCTAAGCTTGTCACAAAAGGAGGGAAGTTAATTGACTTGTTTTTTTAGAGAATTAAAAGAGCAGATTAAATTACTGAGTGCAGATGAATTAAATGGAACTCCGGGTTCAGTTTTATATAATCTGAGTAATTATGCTATCTCTACCGGTTTAATATATTAGTTAGGCAAAATTCATGTTATTATCCTAAGGACTAAGTCATAGACCCTTAAGAACTCGTTTACCAGAAATGCTCGGTCTAATCAAGGTTCGAGCAAAACTATGTAAACGGACGTTAAATTCAAGGAATTATAATTGCATCTATAAATACTAACTTATTAAATCATAATAGTTTCTCCTCCAGATTTACGGCTTAAATAACCTGTCTATTTATCACCTGTCTGATCAAAATAGACTTAGGAAAGCATTTTAATAAATTCATGTAATTTATTAAAATGGTGAGAGAAATCCTTTAAGCGTAACAAACTGTATTTATTAAAACCGGTAGAAATTTGATTACATAATTAAACAAACCATAATTAAAAACCTTGCCCGGAGCAAATCCTCCTTAGCCAGACATATTAACTGGTAATAAATCTGACCGAGGTTGGACTAAAACAGCACGGGATGTGATTAGTGAATGGAGAAATGGAGAGGTCGAAGAGTGAAACATGTACGTAGGTTATTATAAGTGAAGTGGGTGAATTAGAGAATTAATGGAGTGAAATGAAATACGAGAGTGAACTACTGGAAGAGAATGAGATGAGGTGAGTGTGAGTGATTTTCAGGTTTTCTCCGTGCACTCGTACAAGGTTGCAGTGGATGGTTATTTATAGAAGAAAGGAAGACTACGTAGAAGACTTGCAGTTGATTGCCTCTGTTGATTTCTTCACTGATTGAAGCATTGATTGCTTCATTTAATGCAGGGGACAGGAGCTGGATACGCGTGAGCGAAATAAGGTAGGCGACGGCGGGGTAGATAGATAAGGCGAGTTGCAGAGTCGCGCGAGGAAGAAACTATGTTCGGGCGCGATTTTATCTTGTCCGCCTGTGGAAGACCGCCTGATAAGTGGCGGTAGAGGTGGTGATGTCCGCCTGCGGACCGCCTGATAAGTGGCGGTAGTGGTAGTGGTGTCCGCCTGGCGGTTGCATGTGAGGAGACCGCCTCATAAGTGGCGGTAGTGGTGGAGAGGACCGCCTCATAAGTGGCGGTAGTGGTGGAGAGGACCGCCTGGCGGTTGCATGTGAGGAGACCGCCTCATAAGTGGCGGTAGTGGTGGAGAGGGCCGCCTGGCGGTTGCATCAGAGAGGACCGCCACTTCTTGGGCGGTTGCAACCATTGACCGTGGCCTATTTTCCTTCAAACTTTGACCGGCTCTAGATTCTTCGTTTGGACTCCGTTTTCTGAGCCGTTTGTGTCTACGCGTACGTCTCTTTGTCTACTTCACTCCCGGCTTGGTTTTCCTCATGTTAAACCAATAATTTTGTGAGATAAACAATAAAACATAAACTAGAGGAAAACTAACCGAAGTGGAGAAATGAGCAAGAAAAGTGCTAATATTATACATGAAATACACCTAAATAACATGCTCATTTAGACACTTATCACACCCCCACACTTATCTTTTGCTTGTCCTCAAGTAAAACCATGTACCTAAGTAGGTAGGAAATGCTCAATACTAACAAATATTATTATGAAGGGTAGGATAAAAAAGTCAATAGTTTATGATCTCTAAAACTTATTGAGGAGTGTGAAAAATTATCTGCTGGTGGCATAGGTGTGCTCAAGGTGAAAACAAAATTTAGAATTTCGGGGTATGATCTAAGGTACTTCAATGTTTCTTTTGTTTTGGTGACTCCGAGAACTTTTACCAAGGCCAACTTTTCTCAAGAATGGGCATTGAGGAGAAAATAAAAGGAAGAAAAGATTTATGCATTTGCTTCACTTTTGCAAAGAGATGAGAAAATATAGGCATCACGCCTTTGTATTTAAGAACACTCAACTCTCTTTTGTGGTTACCAATGGTGTCTCGAAAGTCCCTTATTTTTTTATACTTCTTCTTTTTTTTTAACAGAGAAATACCCCTTAGCAATCCCTAAGAGAGAAGACAGAAAGAAACCCTGAGCAATAAAATCCAACCAATTTGCAGATTATTTGGTCACACCGCATATAAAAATGCTCCTCAAAAGTAATCAAATGTAAAAATTTTAAAATTTGTACCCTTTATCCTACAATTCATAATAGTATTAGTTTTTAAAGAGAACAACCTACATTAGCAGGGTACATAATTCAATTAGAACAAATGCGAGGTAAGCAGAAGATAAGCAGAGAGACTTAACAAATTTAAGCATTTAGATGTCCTAGGTTCTTCCCCCACACTTTAGCTCAAGCAATGCCCTCATTGCGTAGATGACATAAAATTAATAGGGCAAGCAAAGTAAAGGACAGAGTGTACTCCCCAGATTTCGTAGAGTGTGTAGAGCTCCCCCACACTTGAGTGTTGCTGTGGAATGTCATGAATTAACCTGTAAAGAATATTCTACACAGCGAGAAGAACTCAAGTGAAGCCTGCATTTTATTATAGCAAATAAAAGGGAAATATAGTACAAAAAGGAAAAACATATTAAATTAAAGGAAAAATAAAAGATAGATAGTGGGTTGCCTCCCACCGAGCTGCCCGGGTTTAACGTCTCTAGCTAGACGTATTTGACCAAGTTTTAGTTTGGAGAAGAGTTCGAGGGCGAATTGTCCCGCTGTTCTTGGACAAAATAAGTAGCAGATAGGTTAGTTGAAATATTGGAATGAGAATTATACCTTTAAGACGTGCCCCGTTGACCTTAAAAGTTTCGCCTTGTTTATTCTGGAGTTCAAAGGCACCGTACGGGGTTACACTAACAATTTGAAAAGGGCCGGCCCAATGTGACTTGAGCTTCCCAGGGAAAATCCTTAATCTCGAGTTATATAAGAGAACCCAATCACCAATTTCGAATTCCTTCTTGAGGATCATCCTGTCGTGGAACTTTTTGGTGCGCTCTTTATAGATCTTAGCATTCTGGAAAGCCTGATCTCGCAGCTCTTCTAATTCGGATAACTGGAATTTCCTCTTCTCTCCTGCAGAAGTCATGTCAAAGTTTAGGGCTTTGATGCCCAATAAGCTTTATGCTCCATTTCTACAGGAAGGTGGCATGCTTTTCCATAGACCAGCTTAAAAGGAGACATCCCGATGGGAGTCTTGAATGCAGTGCGGTAAGCCCAAAGCGCATCATCCAGTTTAAGTGCCCAATCCTTCTCGATGAGTTAACCGTCTTCTGAAGGATCCATTTTAACTCTCGGTTGGAAACTTCTGCTTGACCGTTTGTCTGGGGGTGATAAGGTAAAGCTACCTTGTGACGTACCCCGTATTTGACCATAAGTGCTTCGAATAAACGGTTGCAGAAGTGTGTTCCTCCATCACTAATAATAATCCTGGGCACGCCGAAACGGGTAAAAATGTGCTTCTTGAGGAATCTTGTTACTGTCTTTGCATCGGCATGATGACACGGTACAGCTTCCACCCACTTTGACACATAATCAACTGCCACCAGAACATATTCGTGGCCCTGCGAGGAAGGGAACGGTCCCATGAAATCGATGCCCCAACAATCAAAGAGCTCTACTTCTAGTATCCCTTGTTGCGGCATCTCATGTCTCCTGGATGTGTTACCCATTTTCTGACAATTATCACATTGTCTGCAGAATTGGTACACATCTTTATGAAGGGTTGGCCAATAAAAACCTGAGGCCAGGATCTTAGCAGCGGTCCTCGTGGGTCCATGGTGACCTCCGGCTTCCCGAGAATGACAAAAGTGAATGACGCTTGAAACCTCTTCTTCCGGGAGACATCGTCGAATTAACCCATCAGCACTAACTCGGAACAAGTACGGGTCCTCCCAGAAATAATGCCTCGAGTCAGAAAGGAATTTCTTCTTCTGGGAGTAGGAAAAATCGTAGGGTACTGTTCCTGAGACTAAATAATTGGCCAGGTCTGCGTACCATGGCTCCTGTACTTTGGTGATGGAGAAGACAGTCTCGTCGGGGAAGAATTCGTTTATGGGCACACTATCCGTAGGAGTCACCAACCTAGAGAGATGGTCGGCGACGACATTCAGTTTCCCGCTCTTATCTTTGACTTCGATGTCAAACTCTTGAAGTAGAAGAATCCAGCGCAATAAGCGAGGCTTGGCTTCTTGTTTTGTGAATAAGTATTTGAGAGCGGAGTGATCTGTATGCACGATGACCTTGCTTCCCCATAAGTAAGATCTGAACTTATCGAGGGAGAAAACTATAGCCAGAAGTTCTTTTTCGGTGGTCGTATAGTTTTTCTGCGCTCGTTCAGTGTTCTGCTAGCATAGGCGATCACTCTCAAGATTTTCTCTTTCTTTTGGCAAAGAGCTGCCCCCACGGCATAGCCACTTGCGTCACACATGATCTCAAAAGGAAGAGACCAATCAGGTGGTATGACCACAGGTGCTGACACCAATTTCTGTGTTATTGTTTGGAATGCAGCTGAACATCTTTCATCAAAATGAAACGGGGCATCTTTCTGTAGCAGGTCGGTCAAAGGTTTGCTGATTTTGGAGAAGTCCTGAATAAACCGCCGATAAAATCCTGCATGCCCTAGAAATGCTCGTATATCTCGAACTGTAGTTGGTGCTGGTAACTTCTCATAACCTCACCTTGGCTTTATCCACCTCTATCCCTTTTGCAGATATTTTATGACCAAGGACGATCCCGTCCTTAACCATAAAATGACACTTCTCCCAGTTTAAGACGAGATTCGTATCCACACTCACATCTCAGGATCAAATCTAGTTGTGCCAAGCATTTGTCGAAACTAGAGCCATAGACTGAGAAATCGTCCATGAAGACTTCTATGCTCTGCTCGATGAAGTCAGCAAATATTGCTTGCATACATCTCTGGAAGGTAGCAGGGGCGTTGCATAGACCGAAAGGCATTCGTCGGTATGCAAAGGTACCGTAAGGACAAGTGAAGGTTGTCTTGTCCTGGTCCTCAGGTGCGATTGGTATTTGAAAATAACCCGAGAACCCATCTAGAAAACAGTAGTACTCTTGCCCTGCAAGTCTTTCCAACATCTGGTCGATGAAGGGGAGAGGGAAATGATCCTTCCTGGTGGCCAAGTTCAAACGCCGATAATCAATACACATGCGCCATCCTGTGATCTTTCTTTGAGGGATAGTCTCTCCCTTTTCATTAATAACAGCTTCGATGCCCCCCTTCTTAGGGACAACTTGAACAGGACTGACCCATGGACTGTCAGAAATTGGATAGATGATGTCTGCGTCAAGGAGTTTCAGAACCTCCTTTCGAACTACCTCCTTGAGGTTAGGGTTTAGCCGGCGTTGAGGTTGTCGGATAGGCTTGAAGTTTTCCTCCATGTAAATATGGTGCGTGCAATAGGAGGGATCAATTCCTTTGATATCAGCGATAGTCCACCCGATTGCTGTCTTGTGCTTTTTCAATACCTCAAGTAGCTTCGTTTCCTCTCCGGAATTCAGAGAAGAGGAAATAATGACAGGCAAATGGTCATTTTCAGCTAGGAAGGCATACTTGAGGTTAGAGGGTATTTCTTTTAGCTCGAGTTCAGGTGGTTGTTCTACTGATGGAATTGATTTTTGAGGTTTTCTGTCGAGTTCTTCGATTGGTGGCCGGAACGATTGATAACCGGCCCTTCCTTTTTCTACGTACGCCAGCATGGCGTTACTTCTGGATCCTCCATCTTTTCTTCTAGAGAAGTAAGTAATACTTGCTCTAGGGGTTCAGTTTCAGCTTCCTGGATGGAAGATGGAAAATACGTGTCCTCCTCTGTAGCAAAATCGCCTTCCTCCTCCTCGTCATCTGTGAATCCCACCGTCTTAGCATGAGGAGAAAAGTTTGAGCTTTTCTTCATCATTTTCTGCATGTCGAATTCAATCGTCTCATCTTCGTACCGAAGAGTGATTTTCCCGTCGTGGACGTCAATGATAGCTTTGGCGGTACTTAGAAACGGTCGACCTAGAATCAGGGGAACCTCGACATCGTCATCCATTTCTAGAATGACGAAATCAGCTGGAAAGATGAAGCGAGACACTCCAACTACCAAATCTCGGACTATGCCCATGGGCTTGATCTCTGATCTGTCTGCTAGTTGGAGTTTAAAAGGAACCGGTTGCATTTCTCCTCCTTTAACTTTCAAGAAGGTGGCGTATGGCATGATATTAATGCTGGCTCCTAGGTCGCATAGACCACTTCCACAATCCACCCCACCTATAAAGCACGGGATCACGGGATTTCCCGGATCTGTTTGTTTAGGAGGGAGTGCTCGAAGAAGGGCTGCAGAACATTCCTCTGTCAGGTGCACTGTCTCCTTTCCAGGTTTCTTTTTCTTCTTTGTCAAGAGATCCTTGAGGAATTTTGCGTAGTTAGGCATCTCTTGCAAAGCATCGATCAGAGGTATGTCGAGGGTCAGCTTCTTGAAAATGCTCAAGAACTTGGAGAACTGCTCATCAAGATGTTTCTTTTTCATTCTGTTTGGGAACGGGAGTTCACTGTTTTTATGAGTGGAGGTTGGGATGTCGATGGTAATTCGAGATGGAGGTGGAGTAACAGGAGTAGGAATTGGGATTTCTGAGGGAGGTAAAGTTGGTTTGGTGGTTTCATCAACATTGATATAGGAATCTTCAAGATTTTCTTTTTCTTTTCCTTTGCTGGTGGCAAGTTCCCTTCCACTCCTTAAAGAGACTGCACACAAGTTTGTTGATTGTGATGTGCCATCGTCTATAAGGACTGAATTTGCTTGTTCCTTCGGATTGGGATTTGTCTGTGAAGGGAATTGACCAGGTGGTCTTTGTTGAGTGAGTAGCTGTTGGATTTGAGATTGCAAGGCTTTTTGATCTTTGCGCAGAGCTGCGACCTCTTCTTGCGTATCTCGTGATTTACCCATCATCGCCTTAAACATTTCCTGCATCTGAGACATATCAGACTCAGGATTCGAAGGAGGTGGAGCTGGTCGGCTCGATGAAGCTTCATTGCCATAAGACTGTTGTTGATATTGCCTTGGGCCTCCTTGGAAATTGGACTGAGGTCTGTAATTTTGGGATGTTTGTAGGGTATGTGGGTTTTGGATATTTCCGGTGTTTGAGTAGCTAAGGTTGGATTGCATGTTACGTTGCCATGGTTGTCTGTATCCTGAATTGTTGGTGATGTAGTTTGCTTCCTCCGCTGCTTTCATTTCTTGTAGTTGGGGGCATTGATCGTAATCATGAGGCCCGCAACATTGTGTACAAGAAATTGTTGGTGACATTTGAGATTGAGGAGCATAGCCTGGAGGGGTAGTAGGTGGTCGGGAAATCATTGACTTAGCTTGCTGAGGGAAGGAATTCATAGCCATCTGTTCGACCACTTTCTGTAGAGTGCTCACTTTTGTTGCTTGCTGAGCGTTGCTTTCCATGAGTTGCTCATGGCTTCTCATGAGCTGGTCGAATTTGTTATCACTCTCCCCAACATGATATAATCCTGGAGTACCGCTCCTTGATCCACCGGAGGCCCAGTCTCTAATTTCCTCACAGAGAGACTCCATGCTGTTCAGAAATTGTGCTCCCGGCTTTTTCAGAACGTCAGCCCCTAACGAAGATAACACCATTGTTCTGCACGGACCGATCAAGCCCTTGTAAAACAATTGTGATACTTGTTCCTTCGTCAGACCGTGGTGAGGACAAGTGAGTAGTAGACCTTTGAAACGGTCCCAAGTTTCACAAATATTCTCCGACCCTGGTTGCTTAAAATTATAAATTTCAGCAATCATCTCCAAAGTTCGGCTCGGAGGTAGGAATTTGTCATAGAACTTGGTGGCCATGTCGTCCCAGGTACCAATGGTACTCGGTGTTAAGCTATGATACCACTTGCTCGCGTTTCCCGTCAGGCTGTGTGGGAATAAAGACAATCTTGCATATTGAAGTACTGCGTCGGTTGCAGTAAGGCTATTGGCATGTTGTAAGAATTTTGTAACATGTAACAGGGCTTCGTCTGGACTGGTGCCATCAAACATGCCCAACTCCTTCACACATCGAATCTGATGATATGGCTTCAGCTTCTGCCACTCATCGTATTCGGATGGGCTGAGGTGAGGAAGGATGATAGCCGGCTGTTGTCCTTGGTTAGACGGCCTGTTGATATTTCGAACCGTTGCTGGTGTAGCTGCCATGTTAGTTTCCGGGTCAGAATCTATCACTGTGTGGTAATGTTCTGTTGAGTTCGTCTCTGCCTGAGATTGCGCAGAAAGGTTCTCTCGATTTCTGGGATGTAACCAACCGTGTGATTAATATTCTCTGGGAGGCTCTGTGACCTGGTGAAAGGCATACACCACTCAAAACAGAGAAAAGAACTGGTTATACGTTAGAATAATAAAAATGTTAGGAATTAGTAGACAGAAATTTAAAGTTAGTAGTTAGTATACAATGGAAAAATGACAATGGAACGAAATAACAATGGAACGAAATGACTGGAAATTTAAGTTAGTAGTTAGTAGACAATGGAACGAAATGACAATGGAACGAAATGACAGAAATAAATGACAATAATATTAACAAATTAGTAGTCAGATGTCCAAGTCAGATCAGAAGTTAGATGTCCGATGTCCAAGTCAGATGTCCGAGGTTATATGTCCAAAATTGGATTAACAGTTTTTTTTTTAGTAGATTAACAGATTATTGTAATTAAAACAGGTGAATTAACCGGGGCTTAGGGACTAGATTAAATCAAGTCCCCGGCAACGGCGCCATTTTGCAGAATGGATTTATCGTGAGTGATTAGAAGAGGTGTAGATTAAAAGAAAGAAATTAATACTCAAAATATCCGTCGGGCTGCAAATTAAAACCCGGTCGTAGTAGTGTAGAAGACAGAAGCGGCCGGGGTCAAACCGTGGGACTTATAGCGAGCTAAAGTAGTTCCTAAGCTTGTCACAAAAGGGGGGAAGTTAATTGACTTGTTTTTAGAGAATTAAAAGAGCAGATTAAATTACTGAGTGCAGATGAATTAAATGGAACTCCGGGTTCAGGTTTTATATAATCTGATTAATTATGCTATCTCTACCGGTTTAATATATTAGTTTGGCAAAATTCCTGTTATTATCCTAAGGACTAAGTCATAGACCCTTAAGAACTCGTTTACCAGAAAATGCTCGGTCTAATCAAGGTTCGAGCAAAACTATGTAAACGGACGTTAAATTCAAGGAATTATAATTGCATCTGTAAATACTAACTTATTAAATCATAATAAGTTTTCTCCAGATTTACGGCTTAAATAACCTGTCTATTTATCACCTGGTCTGATCAAAATAGACTTAGGAAAGCATTTTAATAAATTCATGTAATTTATTAAAATGGTGAGAGAAATCCTTTAAGCGTAACAAACTGTATTTATTAAAACCGGTAGAAATATTGATTACATAATTAAACAAACCATAATTAAAAACCTTGCCCGGAGCAAATCCTCCTTAGCCAGACATATTAACTGGTAATAAATCTGACAGAGGTTGGACGTAATAACAGCACGGGACGTGATTAGTGAATGGAGAAATGGAGAGGTCGAAGAGTGAAACATGTACGTAGGTTATTATAAGTGAAGTGGGTGAATTAGAGAATTAATGGAGTGAAATGAAATACGAGAGTGAACTACTGGAAGAGAATGAGATGAGGTGAGTGTGAGTGATTTTCAGGTTTTCTCCGTGCACTCGTACAAGGTTGCAGTGGATGGTTATTTATAGAAGAAAGGAAGACTACGTAGAAGACTTGCAGTTGATTGCCTCTGTTGATTTCTTCACTGATTGAAGCATTGATTGCTTCATTTAATGCAGGGGACAGGAGCTGGATACGCGTGAGCGAAATAAGGTAGGCGACGGCGGGGTAGATAGATAAGGCGAGTTGCAGAGTCGCGCGAGGAAGAAAACTATGTTCGGGCGCGATTTTATCTTGTCCGCCTGTGGAAGACCGCCTGATAAGTGGCGGTAGAGGTGGTGATGTCCGCCTGGCGGACCGCCTGATAAGTGGCGGTAGTGGTGTGGTGTCCGCCTGGCGGTTGCATGTGAGGAGACCGCCTCATAAGTGGCGGTAGGGGTGGGAGAGGACCGCCTGGCGGTTGCATGTGAGGAGACCGCCTCATAAGTGGCGGTAGTGGTGGAGAGGGCCGCCTGGCGGTTGCATCAGAGAGGACCGCCACTTCTTGGGCGGTTGCAACCATTGACCGTGGCCTATTTTCCTTCAAACTTTGACCGGCTCTAGATTCTTCGTTTGGACTCCGTTTTCTGAGCCGTTTGTGTCTACGCGTACGTCTCTTTGTCTACTTCACTCCCGGCTTGGTTTTCCTCATGTTAAACCAATAATTTTGTGAGATAAACAATAAAACATAAACTAGAGGAAAACTAACCGAAGTGGAGAAATGAGCAAGAAAAGTGCTAATATTATACATGAAATACACCTAAATAACATGCTCATTTAGACACTTATCACATGGTGATCCTCTTGGCACCAAAATGGAGCTCTTGGGATTTGGAAAGGATAGATTGAAGAGCTTGATGAGAGGAGAGAATGGTGGTCTTAGAATTTAATTTGGCCAAATGAGTAGGAGATACAAGTGGTCAAAGATGGAAAATAATGGTGGTGTTGGTGTTGCTGTAGCAAACCGTGAATGAGAGCAAGAAGATAGAAGAGAGGTTGAAGACATGTGGAATGAAGAGAAATGAGAGAAATGAGATTGGTTTTTGCTTTTTAGAAGATATTTATACCTTAAAGTAAATAGTAACCATTACTCATCTTATTACTTAATAAACTTCATGTGTGGTGACTCATTACTACACAAAAACCGTCCCCCTTTATATTACTAAGGGTATTTTAGTCTTTGTTTATCAATTTAATTACTTAATACAAACATATGTATACAAACTAGCTTATTTTAGTACTATTCACTAAAACAAGGCACAGATGTGAAATTTTTGATTTCCCATTGATATAGACTTCCAAATGTGATACTATATAGTACACATATTAATTAAAGAGTAATATGGACATTTAGCCATTCAAAACTCATACAAGACAATTTTTCAAAAATGTGCTTTAAGACTCCTTAAAGCACATTTTTGTTTTAATTGTTTTCAAGCTTGGTTTTCTTTGGTAATTGGTTTAATATGTTCTTTAGTATATAAATAAGGTCTTGGTAAGCTCATTAGGTCTTATCCAAGCTTATCCCAAGCTTAGAACACATTTTAGCCCAAATTGACTTTGAGGCATTTACTTGTGTTTTCTATAGTTTAAATTGTTTACTAATGTTTCTAAGACTCTTTTTAGTCTTAATATACCATATTTAAATGTTTAAACAACATACTAAGGTTTGGGGTATTTCAATCTACCCCCTTAAAAGAACTTTGTCCTCAAAGTTCACACTTCCACATATCCTAAATGTTAGAACACAGGAATACATATAAACAATATTTCCATACAACATTAACAACACACTTACATAACATTGGACACAAAGTCCATACAACGTAACATCGGACACAAGGTCCATACAACACAACATCGGACACAAGGTCCATACAACATCATCAACATCATTCAGACACAACGGTCTGTAACATAACAACATAACATAGACGATGTATTTAAATACACGTCGTACACACATAACCGAAATGGCTCTACCCCCCTTAAAAGGGGTACGCCCCGTACCCTATACACATAAACACTAAGAAGTAAACAATGACGGGTACTTCGCCTTCATCTTATCCTCCAGCTCCCAAGTGGCCTCCTCAACGTCCTGGTTAGACCAAAGAACCTTCACCAGTCTCACAGACTTATGGCGAGTGTCTCGAGTCTTAGTATCCAGAATCCGTACCGGAGTCTCCACTGATCGCATGGTCGGCTCTAAGGTTAGCCTTTCAGGCTGAAGCACATGAGACGGATGAGACATATACTTCTTCAACTGGGACACATGAAATACATCATGTACCTTGCCCAGCTCGGCGGGTAGATCAAGTCTGTAAGCTACCGGGCCGATCCGCTCCGTCACAACATAAGGCCCCACATATTTTGGGCTCAACTTGCCTTTCTGGCCAAAACGAAATACTCCCTTCATGGGGGATACTCTGAGAAATACCTGATCGCCCACGGTGAACTCCAGGTCACGTCTGCGCACATCTGCGTACGACTTCTGTCTATCCTGAGCTGCCTTCATGTTAGCCCGGATCTGGTGAACTTCTGCCTGAACTTGTTCCAGATACTCTGGTCCTATAATGACCGTCTCACTCGACTCATCCCAGCATAATGGCGTGCGGCATGGTCTACCGTACAAGGCCTGGAAGGGAGATATCTTGATCGAAGCATGGTAACTGTTGTTGTAACTAAACTCGATCAGATGTAACTTATCAATCCAGCTAGTCTGAAAATCAAGTGCACATGCACGTAACATATTCTCAAGTGTTTGGATGGTACGCTCACTCTGACCATCTGTCTGTGGGTGGAACGCTGTACTTAGCTTCAGCTCGGTACCAAGCGCTTCCCGTGTGGATTTCCAATACCTAGAGAGGAAATGGTATCCCTGTCAGACACAATTGTCTTTGGTACCCCATGATGTCTTACAATCTCTCTGTCGAAGAGCTCTGCTAGTTTTGCCACTTTTCAGGTGTCCTTCATCGGTATGAATCGAGCCACCTTGGTCAGTCGGTCAACAACAACCCAAATCATATTCAGACCTCCCCTTGTAGGTGGAAGCCCTACTACGAAGTCCATAGAAATGTCATGGAACTTCCACTCAGGCACCGGCATTGGTTGTACCATACCACCAGGCCGTCGGTGCTCAAACTTGACCTTCTGACAAGTGAGACACCTCAACACATAATCATTTACATCCTTTTTCATGCCAGTCCACCAAAAGTAACGTTCCATACCCTTATACATCTTTGAAGCTCCGGGGTGAATCGAAGTCGTAGAACAGTGGGATTCACTCAGTATGAGCTCCTTCAGCTCAGTGCTACTCCTCGGAATACACAGTCGGCCATTAAGCCTAATCAGGTCATCATCGTGGAGGCTGAAGTCGTAATTCTGACCCTCGAATGTGCCATCAATAAGCTTCTGCCTGATCTCCAACATATACTGATCCGTCATCTGAGCACTCCGCACCTCTTCAACCAAGCCAGTATGAGAGACTAGCGAATGGAGAGAGTGTGCTCGGCGACTCAATGCGTCAGCTACCACATTTGCCTTACCCTCTTTGTACTGTAGATTAATGTCGTAGTCGTTTAGAAACTCAACCCACCTTCTTTGCCTCATGTTCAACTCCTTCTGAGTGAACAAGTATTTTAAACTTTTGTGGTCAGAATAAATCGTCACACTTACCCCATACAAATAATGTCACCATATCTTCAATGCGAAGACAATGGCACCCAGTTCTAAATCGTGGGTAGGGTAGTTCTCTTCATGCTTCTTCAGCTGTCGGAGGCGTATGCTACGACCTTCCCGTGTTGCATCAACACACAACCCATACCCCTGCCTGATGCGTCGCAATAGACCTCAAAACCATTTGGACCGTCTGGTATAGTCAGGAGTGGTGCAGATGTCAGAGCATCCTTGAGAGTCTGGAAAGAACTCTCACAGTCGACTGTCCACTCGAATGGTGCATCCTTTTTCATCAAGGAAGTCATCGGCTTCGAGACACTGGAGAAGTCCTTCACAAACCTTCTATAATAACCTGCCAGACCGAGGAAGCTCCTGATATCGGTAACTGTCTTCGGCCTAGGCCAGGTGCGCACTGCATCAATCTTTGCCGGATCAACAGCGATCCCGGCCTCAGAAATCACATGACCAAGAAAGGATACTTGGTTCAACCAAAACTCACACTTCGAAAATTTAGCATACAACTGATTCCTCCTCAATGTTTGTAACACATTTCTCAGGTGGCTTTCGTGCTCACCTCTCGATTTCGAGTACACAAGAATATCGTCGATGAAGACTACCACTGACTTGTCCAACTGATCTTGGAACAAGCGGTTCATTAAATCCATGAACTTAGCTGGTGCATTGGATAAACCAAACGGCATAACCGTAAACTCATAATGTCCATACCTAGTTCTGAATGTTGTCTTCTCAATATCACTGTCACGGATGGCAATCTGAAGGTATCCGGATCGTAGATCTATCTTGGAGAATACTGATGCTCCCCTCAACTGATCTAATAAGTCGTTGATGCGTGGTAAAGGGTAACGGTTCTTCACCGTAACTGCATTCAGTTCATGATAGTCAATACACAGGCGGAGACTACCGTCCTTCTTCTTCACGAAGAGGACCGGCGCTCCCCATGGTGAAATGCTAGGGCGGATAAACCCCTTGTCGAGTAGGTCTCTCAGCTGCTCCTTGAGCTCTGTCATCTCTGCTAGAGCCATACGATAGGGCCCCTTCGCAATTGGTCCGGTACCCGGAACCAATTCAATTTCAAACTCTACTTCCTGTGCTGGCGGCATGCCCGGCAGTTCCTTAGGAAATATATCAGGAAACTCCGACACTACCGGCACATCTAGGCTAAACTCTGGATCTCTCTCTATGTCCTGGACATAGCAGAGGTATACATCACTCCCTCGTCGTAGTTCACGACACATAGCCATAGCGGTGATGATCTGAGTCGAAGGCTCCCTGGGCCTCTGGCGGTAAGATATAGTAACCCCAGATGGAATCCGAAGAAGCAGATGATGCTCGGCACACAGGATTCTGCCCTTGTACCGCTCCAACCAGTTCATCCCGACAATCACATCAAAACCGAGTTCGTCGAACTCTATCAAGTCGATCGGAAACTCTTCATCTCTGATTCGTACAACAGTATCTCGGTGGTAGCGGGTACACCTAATCCGCTCTTTTGACGGGAGAGTGACTAGGAAGTCTGGCATCTCATCACCGTCTAACCCCAGCCTCTTCGCAAAGGATAGCGAAATAAATGTATGAGAGGCTCCGGAGTCGAACAAGATCGAAGTGTCCACGCCATTGACTGGAAAGGTACCGGTGAGGATTGTGCCGCTCTTGCCGGCTTCTACCTCATTGCAGACACTCAGTATACCTCCCGTTCCGAGAGCACAGCCTAATTCATTAGCAAACTAATAAGTATTGGGTAACAACACGGTTGATATACTTCAACAACTCCACTTTATTCATTAACTCACTCTTCTTACATCATATGTTGGTTTACACTGTTAACATAACTAACACATATATAACATCCTTAACATACGCTGGCTTAACACATTACATAATTATACAAGGCTTTAAAACTGTCTGAAGGTCAAATTCAAACGTCCGGGTTTCATGTGTGGCGTTGATCACTGCCGACGGTGCGGTATTCAGTTTGATCTTCCTGATGCCATGATATAGCATCCTCGACTGCCCACCCATGATTAACACATCTCCTGATTTTAGCACTAACTTCTTTGCGAGATCAGCACGCTTCTGCTCGCCACATATAAACACTGCGGTATCACCAATGGACCAAGACACCATGGGTACTCCCTTACTTAGAGACTCGGGTGACTCGTCCTTATCTTGGTGTAAACCCAATCGTCCACCTTTCTGGTAGAAGTTCACAATACACAAATCTGCTTTAACACTTGGAATTGAATCCGTTTCAACTTACTGAGCAATTCCCACGGCGTGGTTAACGACCGCAAGGAACTCCTCAGGTATCATCGGTACAGTTGCTCCATCCTCAGCTCGCACTTCTTGATATGTCTTGGTGTAAGGATTCCAGTCCTTACCCATGCACATCATCTTCAATTTCATTCTCGATCCGTTCGGGTATTCAGGTGTGTAGAATCCTCCTGGTGTTGCTCCAAGTTCATTGCATCGTCTGATGATGTGGATTTGTGCTTCCGGTGTCAGGTATCCATTTAAGAGTATCATACCTGGTTGGATGACCTGACATTGCTCCATTGGAAGGTCGGTGATGTTGATGGTGGTCTCTTCAGGGTTTGGTGTGGGTGGGATTGGATAACATATATTGAAGGTTCCTTTAAGTTTAGAGTTATCTAATTAGGTGACTTTCACACTATACTTTAACTATTTACTCACATGATAATACACTTGGACTCACTAATACACACATGCATGAAATGCGGTATGCAGTCACTTATCTCATTCAACAATATAGGCGGTACCTGGTCTAGAAGAGGGCCCTGGTGCCTCTGACCGGTCCACCACATGCAGGGTGGCCTTGCTAGGTCCCGACCCCTTCCCCTTCTGGGAATCAGTGTTCCTCTGATCTGTGAGTGGCTGGTTAGCCGTCTTCGGGCCATCAATAGTCGTTGTGGCCTTACCCTTCCACTGCCCCTTGGGCTTGTTGACTCTGCTGTTGGGGTTCCAGTAACACTCGTAGTCACGGTGACCCCATTTCTCGCAGTAACAACACTGCACGTCGTTTCCCTTGCAGTCCTTGCCGGGGTGGTCTCCGTTACACCACTTACAGTAGTAGTGGCGCTCCGGTCCAGAACCCGTGCTAGCTGCTATCACAGTACACAATCAATACTTATTTCATAACTTAACAACATACACTTCAACTTGTCACACATGATTAAATAATTACCCTTAGGTGGGTAAGAGCGTAGGGGTTTCGCCGCGTAAGCATATGTGAGCTTCAGTGGCTCCTCAGCTGTGGTGGTCTGGGCTTAGCCCTTGTCACCCTGGTGCTGACTCTTCTGGGGCTGGGGATAAGGCTTCTTCTTCTTCTTTCCTCCCCCGTACCCCTGCGGACTCTGGCCCTCGCTTGTGGCCTTGCGCTTGTGCGCATTCTCCTCGTCCCTCAGTCGGACAGTAATCTCCACCTTAGCAGCGGCATGATAGCACTCCTGAATTTAGGACGTCAGTTATGCCCCGCAAAACATACTCACAACTCACATTAATACTCACTTACAGATTACACTTATTCACATCACACTTCATTCAAATTACCTGCAAGGTAGTATACTCAGCTGGCCCCATCCCATAGCGAAGACGGTGGCTGAGACCGTTGTAGAAACGGTTTACCAGCACCCGGTTCGAGTATCCTAGGTCCGGTAACAGGTGGATAGACCGGTGAATGCAGTGTAGTACTCATCAACCGACATCTTGTCCCCCTGCCTCAGACTATCCAGCTCCAGGCGCTTGGCCTCTTGAACATGCACAGGGTAATACTTGGCTCGCAGTAGAGCCGTGTACTCCCTCCAACCAAACTGAGGATCCGCCATCTGGTCCTCTCTCACAAGCTTCCACCAACTCTGTGCCGAACCCTTCAAGTAGTAAGCGGCAAGACGGACCTTGGCCCCAGCAGGCACATCCAAGGTCTCGTAGGCGGTCTCCAACTCAGAGATGTACGCCTCCAGCTTACGTGGGTCGGTCTCCCCATGAAACGACGGGGGTCTCAAGTCTGCCAATGCCTTGAACCAGTTGGTCTCTCGTGGCGGTGGTGGTGGTGGTTGAACTTCGGGTTGTTGCCCCTGCTGAATTGCAGCTACAAGTTGTGGGACCATTTGGGCTACGGCGGCCGCTACAGCTTCGGCCATGGCTTGTGCCGTAGGGTTCTCTCCCTGGTTCCCAGTGTCACCAACGCCGCTTCCGCGGCCTCGACCTCGCAGTCTACCTGACATCTGAATTCACACAAACATTATTAGAATTATCCTTACACACTTATCGGTTCCAACGGTTGTAACGTTTTCCCGACAACAAGGTATCTCCACACTTGGTTAGTGGTTAACCTTTCCATAACTGCTCACTTAGGTAACTGTAGTTAGGTTTCCTAACTCGGTATTTTCCTAAGCTCGGTATTCTAGTCATCAGAGCGATACTTCGCTCTGATACCACTTTTTGTAACACCCCTACATCGCACTTCACAACTAATTGAAATCACAGCAGAAATAAACAACTAAACATTAACTAAACGCTTCGGTGCTACAACGCCGTCAACCACCCACGTGGTTAACAAGGCAGAATAAATACAAGTGTACCGGTCTGATGATCAGACTCCCGAGCATAGAACTAAACCATAAATACATCATATACAATACCGAGTATTTAATTCCATTCTTTACTGTAAACTACCAATATACCGCCACAGTAGTATCAACGGAATCAAAATATAATGCCACGGGAGCACAGGCGCATCCCGGGCTCAACATCCAAAATAACCCAAAAGTACATCTGCAGCCTAGAACCTACAGCCACTCTGCTTCCTCTATCCTCATCCTGCAGTAAAAATATGGAGCCCCCGAGGGGGTCAGCAACCCTTGGCTGGTATGGTTAACGCGCAGCCCATCGTCTACCGGGATACGCGCAACTAATTGTCATGATAACATGGCATTCATTTTAAACATAAATAACATAACATGTGGCATAGCATTATTATTGCATAGCACAACATCACATACACAGTGGATACTCTTTCCACAATCACAAACCAAGAAGGTTAAATAACATAAGAGCCTAGAGAATGTTTCACTCTCATGTTAAGCTCGTTACACACACTCATTACCGTTCTGTTATTTGAACGAGTAACTTAAGTCACAGATGGTTCGGATATAGTGACCCGAACACACCACACAAACACATGTTCCCACTAAACCGATCATAAGTCAGAATAGGTAAGCTTTGGAGGAAGCTAGCGGGAGATCGAACGCCAAATTAAGGAGAACAATCTTAACAACATAAGAGTCGAATCTGATTCAGATATCTACTCTTAAACTTACATGCATGACCGGACAACCGGATTCCTCACTTCCCAGTTAGCACTTGTTAGAAGTTCAACAGTGGAACTTAACAAACAATTCACAACAGGTGGTAAGTCATGTTAGACACGCACAAGGGAAATGAGTCACATCATAACATCACAATAATATGAACAACTGTAAACTCATTACATGATTAAGTCTTATAACGTCATAAACACACAGAAAAACAAACAACACACAAGCCGGTGTAAACCGGTAGGCAACAGACTGCAAGAAAACCATACCTTGGTCCTTGCTTCGATTTGTTTCCACCGTAGGTCACCCCTATACATAATTAATAATGTTGGTTAATTAATTACTTAACTTCAAATTTACTAAATGTTTAACCATGATTATATGACATGTTTAAATGCCCAACTTAACCTTGGTTACCTCCATTATACCCCCTAGGGTTAACTACAATTGCCACATTCCTTACTGTTTTTTTTTTAATTTTGGTCTGTCCGACCCACCGTCCGACCCACCAACTGGGTCGGACCCTTCCAGAGAATCCCGGGTTTGAAAAACTTAACTTGTCCGACCCATGTTCGACTCACTTGACTGTGTCGGACCATTCCAGAGTACTTACCGCCTTAGATACACGCACGTCCGACCTATGTCCGATCCAAGCCCTCTAGTTCGGACCGTTCCAGAAACCTTACTGGCGTCTAACAGAGGCTGTCCGACCCAAACCTGGGTCGGACCCCTGGGTCGGACGCCACCAAAACTTGCCCAAACATTGTCAAATCTTCAACAAACTTCTCCTAAAGCCTCCCAATGTTTCCTAACATCATTTGGTACACTTACACCCTCATACAACATCCATGAAACTCATTTTCCATCTCCTTAAACACTTACTCATTTCATACCGAAATTCCTAACACTTATGATATTTTCTCTTTAGGTTTCTAAGTGGTGTTCCATACCTATGATAACCACTATGCCAATAATGTTTCCTCGCCACTACAACATCATCTCCCAAGCATCATTTCTTCCTAAACAACTCCTTGAACATCTTTACAAGTTTATAGCTTCCCATGCAACAAATCACTTCATCCCTTTTCCACCAACATTACACAAGTCCTAAATACAATCTCACCATGAATCTTAAAATGTCCCAACGCATTCTTTTGCATTCTAAATCCCTTAGAACATTGCCTTAGCCCTTTTTACATCTCTAAACACCATAATGCATGTTTCTTCCACTAGTTGAACACTTAACCATTCTAAACATTTCCTAACTCACCAACTCATTTAAAACCCTTAGAACTTCTTGTTTATTACCTAAATTTTGACATGAACTCTCCTAGAACATTACTAAACCAAGACACATTGTCTTCACCATCAAACAACCAAGAACACTAAAATCCATCAAACACATTCTTATACACAAACTTCACACATTTAGCACTACATCACAATATAGTGCATAGTTTAAATTGCATGGCACTTAGGCCCTTAAATAACATGGCTCTTAGGCCCTTAAGATGCATAAATCATAAACACTGAATTTCCCACATTATATTTGCCTTTGACCTGCAAATACACTCAACAACACATATGTCTTTTACTAAGCCTTTGAGAACATTTTACTAAGTCATTCACCATTGGATCCTTAGATCATTTTAATAGGAAACATAAGCTCATTTCTCCTAAGACTTTAAACCACATTAGGTTAGCACATTTACCTCTTTTCCTCACAACTTCTTTCTTGTTTCCTTGACTAAATCGGCAAGGCTTTTAGTTGCTTGTCAACTTCTAAACATTATACAAGTGATAAAATGAGTATACAAGCTTTATGCTTCAACTCATTGTAAACCCTAGATTATACATTGTTTTAAAAACATTAAGATAGTTGTTTTACCTTAGAACTTGAAGAGAGTTTGAATATATATCAAGAGAGGACTCTACCTAGTCCATGAAAGGTTGGAATGAAGCTAGAACAAAGCAACACAAGGGCACCATTAAGAGTGATTTTCGGACAACACAAAAACATGAAGGAAACATCATTTTTCTTTGAGTTTCCTTACCTTGAAGCAAAGGAGAACAATAATATGTGAAAAGGTGAGCTCAAGCTCCTCCCATGGTGATTCCTCCTGGCACCGAAATGGAGCTCTTGGGATTTTGAAAGGATAGAATTGAAGAGCTTGATGAGAGGAAGAGAATGGTGGTCTTAGAATTTAATTTGGCCAAATGAGCTAGGAGATACAAGTGGTCAAAGATGGAAAATAATGGTGGTGTTGGTGTTGCTGTAGCAAACCGTGAATGGAGAGCAAGAAGAGATAGAAGAGAGGTTGAAGACGTGTGGAATGAGAGAAATGAGAGAAATGAGATTGGTTTTGCTTTTTAGAAGATATGTATACCTTACAGCAAATAGTAACCATTAGTCATCACTTATTACTTAATAAACTTACATGTGTGGTGACTCATTACTACAAAAACCGGCCCCCTTTATATTACTAAGGGTATTTTAGTCTTTGTTTATCAATTTAATTACTTATACAAACATATGTTACAAACTAGCTTATTTTAGTACTATTCACTAAAACAAGGCACATAGATGTGAAATTTTTGATTTCCCATTGATATAGACTTCCAAATGTGATACATATAGTACACATATTAATTAAAGAGTAATGATGGACATTTAGCCATTCAAAACTCATTTACAAGACAATTTTTCAAAAATGTGTTTTAAGACTCCTTAAAGCACATTTTGTGTTTTAACTTGTTTTCAAGCTTGGTTTTCTTTGGTAATTGGTTTAATATGTTCTTTAGTATATAAATAAGGTCTTGGTAAGCTCATTAGGTCTTATCCAAGCTTATCCCAAGCTTAGAACACATTTTAGCCCTAATTGACTTTAAGGCATTTACTTGTGTTTTCTATAGTTTAAATTGTTTACTAATGTTTCTAAGACTCTTTTTAGTCTTAATATACCATATTTAAATGTTTAAACAGCATACTAAGGTTTGGGGTATTTCATATATCATAAAGATTTACCGTATAATAAATGGTCCATTAATACATGTATATGAATTAATATATGTTATGGTGTGGAAAAATACAATATGGTTCAATAACAATGTATTAACATAATTTAAAATGATATAAGGTGAAAGGAAAAAGAATTACAAACATTAGATATGGAAGCTCTAATGTTAGGAGTGTACATGGAATAATAAGGATTCATATAATTCAAGTATTTTTAAATACGAATTATACCACATTAAACTTGGAAAAACAAACCTTAGGAAATAATACTAAGGTGAGATGTATAATAAACGATTAAGATTATACATGCAATATAGTGATAGACTATATGATATACAAATGTGTATTAAATTACATGCGATAGTAAACGTTTAAAGTTAAGTATATTAATATACTCGACGTAACCACACATGAAATATGACGACTTTCCTAATTCCGATTTAAACCGAAAACCCGAATGACGTTTGTAGTTAACGGGGAATAAACCGGGATGGATTAGTAACGGTACGGGGTGCCATAGTGTATTGTTAGTACGAGATACTGATGCATAGTGTGATGCATATTTATAGATCGTAAGAGGCGTCTCGAGGATCACCAGAGAATTTAGCAGATTCATACTCCACCGTAATACTCTCAGGGTGAACGGTATGTTATTTATATGGCTTGATTGTCTCTGAGGATTTCCTCAGTTCAGACATTGTGTGAAAATCTGTGATAAGATTGAATGTTTGCTTGTGTGAATTAATATGCTTGAGTTGTGTATTAATGCTGCTTTAATATTACTGTTGCACGATAACAGTAACGTTCGTATATATGAACATATAATAAAATGAACTAGCGGCAATGATGCTATCTTATATGTGTAATATAAGGAACGTAAGTAAATGTTGTAGCATCAGGAATAAGATATATATATTACCTGAGACTTATATACGGAGCATTGGCCTCTTTAACGCCGCTTCGTATCTAACACTGGATCCCGAGTCGACATACTCAGGATTGGACTAATGACCTTAGTCTGTTGTGTTAGGAAAAATAATAAAACGATGCGATGGTATAGATAAGTTATCAAGAGGATGTGGCTCTTGCTGTGAACTGTGATCCATTAACGATACTAGGATACGTGTGGTAACCGTAAGTATCAGGATAAATTTCCAACGAAACTACAGAACGTCGTAGGTCAGAGACTCTACCGCTGGAGTGGCTACTGCCGTGGGTGACCCGCCATAAGAGATGGGTAACTTAGAGACACATCGTTCTAACGAGACGTTGTCATTAGACATGACTGAACAATTACGAACGACTATGCTAACTCGTACATTAGGCGAACATTATTTGGGCTTTCATGCCAAAGACGAGAGTTTATACTCGTCTATAATTCTCGTTGTTTCGCCTTGTTGTTGATTGGTTGTGCTTTGTGGTTATGTGTGGTATGTTGGTGGATTTGTTTGAACGAGCCATTGTGCTCATATTGTGTGTTGTGAACTGTTTGTGTCGAGTCGCAGTACTCATGTGTGGATTATGGTGGATTGTTTGGTCGGGTGAGTCGCCGAACTCAATTATGAACTATTAAGTGTTTGTTGGAATGGAGTCTCTGTACTCATATAAGCGCTGTAACGCTTTCAGTGGTTTATTACGATGCGATGTGTGAAGCCGGGGGCTTGTTGGTTATTTGAGTTTACTACAATATATATTGTTGCTTTACAGTTTTAACATTAAACTACTTGCATGAAAATGAATTGCATGCTCTCGACCAAATAACTGAGGGTCCGAGGGGGCATGACAGTCATGTAGTAACATACTCAGCAGGGGCTGATTCCATACCACAAACAACCATTTTTGCAGGTATGCAGCTTCCGGTGTCGACAAAGAGAGGGACGCGCTGGGTAGTTTAATTACAGTTGTTTAAATATGCACTGTTGCATTTTAATACGAACTTAGAAACGTGTATAGGATTGGGATACTTAGAATGCTCACTGTGAATGTATTTTATATTGGTTTGGGAAGGTTGGATCTATCTCTTGTTGTCACTGTGGGAAATTGTTTCGTATTTAGGAATATATCAGTAAGCATGTTATTACTCGCATGGGTGAGTAAGAATGGTGACACCAGTAGTTCAATTGTTGAGATTACCGCTGCGATTATAATGTTAATTAAGATGATTAGGAGCCGATTAGAGTAGGGGTGTTACACTCACGCTATCACTCAACCCTTAACCCAAAGTACTAAAATCCTAACTCGGTACTTCCTAAGCTCGGTAATTCAGTCATCAGAGCGATATACAACAACACATATGCCCTTTAATAGTTTCCTTGAGAGCATTTTACTAGGTCATTCACCATTGGCTCCTTAGGTATTTTATTAAGCAAATCAAGCTCACTTTGCCTAAGGCATTTAAACTACATTGAGATAGTTTGTTTACCTCGTTTCTTCTCAACTTCTTTCTTGTTTCCTTGAATCGAAAATCAGCAAGGAGTTTGATCACTTGTCAACTTTCTAATCAATATACATATAAGGGTAATGAGCGTTAAGTTTCATACTTAAACTCACATATAAACCCTAAATTTACATAAGTGTTCTAAACACTTAAAATAGAAGTTTACCTTAGAATTTGAAAGAGAACTTGAATATGTAACAAGAAAGTTTTCCACCAAGCCCTTGAATGATTGGAATGAATCTAAAACAAAGCAAAAGAAAACACCATGAAGAAGAGATTTCGGTCACTTATGAAAACAAAAGGAAATGAAGTTTTTCTTTGAGTTTCCTTACCTTGAAGCAAAGGAGAAAAACAAGGTGTGAAAAGATGAGCTCAAGCTCCTTCAATGGTGAATCTCCATGGCACCAAAATGGAGCTTTTGAAGATTTGAAAAGATAGAATTGAAGAGCTTGGCAAGACTAAGAGAATGGTGGTCTTGGTTTTTGATTTGGCAAAGGGAGCTAGGAGATATAAGCTATGGAAGTTGAGAAATGGTGAAGTTGCTGTAGCACAACCGATGGAGAAGGAAGGAGAAGATTGGAGACCGTGGGAAATGAAGAGGGAAAGGAAAGAGTGAGAAGGAAACTTGCTTTTGGAGATATTTAAGCTAAAAGCAAATAGTGACTTTTGCTTTATCATTTACTTAACTTATTTATTTGTTTAGGTGTGGTGAGTCACTCACGAAAACCGGCCCCCTTAGTGTTTGAGGCTAAGTCATGGTCTTTGTTGACCAACAAGACAACTTATATTGTACACTAGCTTATTTTTGTTACTATTCACAAACTAAGGCACATATTTGTGAAATTTTTGATTTCTCATTGATTTTGACTTCCTAATGTGATACTAAGTAGTACACATATTAATTAAAGAGTAATGATGGTCATTTAGCCACTCAAAACTCATTTACAAGACAATTTTTCAAAAATGTGCTTTAAGACTCCTTAAAGCACATTTTGTGTTTTAACTTATTTTCAAGCTTGGTTTTCTTTAGTAATTGATTTAATATGTTCATTAACATATTTATAAGGTATAGGTATGACCTTTAGGTCTTATACAAATTTATCCCAAGCTTAGAGCACATTTCTGCCCATATTGACTTTAAGGTATTTATTTGTGTTCTGTTTGGTTTAATTGTCTACCAAGGTTTCCTAAGGACTTAATTAGCCTTATTAAATCATAATTGAATGTTATAAAGTCTTGGTAGGCTCTTTGGGTGTAACACCCCATCCAACATTAACACACTTACAATAAACTGCAGCGGAAAAACAAACCTCATCACATTACTTAACTCGTTGGTGTTACACGCCGTTAGCCACCCACGTGGCTAACAAAGCTAATCCATATACATTGTACCGGTCTGATGGGCTAAATTCCCGAGCAACTACACATTATTATCCCTTTCCATTAACAACAACAAAACATACACCTTTCAACTATACCGAGTATTTATACACTGATGCCGACAACAATTTCGGTCTTACTACACCTACTGTATATATACACTTAAATGATTACCCATGTACAACGACTACCCGTCCTACTCTCGAACGGCTTCCAGCACTTCGTACCTGAAATAAGAAAAGAAGAGAAAGGGTGGCCCCCAAGGGGCTCAGCACCTTGCTGGTATGGTAATCCCGCAGCCCACATGCTACCGGGCCACGCACAACAATTGTCGTCTTAGCATGCGGTTGATTATATTTAAATCATGCATGCAACTGTAAACACACAACACATAATCATTTCGCCTCAACGGCTCAACAAACGGATGATATATCCTTACTTAATAAGTCACTCATAGTAACCCTTATCCCTAGAGTGTTCCTCCTCTATGGAGCTACTTCCTTAATAGACGACACTTACCCTTAAATCGGGTTATCCTTAAACGCCTCTTTTCTCAAACTGGGATTCATATCCATGATCCACATACTCCACATTTTACAACATATAACATACACTACATAACATCACACAACAACACTTTGCACGTTTCAACGTGCACAACATAACACCGCAATAGATATTGCATCACAACAAAAATACATAACATAACGGGAATGGTTCTCTTAGGAACCGACCCAAACATTGTTTATACACTGGTGAGCCTAGAGAATGTTGCCAGTCTCATGATAAGCTCGTTATACAATAACAACAACACTCATTACCGTCCTAATAGTTGGACGAGTAACTTAAGTTAAGGCGGTTCGGGTTTGGAGGCCCGAAACACCACACACACATGTTCCCCCTAAACCGATCATAAGTCAGAATAGCTAAGCTTTGAATAAGCTAATGGGAGATCATAACCCGTGAGGGAAACAACATAACAACAAAGAGAAGGGTAAGGCTAAGAAGGATACCCTCTCCCAAACAACGCGCGACCGGCCAAACCGGATTCCTCACTACTGTTAGTACATACTTACTTTAGATATTAGTTAGAACCCCACTATGGAGTCTATCATAACTACACACCATACAGTATTACAACTGGGTTAGACACACAAGGGAGATCCCTACATTCACATACAAATATCACACCATTAACACACGCATAGCCGTGGTTAGTACGTCCCATGGTTCGGGTCGTTTACTCCGAATACCGAACTCTCATGTGATCCTAGACTCAGTCAACTAAGGTTAACACTTCCGAGGTTAAATGGTATCGGAGTTGTACACGCCACAAAATGAATTACTGTAAACTCATTACATGTTTAATCTTACAACGTGGCAAACATACAGAAAAACACATTGGCATACAAGCCGGTGTAATCCGGTAGGACACAGGTTGCAAGAAAACCATACCTGTCACCGGAGTCCACTTTATCACGTCCACTTATGTTCCTCGAGCAATTCTCGAACAACTGATAACATTACATATACTTTTATTAACTTCGGGGTAACATGATTGTTTAATGTCTAATGCTTATTACTTTCCCCCGTTAACTTAGTTACATAACTTCACTTTTTAACTTGTTTTACTTTCACATTTTATTACAACTTTTCACCCACTTAATTATCATTAAAACTCACCTAACAAGTCCTTAACAACCTCATAACATCATTAACCATCAATCCCCATCATTACACATCATTTCCATACCTTAAACAATGTTTTTGGTCCATACAGTGCCTTGTCCGAACTTGTGTCCGGACTTCCCAAGTTCGGACGCCGTTCGAGACTCTATGGGTGCAAACTGGTGAATGTCCGAACTTGCGTCCGGACTTCCCAAGTTCGGACGCTGTTCGAGGCCAAACCAGAGAATAAATAGGTGTGTCCGAACTTCCCATGTTCGGACGGTAGTTCGGACGCTGTTCGAAGATCAGAATATTCACGCGCACACAGGCACGTCCGAACGTCCACATTCGGACGGTAGTTCGGACAGCCAAGAACTTCACTTCCCAAGTTTTGTCTCATCTATTCTCTTCATCCATTGACTACCCAAGCTTCATACAAGAACTTAGGCATATTCTAATACTAGAATATCACTTTGATTCACCTTAAAACATTGTCCAACTTGTTACTCGATCTTCTTATCAAATCTCTTAACACTTGTAACATTTCCTTTTGGTTTTCCAAGTGGTGTTTCACCTTAAATGATCACTACACTAAAATGCTTCCTCACCTTCATAACATCATCTCCCAAGCATCTCCTCTTACTAACCAAATCCTCTTTTCACAACTTCTTGAATTCCTTTCTCAAAACCTTACCTAAACATCATTCCCTCCTTATTCATCAACATTACCTAAACCTTAAACAACCTTCTCCAAGACTTTATTACATCCTAAAACACTCATTGAATTCCTAGAACTTCCAAGACAATACCAAAGTCCTTGTAGCACTTTAGAACACCTTAAAAACATGTTTTCTTCCTTAGTAAAACATTTATCCTTTCCTAACATATCCTAGTTCACCAAAGTTCATTTAAGCACTTACAACTCCTTATACATTATACAAATTTTGCCATGGGTTCTCTTAGCACACCATCATTCCAAAACTCATAGTTTTCACCATTAGACATTCAAGAACACCTAAATCCATCAAACACATTTTTATACACAAACTTCACACATTTAGCACTACATCACAATATAGTGCATAACTTAAATTGCTCGGCACTTAGGCCCTTAAATAACATGGCTCTTAGGCCCTTAAATTGCATAAACCTTAAACACTGAATTTCCACAATATATAAGCCTTTGACCTGCAATTACACACACCAAGACATATGTTCCTTTACTAGTCTCCTTGAGAACATCTTACTAAGTCATTCACCATTTGCTCTTTAGGTAGTTTTAGCAAGCATTATGAGCTCATTTCTCCTAAGGCATTAAACCACATTGAGATAGCATATTTACCTCTTTTCCTCACAAACTTCTTTCTTGTTTCCTTGTTCAAAAATCGGCTAAGCTTAGTTGCTTGTCAACTTCTAAACATTACACAAACAATGTGATGAGTATTCAAGCTCCAAGCTTAATCTCATTGTAAACCCTAGGTTTTACATGTTCAAAGAGCATTAAGATAGTTGTTTTACCTTGGTCTTTGAAGGGAATTGGAATATCTACCAAGAGAGGACCCACCAAGTCCTTGAAAGATCAAATGGAGCTAGACAAACAAAACAATGAGCACCATTAATGGTGATTTTCGGTCAAGGTAAAAACATGGAGGAAACTTCATTTTTCTTTGAGTTTCCTTACCTTGAAGCAAAGGAGAGTAACTATATGTAGAAACACAAGCTCAAGCTCCTCCCATGGTGATTCCTCTTGGCACCGAATGGAGCTCTTGGAATTTTGAAAGGATAGAACTGAAGAGCTTGATGAGAGAAGAGATGGTGGTGTTTGTTTTTGATTTGGATAAGTGAGCTAGATTTTACAAGGGGTCAAAGATGGAGTTCCATGGTGGTGGTGCTGTTATTACGTGAGAGAAGCAGAAGGGAGGAAGAAGAAGGTTGGAACCGTGTGAAATGAGAAGGAAGGGAGAATGAAGATAGACTTGCTTTTAGAAGATATTTGTAACTTATAAAGCAAATAGTACCTTACTAGTCATTCTTTACTTTTTGATATGTTAACAAGAGTGGTGAGTCACCACACTTAAAACCGGCCCCCTTTATTACATAAGGGGTATTTTAGTCTTTATTTGTCAATTTAACTACCTATGATCATGTTACAAACTACTTATAAAAATCACTATTCACAAAAACAAGGCACATTGTTGTGAAATTTTTGATTTCCCATTGATATAGACTTCCAAATGTGATACTATATAGTACACATGTTAATTAAAGAGTAATGATGGACATTTAGCCATTCAAACTCATTTACAAGACAATTTTTCAAAAACGTGCTTTAAGACTCCTTAAAGCACTTTTTGTGTTTTAACTTGTTTTCAAGCTTGGTTTCCTTTGTAATTGATTTAATACGTTATTAAAATCTTTATAAGGTATAGGTATGACCATAGGTCTTATACAAATTTATCCCAAGCTTAGAGCACATTTTTGCTCCGATTGACTTCAAGGTATTTCCTGTGTTTTATTTAGTTCCAATGTCTACCAAGGTTATCTAAGGACTTAATTTGCTTATAAATCATATTGAATATTATTAAGTCTTGGTAGGCTCTTTGGGTCCTAACCAAATTCGCTCATAGCTTAGAGCATGTTTTTGCTCAAACTGTGTCTTAGTGCTTTATTGCATTTTACTATGGTTTAAATTGTTCACTGTTGTTTCTAGGGCACTTTTTAGCCTTTACATACCATAGTTTGATATTTAAACCACATATCAAGGTTTGGGGTATTTCATTGGGTCCTAACCAAGTTCACTCCAAGCTTAGAGCATGTTTTGCTCAAACTGTGTCTTGGTGCCTTATGGTGTTTTACTATGGTTTAAATTGTTCACTGATGTTTCTAAGGCACTTTTTAGCCTTTAAATACCATAGTTTAATGTTTAAACAACATATCAAGGTTTGGGGTATTTCAAGTAAAGTAATAAAGCAAAAGAACTATTTGCTTTTATACATAAATATTTTAATAAAGAGTACTCTCTCACCTCATTCTCTTATTCCTCCTTCACTCACCACCGATTTCTTCATCTTCTCCAAGCCCCATCGGTTTTCTACAGCAAACCGTACACACCTGGATTTTGCCTTAAATGAAAGCTTATGAAATACGGTTCAACGGGCGCAAACGGTTTCGAAAACGGACTTCAACGATCCTAAAAGTGCAAATAAAGCTTAGTCCGAGCTTTGGTCCGAACTTGTAAGTTCGGACATAAGTCGAGACTTTACAAGTTGGAATCATCCTCGCATGCTGTCCGAACATTGAAGTTCGGACAGATGTTCGGACACAACTAAAGACAGAAAAATAAAATGCGCTTCGGGATCTGTCCGAACATGGATGTCCGACGGACGTTCGGACAGGTCCATACTTGTGAAAATCAGTTTGAAAACAGAGTTAGAAAGACACAAAAATAAACTCAAAACTAATAACGGATGAGGAAATGTTTTAATAAACATAGTTAGCAATATACCAAAGAAGTACAGCGGAAACAACTTTGAAATTGACATATGATTTATAATTGTCAAAGGACTTGTCTTGAACACAATAACTGACAACTTAACTCAACAGCAGCGGAAATAAATTTAACCAGGGCGTTACCGCCACACTCAACACCCATTGAGTGCTCAGGCTTTATTTAACCAAAAATAAATTCCCAAACATTTACCAAACTTTGTAACTCAAATAAAAGTGTTTCAATCAACATAACCCATCTTCATGACTCAAAGATAACTTCATTTTTCCTAGACTATGTGGTAGCGCGTTCCCAAACCCCATTCAGCCATGATTACCTCGATCAGAAAACAATATACAAAAGCACGAAGGGATCGCGCAAATCAGCGAAACTGAGTAACATTGCCTCAACTTGTAAAATACATTTTGAAACTCATTTACATTTGCAAACATTAACTCACACCATAACGTAAATTAATTTCACCAACTCCAAACCATTAGCAAAAAACATATCGGGGGGAGAACTTTCCAAGAATCAAATCATGGTTTACACGGACGACCCCAAATCGGGTCGCAATAATAAGAATCCCACCTCACTCTACGTCCTTAAGTGTGCACACCCCCCAAAAGGTAACTTATGACCCAAAGGAGTAGATCATTAGAGCTTAACTGCAAGTAATGTCTGCAGGCAAAAGTAATAAGAATATCCACGGGGTACATAGTACCAATAATTACACGGAGCGCCATAAGGCACCATAATTTACACGGAGCACCAGAAGGTACCAATCAATCCAATAACCAATTCAAGGAAAGTCTCCCAAAACGTTTATCCAAACCTTTCACAAACCATCACACCAGAAAACACACGGGGGAATAAATCTCAAACTTCCACAATCTCAAAACCACAGTAAATCCAAACCATTAACCATCACAAAACACAAAGGTAAGAATGTTGACCAACATTTACCTGGAATCCATGTCTAGTCGAGAACAGATATCGCCCACTACTAATATCATCCACCATTAATGAACTTGACATCTAGGATTTAAAATAAACATTTTCAACAATCCTTCAATAAGAAGATAATAGAATCATAACCTTTGTAATCCCCAACTAGTAGAATTACACTTACCCTTCGAACGACCCTAACTCGGCACAGGGGAGAAGCCTTGAAGAAACTTGAAGGAATAAAGAAAGAGCTAGAGATCTTGTATTGGGAAGGATGAACGTGAATATTGATGAAGGAAGAAGAGAATATTGTGGGTATTTATAGGAATAAATTTGAGAGAGAGGGGAAACAAAAATGTATTTGATAATTAATAAATAAATTAAGTTGGGAAAGAAGAGGATGTGATATGTATGAATAATTAATTAAATGAAAAGAAGAAATAATGTTAGTAGATAAGGGATGAATGATCGGTAATTAAGGGATGAGTAGATAATGATAAGGGTAAATAATTTAATGATTAGGAATAAAATAGTTAGTAGAAAGATAAGAATAAATAGTTAATTTGCTAGCAGTAGATAAGATCAACATTGTTAATTAAATAAAAAGTAATCCACTCTGAAGGAGGAGAAAATAACTATATTGTAAATAATTCAAAGAGATCCACATAGTTAGTGCCAGATAAAACGTAACCAGTTT
This sequence comes from Limonium bicolor, assembly GCA_023374045.1. Taxonomy (NCBI): domain Eukaryota; kingdom Viridiplantae; phylum Streptophyta; class Magnoliopsida; order Caryophyllales; family Plumbaginaceae; genus Limonium; species Limonium bicolor. Next base: position 307,314,620 of record CM041780.1, read on the forward strand.
AGAAAAGAAAAGAAATAATAATCGTCGAAAGTAGTAGGAAAATGAATTATACATTAGTGTGGTAAATGATTTGAAAGGCGAGATAAATAATTAGATCGTAAGTAACTTGGAAGATGACTAGATTCAACCGATTAGAAATCAAAAGTAATTTATTGTTTTGAAATAAAATGAGGAAGTGATAACGACGAGCACAAATATCTAAGGAGAGGATAAAATATTTATTTTGATAATAGGAAATAGAAATAGAATAAATCATCGACTCCAACAAAAAGGGATATGTTGTTACGCTAGTAAGAAACTAGATTAATAATAATTTACATAAATCGGAGGAAATAAGGATCTTACCAACCTATAATAAATGTAGAAGTAGTAAAACAGGAATTGAACTCTTAGATTAGGAAGACGGTTGTAACGTCTGTGAAGGTTGAGACAATGATTTAAAATAACATCGGAGAGAAAAGGATAGTTGCATGTTTATAATCATTCAGGAAGAGAAAGGAAAAAAGATTAAGATAAAAGTTTTGACTTCGTTGGCCATTAATATACTAACCTCGGACTAGCCATATATATTGTTCTAACATAACGATTAACTTACTTACGTCGACTATAAATTATACTTATCCTAACTCAAAATTCGTGGGTGTTTCAAAACCACACCATCTCCAACTTCCATAGCTTGTAACTCCTAGCTCCATATACCAAATCAAATTCTAAGACCATATTTGTCTTAGTTAGGCCAAGCTCTACACTCCTCTCTTCTCAAATCTTCAAGAACTCCATTTTGGTGCCATGAATATTCTCCATTGAAGGAGCTTGAGCTCACCTTTCCATGCCTTGTCATTCTCCTTTGCTTAAAGGTAAGGAAAAACCAAGAGAAACAACATTTCCTTCTTTTTTATGCATGCCCGAAAATTCACCATTAATGGTGTCTTCTCTTGTTCTTCCTTAGCTCAATTCCAATCTTCAAAGGGCTAGGAGGATTCCTATCTTGCTACTTATTCAAGTTTCCCACTCAAATTCCAAGGTAAACTTCCATTTTAATGAATTAAAACACTTATGTTAAACTAGGGTTGTATATGAGTTTAAGTATAAATTCTTAAGCATACCCTATATGTGTGTGTGGATAGATGGTTTGATAAGCAATCAAGGTCCTTGCCGAATTTTAAACAAGGAAACAAGAAAGAAGTTTGTGAGGAAAGGAGGTAAATGTGCTAACCTAATGTAGTTTGAATGCATTTGGAAAAATGAGCTTAAGTTGTTCATTAAAACTACTTAAGGAGCTAATGGTAAATGAGTTAGTAAAATGCTCTCAAGTAGTTTATTAAGGGCATGTGTGATGTTGAGTGTATTTGCAGGTTAAACGAAATTATTATGTGGGAAATTCAGTGTTTAAGGTTTATGCTATTACGGGCCTAAGAGCCATGTTATTAAGGACCTAAGTGTCAAGCAATTAAGTTTATGCACTATTGTGATGTAGTGTAGTTAAGGATTTAGAGGTGTAAAGAACATTCTTTGTGAAGATGAAAGTCTTGGATGGTTAAAGGATGAAAAACAGTATGTTTGTGTGTATTAAATGAATAAGGGTTCTTGGTTGTATTAAGGTGAAAAATTATGTGATTTGGTGTAAGGAGATACAAGAGAAACTATGTCAAAATTCGGTTAATGAACAAGGAGTTTTAGGTGTTCAAATGATGTTTGGTGACCTAGGTTGAACTAGGAATGAGTAAGGTTTAAATTGGTGGAAGAAGGTGAATTAAGGTGTTCTTAAGTGTTAAAATGTCTTGGTCATTATCTTGGAGGATATAGAATGCAAATGAGAGTTAAGGATACTTCAAGCCATTGTGAGATTGTGTTAAGGATTTATACAAAGGTTGGTAACAATGAGGGAAGTAAGGTGTTGTAAGGAAGATGTGTGAACTTGTGGAGAAATTCTTAGAAGGACAAAAGTATTTTGGTGGACTAAATAATGTGTGGGAACAGGCTATAAACCTAAGGGGGAAACATTAAAGTGTTGAGCATTTTGGAAGAAATGAGTACGTGTTTAAGGGTGATAAATGAGTTTTTGGCACGTCCGAACTACTGTCCGAACTTGGAAGTTCGGACATGCCCTGTTGCGTTTAAGTTTTCTGAGCTTCGACCAGTGTCCGAACTACCGTCGAATTTGGAAGTTCGGAAGACACACCCTCTCTATTCTCTGGTTTGGCTTCAAACAGTGTCCGAACTTGGGAAGTCGGACGCATGTTCGGACATTCGTCAGTTTGCAACCTTTTGAGTCTCGAACAGTGTCCGAACTTGGGAAGTCCGAACACAAGTTCGGACAAGGTGCTGTTTTGACCAAAAACTTTGTTTAAGGTTAGAAAATGATATCTAATGATGGGGATTGATATGTAATGATGTTATGAGATTTAGGACATGTTAAGTGAGTTAATGATAATTGAGTGGGCGAAAAGTTGTGTTAAAATGTGAAAGTAAAACAAGTTAAAAATGTAAAGTTATTTAACTGATTAACGGGAGTAAGTCGTAAGCATTAGACTTTAAACAAACAAGTTACCCCGATGTTAATGAAAGTAAATGTAATGTTACCAGTTGTTCAAAGATGTTACGAGGAACATGTGATGGCACGTTAGAGTGAAACCCTGGTGACAGGTATAGTTTTCTTGCAACCTGTGTCCTACCGGATTACACCAGCTTGTATGCCAATGTGTTTTTCTGTATGTTTGCTTGTAAGATAAAACATGTAATGAGTTTATAGTAATTCATTTATGTGGTGTGTTCAATTCCGATACCATTTAACTTCGAAAGTGTTAAACCTTAGCTAACTGAGTCTAGGATCACATGAGAGATCGGTATTCGGATTTAACGACCCGAACCATGGGACGTTCTAACCACGGCTATGCGTGAGTTAATTGTGTGATGTTTGTGTGTGAATGTATGGACCTCTCTCGTGTGTTCAACCCAGTTGTAATACCTTATGGTGTGTGGGTGTAATAGGTTCCATAATGGAGCTCTAACTGTTTACTTATAAGTATATATGTACTAATGGGGGGTGAGGAATCCGGTCGTTCCGGTCGCGCGTTGTTTGGGAGTGGGTATCCATCCTTGCTTTACCTTCCTCTCTGTTATGGTTGTTTTTCCTTCTTGGATTACGATCTCCCACTAGCTTACTCCAAAGCTTAACTATTCTGACTTATGATCGGTCAAGGGGGAACATGTGTTTGTGTGATGTGTTCGGGTCACTAAATCCGATCCATCTTTAAGTTAATTTACTCGTCCGACTATTAGGACGGTAACGAGTGTTGTATAACGAGCTTAACATGAGGGTGATATCATTCTCTAGGCTCAAAAGTGAATTAACTATGTTTGGGTCGGTTCCTAAAGAGAACCGTTCCCTTTATGTTATGTGTTAATGTTGTACTGCAATTCTTATTGTGATGCTATGTTGTATGTACGTTATAATGTGGAATGAGTTGTTGTGTGGAGAGTGGGGATCATGGATATGAGTCCCAGTTTATTTTAAGACAATTTGGAGTATAACCCGAATAGTGGGTAAGTGTCGTCTGTTAAGGAAATAGCTCCATTAAAGGAGAAACCCTCAAGGGTTAAGGAACACAATCAGTGATCTAATGAGTGTAGATGTGTTGACTGTCTGTTGAACCCCGTTGTTGTGGGTATGTAATGTGTTATGTGTTTATAGTTTACATGCATGATTTAAATATAATCAACCGCATGCTTAGACGACAATTAGTTATGCGTGGCCCGGTAGCATGCGGGCTGCGGGATTACCATACCAGCAAAGGTGCTGAGCCCCTAGGGGCCACCCTTTCTTCTTTTTCCTATTTCAGGTACAAGAAGCTGGAAGCCGTTCGAGAGTAGGACGGGGTAGTTGTTTGTATATGGGTAGTCATTTAGTTGTATATGTACAGTAGGTGTAGTAAGACCGAAATTGTTATCGGCATTAGTTTGTAAATACTCGGTACAGTTGGAAGGTATATGTATGTTGTTGTTGTTGTTAATGGAAAGGGATAGTAATGTGTAGTCGCTCGGGGATCTAGTCCATCAGACCGATACAATGTATATGTAATAGCCTTGTTGGCCACGTGGGTGGTTAACGGCGTATAACACCAACGAGTTAAGTAATGTGATGAAGTATGTTTTCCGCTGCAGTTTGTTGTTCAGTGTGTTGTTGTTAGTTGGGGTGTTACAATGGGGTGATTTTGTAAATAAAGGAAACTAAGGGTTATGGAAAAGAATAAGGTTTTGATATTGAAATACCCCGTAATTAAAAACAGTAATTAATAAGGCTAATTATAATTTTAGAAGCTTAATTACACTTAAATAAACATGAAGGAACAAATCCCGAAGAAAACGGACCCTTAAAATGGGTTAAATGCATAAACGAACCTTAAAGCGTGTTTTTCGAGGAAACCGGGAAAAGGCGACTTTAAGCGAGTCAAGTAGACTCGTAACAATTTTGGTCAACTAAACAGTCATTAATAAATACTAGTGAAGGTCTAGAACCAATAAAATCTATAAAACGAGAAACGGTAAAAACTGTCAAAAACGGGAAGTTGTGGGGTAAAAACATAAATAACCCAAACTAGTGTGTCCACTATTGAAATAAAAATGTAAAGTTTGTGTGTGTGGGCTGTGTCAACCGATTTCCCCCTCTCTCACACACTCTCTTAACTCTCTTTTCATTTGCAAAAGACAAACACAATTAAAAAGCATAAAGCAACTCCCTTTTACTTACTCACTCTCTCTCCTACCCTCACATTTCTCTCACTCTCGGACAGACCCCCCTCCTCTTCCTCTCTATTTTCTTCTTCCTCAACCGGTAACAATGGAGAATTGAGCAACTTACAAAAACACCCACTTCCCTCCTCTTGTTAACCCATCAAACCTTCACCAAAAATCATAAAAAGTATACCATTGTGTTCCCCTCATCAAGGAGAACACTATCCTCTTTTCAAAATCCGAAAACACTCACTTTCACTTCCATGGGTGTGCTGCATTTGGAGCTTCAAGACCACCATTAGAACCACCTTCATCTCCTTATTAATTTGAGGTAAAAATATTCTTGAAACCTCATCTTTTTTTAGCCCTTGTGGGCAAAACGAAATTTTACACTAAACCCTTGTTGGTGCTTTGTACTCTAGTCAATTTTGGCATTCTTGGAGGGTGAGAAAGCTTGTTCTTTAGCTGTCCAAAACTTCATCTACATCCTTGCAAGGTAATGAAGTTTCTAAACCCTAAAACTTATCTTAAAGCTTAAAGATGGTTAGGGTTAGTTTTGGTATTGAAATGTGTATATCATTGGGTTGTAGTGTTGGAGAGTTTGATTTACAAAACCGGTGGGAAGAGAAAAGAAAGAGGAAAGGAAGAAGAAGGCAAGAAAGAAAAGAAAAACTAGAAACACAAGGTGATTACTCTTACCTTGAGCTAGTTTTATGTGTAGTAATGTAACAGTTTTTAGTATGAAAAATGAGTAATGAAATTGGTAATGAGTAATGAGTATGCTATAGTGTAATGAGGAAAGGTTATGTAACAGTTTTGAAGTTTTTAAATGATGATTAAAAGCTTTGGAAAACCTTGGGTAGTGTGTGTACATGTGTAGGAAAATTTGGTGTGTTGTAGTGTGCATAATGGTGTGCGAATTGGTATAGAAGTTGTGAGCTGAAATAATGTGTGGGAAAAGCTAAAAATATAGGGGAGACTATGTCCAATTTTACCTAGGAATGAGAGGACTCAAGTGTTTAAGGAGAGAAAATAACCTAGGTGGTAACTAGGTGTATTTGGAGGGTGTAAAGGGAGTAGTTTAATGTCTTGAAACAGATTTGAAAAGGATTTAGGTAATGGAAAGAACTAGGATGTAAGGTAATGTATTTTGAATGCTAGGAGTAGCACTAGTTGAGGAAGTATTGGGAGGTAGAAGAGAGTTTAAAAACCTGTAGCATAAGAGGGAAGGACAAAATCTGTAGCATTAGTGAGATACAAACTAGTATAAGTGTTGGATTGAAATGAGGAAAATTGTGTAAGTTGATTTGGAATTGAGTAGTAAGTTTGGTGGATAAATTAAGGTGATTTAGAGGGTTTAATGAGTGTTAAACATGTGGGGATTGTAACGGTAAAGGTTAGGAAAACAAGGGGAAAGTAAAACACCAAAAACAGATTTTAAAACTGAAGTACTGGGCCGGACCGGCCTTGGGACCGAACTTACAAGGTCGGTCGAGCCTTAAAATACAAAGACGGGAAGTCTTCTGACTTCGACCGACCTTGGGGACCGAACTTGCAAGGTCGGTCGAGTCGTAATTTGTGAAGGCCAGAAGTCTACTAGAATGGACTGACCTTAGGACCGAACTTGGGCAAGGTCGGTCGAGTCCAGAAACTCGAACCCAGAAACACTGGAATGGACCGACCTTGGGACCGGACTTGCAAGGTCAGTCGGGCCTGAAATTTTCACGTAAGTAACTCACTGGAATGGACCGACCTTGGGACCGGACTTGCAAGGTCGGTCGAGCCTAGAATTTTGCCGTATCGAAACTTACTGACTTCGACCGACCTTGGGTCCGACCCTGTAAGGTCGGTCGAGTCAAAACAAAAAAAATAAAAATATTTTTTATTATATGATTATAGTAATCATATGTATATGTATATATATGCCTGTACACATGTATGCATATATAAGTAGTAGTACACCATTAATGAAGTAGTAAAGGTAAGAAAGTATACACATGAGTAAGAAAGCAAGTTTGAGAAGTAATAAGAAAAGAAAGGGGTTTTGTAACCAAGTATGAATGTAAAGGAGAAGTAAGTATACATTAGGAGTATTAATGAAGGAGTAAGTTGGATCAACAATAGATCATTGATCATACAACTTCATGTATGTATAGGAAGTAAATAGTTGAACATCGAAGGACCCGGTAGTACGAGTACAACGGTGAACGGTATGATTTCTTCATGCCCTGTATCCTAACTTGGTTACCCCGATTTGTGTGCTTATGTGATCACCAATAAGATAAATGCACGAATCGGACTTTTCTTGCACTTAATTGTGTTTGAACTATATTGTTCTTGCTGTATTCTCTTGAACATTTAGTTTGTATAATTCATGAAATATATGAATGAGAATGAAGAGTATGTGTAAATGTGTGTACTTGAGTATTGTATTGAGGTATGGTATGGAAGTAATGACTTCTACTAATTCCTAACCATCTAACTCCTAACTTGAGTAATGAGTAAAATGGAATGAGTAGAAGTCCGATATAGTTTCGGCCACGCGTGAGGATAAGGAAACACAAGAGGTTGGATCCGAATCCTGGCTATAATCTTTTCCATGGACCAAATCCCTTGAATGGGTAGCATCCTGGATTAGTGGGCCACCCTAAAGCCCGGTGGTGGGATGTAGTAATCCCTGCCCGGAGGTCATACCGACTTGACTTGAGTAAAGTAAGTAAGAAGTAAAGTATTGTATGAGTATCGGTCTTGACTAATGTAAGTCATTGACCTTGAGTAAAAGAGTATTGAACACCCGATTAACCCGGGTGTGTAATGAAGCTAACAAGACCTTTGTATGAGTTGGAGAAGTGTATCTCCGTATTGCGGTGAGTATTCGATAAGTATGAATGGTTGACTTGTGATGTCTTCCTTGCATGTATTGAATGTATGTATGCCTTATGAAATGAATGTATCGAATTGTATTGTATAAAGCATGTATGTATGTATGAATGAAACGAACCACATGTATTCGACCAAATAGTTGGCGTACCCTCGTTAGTACGCGGGGTATGCAGTTATCATATGCAGTGTAAGCTGAGCCCCTTGGGGCAATGTTTTTATTCTACAGGTACCCGCGAGGTGTGATGGTCGAGTAAGGACCAGATCGAATTCTTTTGGGGTAGTTAGTAGATTGGAATGGTGTACCGAGTTGTACACAGCTAAGGCCTTTTTGAGTAGCCGGTGTACCATGTGGTACACCTTTTTGGATAATGAGTTGTGATTGGACAGAAAGGAGTAGATGTACAAACTCTTAATTTTTGGGAATAGTCTTGGAATGTAATTCATGTATTTGGATACTCGGTAATCAAATGTAAGTAAGTATTTAGCGTTGTAAAGTAAGTATCGTGTATTCGGTATATTCTAATCGTCAGACCGTTACTGTAAGTAGTAGTAGCCTTGTTAGTCTTGGATGGCTAACAGCGTTGTATCACCCGCTGGGAGTAAGTAAATAAGTAAGTATTCCGCTGCGAGTAAGGTAATTATTGGGTATGATTAGAGGATAATGGAAGGATTAGTGGCTGGGGTGTTACAGATATGGTGCCCATGCGGCAATAATAAATAGTTTTGTATAAAAACTATAGGTTATAAGTTAAAGGAAATAAAAATATCATATTTTATGATATTAGTATATGGTATAACATTACATAATGTTATGTGGTCAAAATAGATTTAAATGAAATAAAGGGTTGTACCGAATTAATAAGGTTGGAAAATGAATTTTAGACTATGGTCTACAATGTTATAAATGTGGTAACAATTATATGGTATTAAGGTGGTTTAGATGGAATTAATATAAGTAAGGATATACACATTAAATAATGTGACAAACTATAAATAAATAAGATTTATAAACTAAGGTTTATATTGAATAAATCTTAGGAGTTGTAATTATACAACATAAAGATGTTACATAATATTAGGATAATAATCTTAATATAAGTTGTATAGTATAATACAATTAATGGAATTATCATCTCATATAAGATGATAAAAATGTAACATAAAATATAAGAGTTTTACAACTCATGGAACTTACCTTTATTGGTAAATATATACATATGCGAGAATAATGTATATAAGGATAGATATATATTATGGTTGGAAACCATATAATATAATGGTGGTGGTTATTAGATGAAAATAGTTACAAACTATAAGTTATAAGTTTTTGAATTCAAATGTAATTATTAAAAAGGATTAATGGATTATATAATACAATGTATTATAATGGATGGAAGGAAAATAATATAATATAATAAATAATGCATGCATACATGCAACTATAGGTTATATACCTAAATTCAATGATGGATAAGATTAAAGAAATATAACGAATTAAACTTAACAGTCGAAACATTTCGACATACGAGTTTTAGTAACAAAGCCGACTGGTTTAGAGAAACCCGTAACAATTAACTGTAGGAATCCGGGGATGAACTGTCGGGGTTACTTGTTATTCGGAAATACCGGATTTAGTTAGTCATAGAGACTGACTTATAGTTTTATTACAGTCTAGATCGCCTGTCAGACGTGCGCGCTCGAGAAAGCTAGTGAACTACACTGCGCATGTAACACCCCATCCAAACAATAACATACTTACAACAAATTGCAGCGGAAGAACAACCTCATCACATTACTTAACTTGTTGGTGTTACACGCCGTTAGCCACCCACGTGGCTAACAAGGCTAATACATACACAATGTACCGGTCTGATGGGCTAAATTCCCGAGCAACTATACATTAGTATCCCTTTCCATTAACAACAACAACAACATACACCTTATCAACTAACCGAGTATTAAACTGGTGCCGACAACAACATCGGTCTTACTACACCTACTGTATATACACACTTAAATGAATACCCGTGTACAATGACTACCCGTCCTACTCTCGAACGGCTTCCAGCACTTCGTACCTGAAATAGGAAAAGAAGAGAAAGGGGTGGCCCCAAGGGGCTCAGCACCTTTGCTGGTATGGTAATCCCGCAGCCACATGCTACCGGGCCACGCACAACTAATTGTCATCTTAGCATGCAGTTGATTATATTTAAATCATGCATGTGACAATAAACACACAACACTTAACATTTCGCCTCAATGGGCTCAACAATTGGATAATACATCCTCTTAACAAGTCACCCATGGTATTCATCATCCCTAGAGTGTTTCTCCTCCAACGGAGCTACTTCCTTAATAGACGACACATACCCTTAAATCGGGTTATCCTTAAACGTCTCTCATCACAACGGGGAATCATATCCATGATCCACACACTCCACATTATACAAACACTTCACATTATACAACACACTTCAATTATACAACACACTTCCAATACAACACACTTCACATTATACAACCTACAACATACACTACTACAACACTTAACAACACTTTGCACGTTTCTACGTACACGACATAATACCGCAATGAATATTGCATCGCAACAAATACATAACATAATGGGAGTGGTTCTCTTAGGAACCGACCCAAACATTGTTACACACTGGTGAGCCTAGAGAATGTTGCCAGTCTCATGATAAGCTCGTTATACAATAACAACAACACTCATTACCGTCAATAGTTGGACGAGTAACTTAAGTTAAGGCGGTTCGGGTTTGGAGGCCCTAACACACACACAACACATGTTCCCCCTAAACCGATCATAAGTCAGAATAGCCAAGCTTTAGTAAGCTAATGGGAGATCATAACCCGTGAGGGAAACAATCATAACAAAGAGAAGGGTAAGGCTAGGAAGGATACCCTCTCCCAAACAACGCGCGACCGGCCAAACCGGATTCCTCACTACTGTTAGTACATACTTACTTTAGACAATACTTAGAACCCCACTATGGAGCCTATCACATAACAACTCATACAGCATTACAACTGGGTTAAACATACAAGGGAGATCCCTACATTCACATACACATATCACACAATTACGCACGCATAGCCGTGGTTAGTACGTCCCATGGTACGGGTCGTTTACTCCGAATACCGAACTCTCATGTGATCCTAGACTCAGTTAACTAAGGTTAACACTTCGAGGTTAAATGGTATCGGAGTTGTACACGCCACATAAATGAATTACTGTAAACTCATTACATGTTTAATCTTACAACGTGGCAAACATACAGAAAAAAACATTGGCATACAAGCCGGTGTAATCCGGTAGGACGCAGGTTGCAAGAAAACCATACCTGTCACGGAGTCCACTTATCCTGTCCATAATGTTCCTCGAGCAATTCTCGAACAACTGTTAACATCACACGTGTTTCATTAACATCGGGGTTTGCTTGATCATTTAATGTCAATGCTTGATTTTTCCCCGTTAACTTAGTTACATAACTTAACATTTTTAACTTGTTTTACTCTCACATTTAATACAACTTTTAGCCCATTTTATTGTCACTAAAACTCACCTAACATGTCCTCAACATCCTTATAACATCATTACCTACCAATCCCCATCATCAATATCATTTCAACCTTAAACCATGTTTTTTGGTCCGACCGACCCAAACCTTCTGGGTCGGTCCATTACAGAACCCTTTACTTCCTTATAAACATGCCCGTCCGACCACGTCCGACCCACCATTCTGGGTCGGTCCATGTGCGAACATTTTTCCACCTTTGAAACTTGACCGACCGACCATGTCCGACCCACCCTTTTGGGTCGGACCATTACCGAACACACTCCAAAATCTAACAGAGGCTCGACCGACCCAAAAAACGGGTCGGCCCTGGGTCGGTCGCCTTCTATACTTACCCAAACTTTGCCAATCTTCACCAAACTTCTCCTAAGGTCTTAATGCTTCCTAACAACATTTGGGTACCTTATATCCACATACAACATCCATGAAACTCATTTTCTAACTCCTTAAGCCTTTACCCATTTCCTTGTAAAATTCCTTAACACGTACAATTTTTCCTTATGATTTCTAGGTGGCATTTCACCTATAATGACCACAATACCAAGGTGTTTCCTCTACACCTTATCATCACCTCTCAACTTCTTTTCTTACTAACTAAATCTCCTTTTACATCATACCTAAACATCACTTGTTCCTTGAACACCAACCTTACCTAAACCTTAAACAACTCCTCCAAGACTTTAATACATTCACAAACACACATTGAATTCCTAGAACTTCCAAGATAACACCTAAATCCTTGCATCAACCTAAATCACCCTTAATACATGTTTTCTTCTCAAGTAAACATTTATTCACATATAACACTCCTAGTTCACCAAAACCACTTAACACTTAGAACTTCTAACATTTTCCCAAATTTGGCCATAGCTTCTCTTGTACTTACTCACATCCAAACACTTAGGTTTTTACCGTAGTTCATCAAGAACAACCTAAAATCCATCAAACACACTTTTATACACAAACTTCACACATTAAGCACTACATCACAATATAGTTGCATAACTTAAATTGCTTGGCACTTAGGCCATTAAATAACATGGCTCTTAGGCCCTTAAATTGCATAAACCATAAACACTGAATTTCCCACATAATAATGCCTTTGACCTGCAAATACATACACCAATACATATGTCTTTTACTAGTCTCCTTGAGAACACTTTACTAGGTCATTCACCATTTGCTCTTTAGGTAGTTTAACAAGCATCTTAAGCTTATTTTCCTAAGGCATTAAAACACATTGAGATAGCTTGTTTACCTCTTTCCTCACAAATTCTTTCTTGGTTCCTTGTAAAACCGGTAGGGCATTTGGTCCCTTTTCAACTATTAAAAATTTACAAACAATAGAATGAGTATTCAAGCATTAGCTTCTCCTCATTGTAAACCCTAGTAACATATTGTTTTAACACATTAAGGTTAATTGTTTACATTGGAATTGGAAGAGAACTTGAATAAGTATCAAGAGAGGACTCCTCCTAGCCCTTGGAAGATTCAAATGAAGCTAAAACAAGCAAGATAAATACACCATGTGAGGTGAATTTTCGGAAACATGAAAACATGGAGGAAACATGGATTTCTTTGAGTTCCTTACCTTGAAGCAAAGGAGAGCATGAATATGTGAAAGGTGAGCTCAAGATCCCTTCAATGGTGGTTTCTCTTGGCACGAAATGGGGTTTTGAACGCTTGAAAAGACAAGATGTAGAGCTTGATTAACTAAGAGAATGGTGGTGTTGTTTTGATTTGGTTAAGTGAGCTAGATTTTACATGTGGTCAAAGGTGGACTTCCATGGTGGTGGTGATATATTACCGAGAGAGAGAACAGAAGAAGAGAGGAAGAAGGAGATGGAACCGTGTGAAATGGAGGAAAGGAAGGGAGAATGAAGATAGAACTTACTTTTGAAGATATTTATATGTAAAGTAAATAGTACTTTTGCTTTGTCATTACTTAACTTACTTATTTGTTCAAATGTGGTGAGTCACACCTTGAAAAACCGGCCCCCATTTTAATAGAAGGGTAATATAGTCTTTATTGACTCATTTAATTACTTATAACATTATATGTTACAAACTAGCTTATAAAAGTTACTATTCACAAACTAAGGCACATAGAAGTGAAATTTTTGATTTCCCACTAATATGGCCACCCAAATGTGATACTATATAGTACACATGTTAATTAAAGAGTAATGATGGACATTTAGCCATTCAAAACTCATTTACAAGACAATTTTTCAAAAACGTGCTTTAAGACTTCTTAAAGCACATTTTGTGTTTTAACTTGTTTTTAAGCTTGGTTTTCTTTGGTAATTGATTTAATATGTTCATTAACATATTTATAAAGTATAGGTATGACCATTAGGTCTTATACACATTTATCCCAAGCTTAGAGCACATTTTTGCTCTTATTGACCTTAAGGTATTTATTTGTGTTTTGTTTGGTTTCATTGTCTACCAAAGTTTCCTAAGGACTTATTTAGCCTTAATAAATCATAATTAAATGTTATCAAGTCTTGGTAGGCTCTTTGGGTCCTAACCAAGTTCACTCATAGCTTAGAGCATGTTTTTGCTCAAACTGTGTCTTAATGCTTTATTGCATTTATTATGGTTTAAATTGTTCACTGATGTTACTAAGGCACTTTTTAGCCTTTACATACCATAATTTGATATTTAAACCACATATCAAGGTTTGGGGTATTTCAATCTACCCCCCTTAAAAGAACTTCGTCCTCGAAGTTCACACTTTTCACATATCATTAGATAGAACACAGTAATCACTTGGAAATAAACTTCCTTACCAAACACACTTTACATCACAACCTCGGACTTAATGGTCCGGGCAACACATTCACATCCACACATAATCATAACATATCCACATGATAACCTCGGACTCTATGGTCCGGGTATCTTAACAACACTTACACATACATAACAACCCCTTTGACTCACTGGTCTTGGGTAACATAACAACATTTGGACACATAGGTCCTGGTAACATAACAGTCTTTAGACACATAGGTCTATGTAACACCACACATTTAGACTCATAGGCCTTGATAGTATACACTTTAGGAAATCCAAGTCAAAACAACATTCATTACACATACCACACAACATGTCAGAGCATGTATAGCAATCAAAAATATCCTTGATATACACTGTGATCCCGCAGAACACGGTCGCGATGGACACCTTCCGTCCCCGTGCCTTTAGGAGATTAAAACAATCACTTAAATTTAAAATTTCTTTGTGAGGTTAAGTAAGAGAACTTTAATTACGTAAAGTATCCATCAACGTTTTATAAATACCAATTTAAAATCCTTTTGAAAACACACACAACTCCAAGTCCAACTTAAGCTCTTTGCTTCTTTTTTTTTTATTAACGTGGTTATTTGTGACCATTATAGGGAGCTTCAGAAGTCATCCAACCCTGATGTGATCAGCATCAGTGTAGAACTATCCTTCCACCCCAATTTGTGTTCGGCTTCCCTTGATCGCATGCAAATCAAGTTCCACCTCCCACTTCATTTTCAAGCATCATGTAAATCATTCATTTCCAATTTTCTATCTTTTGAATCATTCTAGTCATGATCACAACATCTCCAAAGGATAGAACTCCGTCTATCAGTTACCTCCATCCACTTTAATCCTGTTGCCTAGGGAATCTTATTCCCACTAGGTTCTATGTCGGTATCATGCCCTTTCATGCATCACATTAAGTAACTTATATATATACACATATATTTTATCCAAAATACAACACCTGGTTTTACATTTATACACTGTCGGGGCTTTGTTCCCCCGGGAGTTTATCTACTCCCCACACTTGTACAATCAACACAACTGTTAACAAACACACACTTATCACAATGGTATTCGCATCTTCTGTGCGCAATTACCACAATTAAACCATGAATGAATGTGTATGTTTACGTAACACACACACCAATCATCAAAACAAACAATAATTTTGTGCTATGCACAATATAAATCACATACACTACGTACACTTGTACGGTAATATACACCAAGTGGTTTTGCGCTCTACCCCCCTTAAAAGGGATTACGCCCACGTAATCAATCACTGAGCATTAGCTTAAAATGTTTTGCCGTCGTGAAGTATCTTAACTTCCACGTGGTCCATTACACAATGGATTCTGATTAGAGGATCTTAACCATATTGGCGGTTTAGTTCCTAAACCAAGAATTCGCATTGGAGTTATAACTCATAACCGGTTTCGGTCCTGGCCTGTGAGGCTTTTAGGCGTTAATAATTAGCCATCCACTCATATTCGTTATTCACGTTTTACATTTGAATCACTGGTTCACTAGTTTCTGCCGCGAAACTCTAATAACTGTAGAGCTTAATTGCTCCCTTTTGTTATTCTTACTGTATTGTACATCCCCAATTATCACCTTTATCTTGGTGACAATGGTTTCTCAACCGACGCGTGGTATCTTTTACCGTTAGCGAATTCGGTGAGTTATAAACTTTCTATCCACTTCCATAACAATTTACTGTGTATACAGTTATGTATTTCACAATGATTGACTTGTTCCCTTCCGACTTACTGTCGGTTGAGATTGAGCTACTACCTAGTGTGTAGTGCTCTCTCAGCTATTTCCAACATTTGGGGTATATTCCATACCGATATTTGACAGTTAGTGCTACTGTAGTCACTTACTGTTAATCATATCTCCACATTTGGTTTTGTACAAGTACCTTTTTATTGGTGCGGCCTTGCATTTCCTATGCATCGGCCATTATAACATTATTTGTCCACAATCAACATGTTTCCAATTCCTAGCTATCTCATTCGATCATTACTGCGCAAGTGCAATACCAAAACACTCAGTCATACAGAGTGCAGGGGCGTAAACTCTTGACAGTAAATCCCTTATGTGATTCGCCATGGAATTCATACAGTACCTACCACTGGCTTATTGCTCAGTTAGTTTAACATCACTTGCTTGTACATCCATTGGGTTTAACTCACAACTTGTCTTACCTGTTACGTTTTCGTTTAACAACATTTATACAACGGTCGCTTGTTGCGCACCGTGCTCTTACTTATTGTATAACACTAACTCACCTAGTATTTACTGTCACATTAACTTCCGCACATAAATTTACATTATTCATATTATGGTTCATCCCTCATTTGGATGACCACTGAATGCTCCTTGAGCATCGATCATTCGAGTCACAAGCCGGCGTTATTCAGCTCGGTGTTTCACCTTATACACACATGCTATCAAGCTAACTGCTCTTTTCCTGTAATAACGTCGTCCATCCTTAACATATTTCTTGAACTTGATTCACATAACTACCGCTCCTGCGGTGTCACAATGTCGAGAGGTATCCCCACTCTTAATGCAGTGGTTCGTTTACCACTCTATTCGCTTATACAACCTAAACTTCTACCATCAATCGAATTTATATAACATATCTTATTTATGGCTTATGAGCCTTGTTTGCCTTGAGCTGGGCTCATTGTAGGCTGTCCACACATATGTACTTCTCTGTACTACATTACATGGTCGTTGCATCACGTTTCCTTTCATGGGATGCCCCCTTAGGATTGTCAGTCCGTCTCCTGACAACTTATGTCTAAACTGTGTGTTAGTTTCAACCCTTGTGCTTCTGTCATGCATATCATTCAACAATTGTTGATGTGAACACCCCTCAAGGATTGCTCCTGGGTGTTGTTAAGTTATGCCTTTACATTTGGCTCACACTTATTGGTACATTCCGTTAGCTACGCCTTTCACGTTCTTTACTGGTTATTATCTTCTTCTGTGAAGATTAACATTTCCTGGTAGTGTAGGTACTCATTCTGGGAATTTATCCGTTCATTGCACATTAATGTGTCCACATTAGGCATCTGCTTGCCATGTACAGGCTGGGTCACCATTCCAGCTATAATGTTTATCCCTAAGGATCCTTAAGACATATGTGGTGTCTTTACATAACAGTTTGTGCCCATCGCACTTCCTAACTCTTAAACATTTCCTTGAAAGGAATTCACTAATTCCTTTAGTCTCGTTAACTTAACTGAGTTCCTTTACTTCAAGCATTCCTTGTATTTTCTAGCTCCTGTTGTTTTATACTGCTGACCGTAGACGGAGTCGACTACTTCCCGTGTTTCGGACTCTACTGGTATACATATATGGGGTATCATACTGATACATTACTACTTACCCAACTAACCTATAGGTAGGTCTGTCAGGCCCACATGCTCCTATCGGAGTGCGGTCGTCCACACAACAGTTGGTACACTTGTAGTGTCCGTCACATGCCTAGGTGAAGTATTCTGTTGTCAACTCCCTTATATTGTCCCGTGACATATTCATTCCCTGCTTCCCGAACTTAATCGAGGGAAAGTTTATCCATTGTTGTATCCTAGTCCACTGTCCTTGGTTTTACTGGTTTGGTTTAAAAGAAGGTTGGAAAGAAGTGTTGGTTTGAAAGAAATCTGGTTTTGAAAAGAAAAGGGTTTTGAATAAATCTGGGTTGAAAGAAAATTTTCATGGTTTCACAACATCTTCTTACCTTAACCAAGTCTAGCTTCTTGCTGACTGGTTGTACTTACAATTACAGAGTTAGGCTAACAGGCCCTTCCACTGTTATGACGATCACATTTAACTTTATTGTACTTTTCCAAGTACTTCGTAGTGGTTATAAATTTCCCGAACAGCCCTATTAAGCAGCACTTGCTATGGCAAGTGCGCCATGCTAACTGGCTATCAGTTTAAACATACCGGTTGTGGTATTGTTTTTACCCGCACTGTCATCAGTGGCCTTGTTGGCCCTCACTGATCTTACTGTCTTGATAATAACTTGTCTAGGTGACTTCACTGTATTCACATAATAATCATTAACTAGGGTATTTCCCATTCTGGGAGACCCCCCTTTTTTTTTGTGTCGTATTCTCTTTATAGCCCGTTCCACGCACTTGTCGTGATTACTGAGACTTGTCTCTTGTTGGGCACTACGTTGTAGTTCCTTTGTCGGTTGGTATACCGTTGGTGTATCACTTAACAATTGTGGTCCCGTAGACACTTGTCTCGGTTTTCACTAATTCACTTCTTGCCTGTTGCACAGTTGGTGCGTTGCAAGTTAGTTATTCTCGACTGCTTAGCATGTCGACCCAGGTTGCCAGAAATTCTATTCTCTTATACACAAAATCCTTCATTCTTCGCTATCAAAGGCGGTTAACATTGTTCAGATGGAGACCGTCTCCGGGATTCCCAGTTTTCGGGATCTACCGTATGACAGGTTCTCCGTACCCTAAAGGTATTTAATAACAGCCAGATCGGGTATTCCCGAGTAAGAGAGGATTCCCTCTCCCTGGCGTTGTTTCCCCAAGTTATACAGGGATTGTGGAGGGTGGGAAGGATATTGTAGGTTTCCAGTAGTCACTGGTAGTTCCTAACTAGCG
This sequence comes from Limonium bicolor, assembly GCA_023374045.1. Taxonomy (NCBI): domain Eukaryota; kingdom Viridiplantae; phylum Streptophyta; class Magnoliopsida; order Caryophyllales; family Plumbaginaceae; genus Limonium; species Limonium bicolor. The sequence continues at coordinate 307,333,278 of CM041780.1, forward strand.
TATCTCTCACGCTATCACTCAACCCTTACCCAAAGTACTTAAATCCTAACTCGGTAACTTCCTAAGCTCGGTAATTCAGTCATCAGAGCGATACTTCGCTCTGATACCACTTTTTGTAACACCCCATCCAAACAATAACACACTTACAACAAATTGCAGCGGAAGAACAACCTCATCACATTACTTAACTTGTTGGTGTTACACGCCGTTAGCCACCCACGTGGCTAACAAGGCTAATACATACAAAATGTACCGGTCTGATGGGCTAAATTCCCGAGCAACTATACATTAGTATCCCTTTCCATTAACAACAACAACAACATACACCTTATCAACTATACCGAGTATTATAAACTGGTGCCGACAACAACATCGGTCTTACTACACCTACTGTATATACACACTTAAATGAATACCCGTGTACAATGACTACCCGTCCTACTCTCGAACGGCTTCCAGCACTTCGTACCTGAAATAGGAAAAGAAGAGAAAGGGGTGGCCCCAAGGGGCTCAGCACCTTTGCTGGTATGGTAATCCCGCAGCCCACATGCTACCGGGCCACGCACAACTAATTGTCATCTTAGCATGCAGTTGATTATATTTAAATCATGCATGTGACAATAAACACACAACACTTAACATTTCGCCTCAATGGGCTCAACAATTGGATAATACATCCTACTTAACAAGTCACCCAGTATTCATCATCCCTAGAGTGTTTCTCCTCCAACGGAGCTACTTCCTTAATAGACGACACATACCCTTAAATCGGGTTATCCTTAAACGTCTCTCATCACAAACGGGGAATCATATCCATGATCCACACACTCCACATTATACAACACACTTCACATTATACAACACACTTCACATTATACAACACACTTCACATTATACAACACACTTCACATTATACAACCTACAACATACACTACATACAACACTTAACAACACTTTGCACGTTTCTACGTACACGACATAATACCGCAATGAATATTGCATCGCAACAAATACATAACATAATGGGAGTGGTTCTCTTAGGAACCGACCCAAACATTGTTTACACACTGGTGAGCCTAGAGAATGTTGCCAGTCTCATGATAAGCTCGTTATACAATAACAACAACACTCATTACCGTCCTAATAGTTGGACGAGTAACTTAAGTTAAGGCGGTTCGGGTTTGGAGGCCCTAACACACCACACAAACACATGTTCCCCCTAAACCGATCATAAGTCAGAATAGCCAAGCTTTGGAGTAAGCTAATGGGAGATCATAACCCGTGAGGGAAACAATCATAACAAAGAGAAGGGTAAGGCTAGGAAGGATACCCTCTCCCAAACAACGCGCGACCGGCCAAACCGGATTCCTCACTACTGTTAGTACATACTTACTTTAGACAATACTTAGAACCCCACTATGGAGCCTGTCACATAACAACTCATACAGCATTACAACTGGGTTAAACATACAAGGGAGATCCCTACATTCACATACACATATCACACAATTAACGCACGCATAGCCGTGGTTAGTACGTCCCATGGTACGGGTCGTTTACTCCGAATACCGAACTCTCATGTGATCCTAGACTCAGTTAACTAAGGTTAACACTTTCGAGGTTAAATGGTATCGGAGTTGTACACGCCACATAAATGAATTACTGTAAACTCATTACATGTTTAATCTTACAACGTGGCAAACATACAGAAAAACACATTGGCATACAAGCCGGTGTAATCCGGTAGGACGCAGGTTTGCAAGAAAACCATACCTGTCACCGGAGTCCACTTATCCTGTCCATATATGTTCCTCGAGCAATTTTGAACAACTGTTAACATCACACGTGTTTTCATTAACATCGGGGTTTGCTTGATCATTAATGTCAATGCTTGATTTTTCCCCGTTAACTTAGTTACATAACTTAACATTTTAACTTGTTTTACTCTCACATTTTAATACAACTTTAGCCCATTTATTGTCACTAAAACTCACCTAACATGTCTAAACACTTATAACATCATTACCTACCATCCCATCATCACATATCATTTCATAACCTTAAACCATGTTTTTGGTCCGACCGACCCACCGACCGACCAACCTTCTGGGTCGGTCCATTACAGAACCCTTTTACTTCCTTATAAACATGCCCGTCCGACCCACGTCCGACCCACCATTCTGGGTCGTCCATGTGCGAACATTTTTCCACCTTTGAAACTTGACCGACCGACCCATGTCGACCCACCCTTTTGGGTCGGACCATTACCGAACACACTCCAAACATCTAACAGAGGCTCGACCGACCCAAAAACTGGGTCGGCCCCTGGGTCGGTCGCCTTCTATACTTACCCAAACTTTGCCAATCTTCACCAAACTCTCCTAAGGCCTCTTAATGCTTCCTAACAACATTTGGGTACCTATATCCACATACAACATCCATGAAACTCATTTTCTAACTCCTTAAGCCTTTACCCATTTCCTTGTAAAATTCCTTAACACGTACAATGTTTTCTCCTTATGATTTCTAGGTGGCATTTCACCTATAATGACCACAATACCAAGGTGTTTCCTCTACACCTTATCATCACCTCTCAACTTCTTTTCTTACTAACTAAATCTCCTTTTTACATCATACCTAAACATCACTTGTTCCTTGAACACCAACCTTACCTAAACCTTAAACAACTCCTCCAAGACTTTAATACATTCACAAACACACATTGAATTCCTAGAACTTCCAAGATAACACCTAAATCCTTGCATCAACCTAAATCACCTTAATACATGTTTTCTTCTCAAGTAAACATTTATTCACATATAACACTTCCTAGTTCACCAAAACCACTTATAACACTTAGAACTTCTTACACATTTTCCCAAATTTGGCCATAGCTTCTCTTGTACTTACTCACATCCAAACACTTAGGTTTTTACCTTAGTTCATTCAAGAACACCTAAAATCCATCAAACACACTTTTATACACAAACTTCACACATTAAGCACTACATCACAATATAGTGCATAACTTAAATTGCTTGGCACTTAGGCCTTAAATAACATGGCTCTTAGGCCCTTAAATTGCATAAACCATAACACTGAATTTCCCACATAATAATGCCTTTGACCTGCAAATACATACACCAATACATATGTTCTTTTACTAGTCTCCTTGAGAACACTTTACTAGGTCATTCACCATTTGCTCTTTAGGTAGTTTTAACAAGCATCTTAAGCTTATTTCTCCTAAGGCATTAAAACACATTGAGATAGCTTGTTTACCTCTTTCCTCACAAATTTCTTTCTTGGTTCCTTGTAAAACCGGTAGGGCATTTGGTCCCTTTTCAACTATTAAACATTATACAAACAATAGAATGAGTATTCAAGCATTATGCTTCTCCTCATTGTAAACCCTAGTTACACATATTGTTTTAACACATTAAGGTAATTGTTTTACCTTGGAATTGGAAGAGAACTTGAATAAGTATCAAGAGAGGACTCCTCCTAGCCCTTGGAAGATTCAAATGAAGCTAAAACAAGCAAGATAAATACACCATTGTTAGGTGAATTTTCGGACAACATGAAAACATGGAGGAAACAGGATTTCTTTGAGTTTCCTTACCTTGAAGCAAAGGAGAGCATGAATATGTGAAAAGGTGAGCTCAAGCTCCTTCAATGGTGGTTTCTCTTGGCACCGAAATGGAGGTTTTGAAGCTTTGAAAAGACAAGATTGTAGAGCTTGACTTAACTAAGAGAATGGTGGTGTTTGTTTTTGATTTGGTTAAGTGAGCTAGATTTTACATGTGGTCAAAGGTGGATTCCATGGTGGTGGTGATATATTACCGAGAGAGAACAGAAGAAGAGAGAAGAAGGAGTTGGAACCGTGTGAAATGGAGGAAAGGAAGGGAGAATGAAGATAGAACTTACTTTTGAAGATATTTATATGTAAAGTAAATAGTACTTTTGCTTTGTCATTACTTAACTTACTTATTTGTTCAAATGTGGTGAGTCACACCTTGAAAAACCGGCCCCATTTTAATAGAAGGGTAATATAGTCTTTATTGACTCATTTATTACTTATAACATATATGTTACAAACTAGCTTATAAAAGTTACTATTCACAAAAAAGGCACATAGAAGTGAAATTTTGATTCCCACTAATATGGCCACCCAAATGTGATACTATATAGTACACATGTTAATTAAAGAGTAATGATGGACATTTAGCCATTCAAAAACTCATTTACAAGACAATTTTTCAAAAACGTGCTTTAAGACTTCTTAAAGCACATTTTGTGTTTTAACTTGTTTTTAAGCTTGGTTTTCTTTGGTAATTGATTTTAATATGTTCATTAACATATTTATAAAGTATAGGTATGACCATTAGGTCTTATACACATTTATCCCAAGCTTAGAGCACATTTTTGCTCTTATTGACCTTAAGGTATTTATTTGTGTTTTGTTTGGTTTCATTGTCTACCAAAGTTTCCTAAGGACTTATTTAGCCTTAATAAATCATAATAAATGTTATCAAGTCTTGGTAGGCTCTTTGGGTCCTAACCAAGTTCACTCATAGCTTAGAGCATGTTTTGCTCAAACTGTGTCTTAATGCTTTATTGCATTTATTATGGTTTTAAATTGTTCACTGATGTTACTAAGGCACTTTTTAGCCTTTACATACCATAATTTGATATTTAAACCACATATCAAGGTTTGGGGTATTTCAGCGCATCCTAGGTCTTAGGTGTACGGTATGTAAAGGGGTTTGATCCAGGTTGTCCTAAGGAATTCCTTGGGCTCGGATTTGGTTGATATAACTTGTGTTATGTGTTTTGGATACGGTATATGATTATGTGTGTACTCATTAATTATTTATGCACGAGCGTCCTCGGGACTAACACTACGTCGACTAAGATCGACTTATATAAACATGCATATGTGTTTAATGTGATAACACGACGGTTACTTGATATAATACCCTTGGTATTAATATTAAGTATATGGTAACCTAAGTAAAACACTTAGGAACGAGTCACGACATTGTCGGTCTCTAGAGCATGAATCTCGAACATGAATTATAACCTAGATTACTAGAGTAGGTATGTATGAGACCCATTGGGCAGCTAATTAATAAATTGTATTCTCCATAAGACTAAGAGCATATCTTAAACATTATGAGAGAGAGTTGGTATGAGTTGAGGTGAGGAATCCCGGTAGTTTACGAATTACTTGGTTGCGCACTTGTGATCATTGAGGGGTTCCCGATCGGGTTCTGCTCTAGGTATTTACCCGACGAGCCCTATTTGGATCGTGGGTCAGGTGGCTACGGCCTTTATATGGACACCTTACGAGGCAAAGTGAATAGTCAGGGGCCTCCGGACCTCTAGTGAAACGAGCACCTTTGTGTGTATGGGAGGACTACTGTCCATGGTGAGGTTATCGGGTTGTCCTAACATGACGTCCAACTGGTATTTAATTAACATGGTTTGGATGGATGGGGCCTTGAAGGCCAAATTAAATTAATTAAGGATGGTCTTCGCTACGGCGTTTATTCAATACTATTATTCGATATGTTCGATTATACAATTGTTGTTTGTGATATTTAATGAATGTTTGGATTGGATGGATGGTTAGGTATTTATGACTGATTGGATAGATGGTTAGGTATTTATGACTGTTTGGATGGATGGCTATGTTTTATGCATGTTTATTATAGTATTGATTACAACTGTAAAATGGTAAAGCATGAAACCAATCTAATAATAAGATGGTTAAAATGACTAAGTGACCAATAGGATCCAGGCCCGGCATACTCAGCGTTTATCGCTGAGACTACACTCATTGTGTAGGTTGTTGATTATCACCGAAGCCGAAGTGCGGGATCAGGATAGTTAGGGTTTATTTTAATTACCGCACATGGAGTTTATTTGTATAACAATGATAGACTATGGATTGTATTATGGTACGGTTATGTATATTCGGGATTGGGTAGACGCTCACTTGTCAACGTTTATGGTGTATGGACTTAGTATGATGTATAGGAGTTATCTCGTTATCACAACGGTTAGCAGTTTGTTAATGTTGGTTGTTGGATATAGGTATGCTTCGTTACTCGCATGGGCGAGTAATTGCAGGTGACACCCGAGGGAGTATTAATGTTGTTAATATCTTCCGCTGTAAGACGTTTTATTTATTGCTACGTGAGGGATTATTACGTGTTTAAGGAGAGGGGTGTTACATTTATAATGATTTTTGATGTTCAAAAATCTGTAGGTAAATTAGTTACGAAAATTAGAAATTAATTGGAGTTAAATTGGTTAATAAATGAAAGAATAGGCCACAATGGTAAAATGGTAATTTTACTGGTCAAACGTGGTCAAACAGTTTATAAAATATTTAGATGAGTTAGAATAAAAATTATAGCAAAAGATTAGGTAATAAAATGTTTAAGGAATAAAGAGTTAAGATAAGTTAACTTTAGGGTTAATATTGTAAATTATGGAAAGTTAGGGGGTTTGACCATAAAAGGCTGGTCAAACTTGGGTATGTTTTGGTAATTGACCAAAAGTATAAAAGAAATTAATTAAGAAAGACTTTGGAAGAAACTAGAAATATAAATAACAAGTTTAGAACTTATTATGAGTAAAATAGAAATTAAAAGAAAGCTATGGGTAAGGAACGTAAATAACACATTTTTATGTGTTTAGAAGGTTAAGGAAATCAAATAAAGAATTTAGAAACAACTTGTAAAAGAAACAGAGTTAAGACGGGGTTAAACGAGACCCGTATATAACTTAAGGTATACGAGGGGTATACCCGTAATTTAATAAGTACAAGAGAAATCAATACTTAAAGTATTTTAAAGAAAATACAAGTTATATTGGGAAAAAGATATAAATACGTATGATATGGAGTATCATATGGACGTATACGAAAAATGTTGGTATACATGAATAGTACTCGTATACGTGAATAGTACCCGTATACATGGATAGTACTCGTATACGTGAATAATATCCGTATACATGAATAGGAAATACGTATACATGAACAGTAAAATACGAGACGTATACGTGATAGTGAAATACGGTGAATAGTAAATAAGAGGCCGTATAAATTAATAGTAGAATACGAGACCGTATAAATGAATAGTGACATACGGATGAATAGTGAAAATACGAAAACCTAACACAAGGTCCGTATAAGTCTAAAGTTGCTAACTGTGCAACTAAGTAACTGCTAACGACGTTAGTATGTTAATGAGTTTGAATTGAGCTTGGAAAACACTCCTAAATGAACGAACCCGTTTAACGGTATACTATTGTACCAGGGTTAACCTAGAAAGAGGTTTAAGTTGAAAAGAGAACCAAATTAGTTCTAAGACACAAGATAGTAATACTAGTTCTGGTTACAGATCTAGATAGTAGGAGGCGTTCAGCGGATTAGGCGAACGTGGTATTAAGAGCTAGCCAATCTCCGGTGTACGGTATGGGATTCTTGTAGCTTGCTTGCTAATGGGGTCTACCTCGGTTTATGTGATATGTGTTATTGTGATACGACCAAACAAGATTAAGCATGAAACCGATCTACTATATTGTTATTGTGTGTCCATTGCACCCTAACACGACTTGATTTAGAGCTTGTTCATTGACTATGTTTAGTAACAATTGTATAAGATTATAAATACTCCCCGCTGTTAGTTGGTTAATACCGAGAGAGGTTTAACTAACAAATTGTCATTGAGACTTCAACTAACTGGAACTTGGGGGGTGAGGAATCCGGGACTGACTCCGGTCATGCATGTTTAGGTTAGGAGGTCGGCATCTGTATCAGATTCGTCTTCCGCATATGGCTCGTCTACGACTCGTCGCCTAGGGACGACAAACAGACCCGACCATCTCGAGTGAACGGTTCGAAGTGGGAGGCAAATTCAGGAGGCGCGGGAGGGTCAAGCCTACATCCTTCATAACTTAAGAATTAATGTTTATTAACCTAATGGAGCTAATAACCCATTGACTAGGGTTACCTTGACCCGACAAAAATAAACAATTCAGTTAGAGAACAACCAGTTCTTCTAAGAGAACGGTTGACACTTATAAGGTATGGTCAAACATGAGAACTAAGCAATTCTCAGGCCTCAGGAGTTAGGAATCTAACTTACTCATTAATGGGTGTCCATTACGACGTTCGATTTATTGGAGATGTGAACGTTTCACATGTGTGTGTTGTTGTTATCGTACTTCTTATTATTATTTGTATGAATAATCAACTGCATGTATACGACAAAGTAGTCGTGTGAAGCCCTGTTAGCTTGTGGGCAGCACGTCTTCTGTACCAGCAATGTGCTGAGCCCCTTGGGGCCTGTGATTTAAACTTTGCAGGTAGGTGCCAGACGAGGACTCAACCTGAGAGTAGGAGCGGGTAGAGTACTTCGGGTTGCTTTTACATTTGTTAACAAGTGTGCATGTACACTCGTTTAGTAAATGGATGAGATGTTAGTATGATGTATTAGGATATGAGATACTCGGTATAAGTTGTGGTTTATGTATTGTATTGTATAGATGCGAGTAATTATCCGGTTAGTCAGACCGTGACTTGTAAGAGAATAGGCCTAGTTAGTCACGTGGGCGACTAACGGCGGTAACACCAATTTAGTAGAACTTTTCCGCTGCATTGTTAATCAACGAGATGGACTTAGGGCGACGATCACTGTATTTGGAGATGGGGTGTTACAGTTATGCTTCGTTACTCGCATGGGCGAGTAATGGCAGGTGACACTCGAGTGAGTATTAATGTTTTTTTATCTTCCGCTGTAAGACGTTTTATTTATTGCTACGTGAGGGATTATTAGGTGTTTATGGAGAGGGGTGTTACAGATATGCTATCCTACAAAGAGGCAGAACAAAACAGATGGCGTGATATTGCTTCTGAGGTAGCACAGTTGGACGATCCTACTTTGATGGCCAAATGTTATAGTCAAATCCAGAACTTCCTTCATCCAGATATGGTGTGCCAATTAGGAGAACCATTAGAACAGTTTGGGATTAGCAGACCTACCGGGACCTCAAGACTAAATCGACGGGAACCTTCATCTTGGGAGCGTAACCGACCAATGGCGAGCCAGTCCGAAGGAGCACCATCAAATAGAAGATCACTTAATAGAGGATCATCAGATCTGAATCGATTCATGCCCCTAAACAACTTCCCATACTACCAGCATTTCCCATCCAACCTATATCAATATATCACTGGGTATATTGATGTTCGTGGAGATGGTAATTGTGGTTTCAGGGTGATTGCTGTCTATCTGTATTCAAACGAAGAGAGGTGGAAAGCTGTCCGTAGAGGATTGCACCATCACATGAAGAATACAGAACTGGCGAAGCATGTATTGTAACACCCCTATAATAATAAAACAACAGCGGAAAATAAACTAAAGGTGCTACAGACCATCGGGCTCCAAACACCCGGTACCAACCTCAACAATTACAACCATTACAATTAACTAAGTTACGGTCTGAACTTCGAGAAAACTGAACATTAACATAACAATGATAAAATACATTCACTCTCAATAAACCTAATCCCATCCCAATCACTCATACTCTTCGTGGCCACCTGTAAATCAATTTATACCTGCAAGATGAAACCAAGCAGCCCACCCCGGGAGGGGTGAGTCAGTTCCCTGGAATGGAACTGGTACAATTCTTCAAAAACAAACTTATGAAACAACTCTTAAATAAATATTAGCTTGAAAAGAATCACTTAAACCACACAGAGGAGCAAGGCATTTCACAAATCACCAAATCAAGATATCAGCATAACAATAAAGGTTAATAACATAAAAGTAAGGTTAGTGAAACAAAACCACATCATGTGTTAGTGAACATCCATTGCCTTAGTTAAACCCAATTCCCGTTAGGAGTAGGAAGACTCAGATAGTCACAAAGGACTAGGAAAAATAAGATAGATCCAAGAACCAATAACTCAAGAATAGAATAATACCAATTGGGAGAGATGGCCCCCACCGCCAGATATAAATGTCCGTATGGACGAGGGATATACAGCCCCCTGCTGTCAGATTAAAAATGTCCTGATGGACGAGGGATATACAGCCCCCTGCTGTTAAATATCAATGCCCCTATGGGCGAGGGATATACAGCCCCCTGATGTTACCATTTAAGACGCGCGCACGTCGAAACCTCAAGAACCAGCTCATGGATGAAACGATATCCAGAGACAAAAGAAGAATTTCAAAGATTGACCTTTTTTTCCAAATTTCCACTAGATCACTAACTACCCAAAGCAATACCAAAACACTCAGTCCTACAGAGTGCAGAAGCGTAAACCCTAAGTAGTCAATGTGTAATGGAACGACCAAATAGAAGGAACCAATACCCAAGTGAGTTTCACATCCAAGGCTCAGTTAGTCACACAAGCTGAGTTAGTCACACAACCAATTCCTTTTTAGAAATTCCTCTTTAAATCAGTTAGCGTTTTCCAAAACATTCCACAAGTCAATCAGCAGAAAGATCGGAGTACGAGAAATCGTACCTGGTATGTGAAGAACAATAAATAACTCGAATAAGTGATTCCCCAATAGTAACCTATAATTAAGGTATTCCAAGTGTCGATTAGTTACGAGACTTATAAACTAAACAACCTTCTTTTCTTACTGATTAATAGTTCCAGGTTTACCATTATCCTCTCCCAAAGATTTGGGCTTGACTTGTCAACTAAATCCTTCACTAGGCCCTTTTCGCTTAGTTTAGAACGATTTAGAATTTATTCCTGAGAGTGGCCCAAACTCTCTTTGAATTGTTTAAGTGGGCTTTTGGAGTTCATAGACTTGGGCTTAGTAGGTTAGCCCAAGACCGTGTTACGATTATGTTGTGTAATTAAACCCGTAAGTTAATAGTGACTATTTAATTACACACCGATTAAAACCTAAGGTTTAACATTTATATATATTTTACTTATTATAACTATCACAAGGAATATTATTTCCCTCATCTATTTTAATGTATTTATATACATATATGTTTATATATATCTTTATGTATTAAGATTTATCTATAACATTTTTAGGAAATTCTATTGTATTTAATTATGTTCAATAACTTTTAGGCATACCACAACCGACATATGGTTTAATAAGTAAAATGTTTTCCTTTATTTATGTAGTATATATAAGTATACCTGTATTAGAATTTAACTAAGCATCCCCTATGTAACTTATCACATTTAAACTATCTTATTACTAAAACCTTTAACTGCATTCCAAGTATGTTTCATTAAGTATTTCTTTTACTATATCTTAGGATTCTAGCTCTTATAATATGTAGTTATCATAAGTGTTAATTTATTAGTTCCTTGCTTTACTCTAAGTTACTACTTTATTCCCTTTTTATATATGCGTAAAAATATATATATTTATTCCTTAGTTTTAATTAAGAATATTAACCCCCATATCATATAGTAAATAAAACGTAAAAATAATTAAATTCCTTGATTTACATAAGTTCCTATTTTTAAATCTACCATATAAGTATATATACATATATGTAAATAATTTCACTTCTCATAAAAGCTAATACCCAAACATTTATAAACTTACTGTTATAAAATTTTAATTTAGTTTCCCTTATTTTCCCCAGCTTAAAAGTTAATTAACAAACCATACTTTAATTTTTGGTTACATTAAAAACCATATATTATAAGTTATTCTTATGAAAAACTCATAAACACAATTTTTAAAACCATTTACCATTGCCCAAAAATTCCCAAATTTAATATACAGTAACAATAACATTTATACATATTATAAAATTTTTATTTCATAAAAATATCTTTTTAAATTAGCCAAATAATTCCAGAAAACCAGTAACTTGCAAAAATCATAACTTATGTTTAAAACTCCAAAATCATAATAATTTACATCAAAATAAACTAAATTTAATAAGGAATCTATGGTTAAAATTTCAAGTCAAAATACATTCGGGAAGGTATTTAAATTAATTCAACAAGTTAGGGTTATTTACTGGAATTTATAAAAACCCAATCTGAAACGTTTTAATCTCGGTGCATTAGTTTAAATGGTCATATTATCATTAACTGACACCTTGATTGTTACAAGCCCACCAATTTACTAATCACCACAATAGAAATGTTATTCAATATATAAAATATCTTATAGTTGCCACTAACCCAAAACTCGACATATAATACCGATATCATTATATATATATGAAATACAGTAATGTTATTCTAGCTAATCCTTACCAAGGTATTAGTATTATTTCATCCTTCATTTTAAACTCCTATCTCCATAAATTTTCGAGTGTGATAATAACTTGTTTTTTTATTATTTTATTTGTCACTTTATGATCATGATATGCAACTATATCATTAGGCTAAAGTTTCTCTCATTATACATATATCTATATATTTTTGTATTATTTTATCTATTGATCTCCTCCATATTCTAACCCTTACCATATTAATTTTTAATGCAACACACTACCAGATCATATCCTAAGTTTCCTAACGTTTATCAACCAGTCGGTTTCAATTTACCAACTTAAATACTAAATTCCTTACTCTCATATTACTAATTTATTATTCATTTCATCCTATTTTCTTAAGCTTATATATAAATACATATATAATTATATATTAAATGCTAAAATCATCAACCTTCTTCACTACTTGATAATTAGTTACTTACTCTTAACCCATATATTCTCGTGGTTTACAATTAAGTCGCCATTGAACGGGCGAGGATCAAAAAAACAAAAGGACGAAAACGGGAGGAAGCAAGGGAGCCACGGAAGCAGAGGCCCGACGACGGGGCGGGGACGCAAGCCCGGGGAGGCCGGAAGCGCAAAGAGAGAAAGGGGGAGGGGACAGGGAAAACCACGAAGCAGGGAACGACGGACGGGAGAAGGAAGGAGGAAGGAAGCCGGGAAGCGCGCCCACCAACCACAAAGAGGAAGGGGCCAAGAAACGCAACGACAGAAGAAGGGGGGGGGGAAAGCCCAAAGGACCAACCCAGGGAAACAGGGAAGAAGAAGGGGGGAGGAGCCGGGGAGCAAGGCGAGCGGCAGGACGGAGGACGGAGCAAGGGAGCAGGGGGCGGGACAAACCAGCCGGGGGGAGAAACGGAGGCAGCCGAGAGGAAGAGAGGGAGCCCCGCTCTATAATCTCTTTTACCATACTCTATTTCACAAATTTTAAATCCTACCATCACTAAAAATTTGAACCACTTATCAAACCATAAAATTCTCAACTTACACCATAAATAATAGCAATTTATATTTAATTACCGCAACGACTTGTTACCGACTTAATCTCAAAACCACTAAATTTGTTATACACTTGTTAATACAACCATTTTATTTGTATATTTTTTTACTGCTCGTTTTACTTTTGAGTTTGTTTCTTAAACCAAAACATTATTCCAAAAATTCCTATACTCATGAACTAGAATTTTAGCGCTACTAATGTCTAACCCAATTACTTTGTTTAATTAGTTAGGATTAAGATTTTCTTTTTGCTAATCTCTATCTTTTTTTTCCCTTCAGTTCTCACACGGTGCCCAACAGAATAATTTAAAACTTCTATTGTTATAACAGTAGAGGAGAAGAAGAAGATAGGGTTGGGTATATTACCGGTTGCAGATATGAATTGTTTTCAGTCCTGTAGAGTCTGGTGTGCAAAAAGCAGATCAATGATTTGTTGCTGCAAAGGCGCTTGTACAAGAAAGCGATGAAGATGAGTGTAGGCAGTTCTGGAATGGAAATGCTTTCGGTCCTCCCTTCAATTTGGTGCATGAGATCAGGACTCCAGCGACATACAATTTCAGGGGTGCTGAAACAAGGGGATCGAAGTAACTGTATGTTTCTTGAAATATGAGAAGAAAATGAAGAGAATGTGAACGGCGGGCTTGTAGGTATTTCTTGGAGTTAGGATTGTAACGGTGGGTGAAGAAAGTGAATGGAGAGAGCACTGTATGTATGATCCTCTCACCATGTAGAGTTGCAATATTGATGTGAAGAGAATGAAAGCACCAGTTGTTAAATTAACGTGAAGAGATGTGAAGAGAATGAAAGGTTCCTTTGTCAATTAAGTGAGTGAAGAAAATAGAGAGCTCACATGTATTATATATATTTCATAATGTGAGGAGAAAATAAAGGAGAGGATTTCAACCGTGAGTGAAAGATAAATTGCTAAAGTATTTATTTGTTTGTCAATTAAGTTATTGTATGCGGGGAATATGAAGAAGAGAGGCCAGCATATAAGTTTTATAATAAAAGAAAATGAAAGAGTAGAAGACAAGCTATTATTTATGTTATATTTATTTTAATTGTTATTTTTTTGTTGTAACATGAGTGAAAGTAATATGAAAAGGATTAGAGAAGATTCATAATTAAATTAGCTCGTTAAATAACCTCCCAATCTTCCTCATAATAACCTATGTGTCATTTCATGTTGAAATACCCCAAACCTTAATATGTTGTTAAACATTTAAACTATGGTATGTAGAGGCTAAAAAGTGCCTTAGAAACATCAGTGAACAATTTAAACCGTAGTAAAATGCAATAAAACACTAAGACACAGTTTGAGCAAAAACATGCTCTAAGCTTGGAGTAAACTTGGTTAGGACCCAAAGAGCCTACCAAGACTTAATAATATTCAATTATGATTTAATAAGGCTAATTAAGTCCTTAGGAAACTTTGGTAGACAGTTAAACCAAACAAAACACAAGAATATACCTTAAAGTCAATAAGAGCAAAAATGAGCTCTAAGCTTGGGATAAATTTGTATAAGACCTAATGGTCATACCTATACCTTATAAATATGTTAATAAACATATTAAATCAATTACCAAAGAAAACCAAGCTTGAGCACATTTTTGAAAAATTGTCCTGTAAATGAGTTTTGAATGGCTAAATGTCCATCATTACTCTTTAATTAACATGTGTACTATATAGTATCACATTTGGAAGTCTATATCAATGGGAAATCAAAATTTTCACTTCTATGTGCCTTGTTTTCATGAATAGTAACTTTAATAAGCTAGTTTGTAACATATGTTGTTATAAGTGAGACAATTGATCAATAAAGACTAAAACACCCCTTGTTTTAATATGGGGGCCGGTTTTCTTAGTGACTCACCACACTAAACAAAAAAAAACTAAGTAATGTAGTAAAGTAGAAGTTACTATTTACTTTAACTACAAATATCTTCCAAAAGGTAGAACTTATCTTCATTCTCTCATTTCTCTTCATTTCCCACGTCTTCTTCCTTCCTTCTTGCTCTCTCTTACGGTGATGCTACAACAACAGCACCAACTACCATCTTCCATTGCCAATATTTCCTAGCTCACTTAACCAAATCAAAAACAAACACCACCATTCTCTTTGTCTCATCAAGCTCTTCATTCATATCTTCTTAAAATTCCAAGAGCCCCATTTTGGTGCCATGGAGTTCCACCATTGAAGGAGCTTGAGCTTGTATTTCTACATATTATTGATCTCCTTTGCTTCTAGGTAAGGAATCTCAAAGAAAAATCATGTTTCCTCCATGTTTTTTTATCTTGACCGAGAATCACCATTATTGGTGCTCATTGTGTTGCTTTGTTCTAGCTCCATTTGAATCTTTCAAGGACTTGGTGGAGTCCTCTCTTGATAGATATTCAAGCTCTCTTCCAATTCCAAGGTAAAACAACTACCTTAATGTGTTAAGACAATATATGTAACTAGGGTTACAATGAGATGAAGCATAATGCTTGAATACTCATTCTATTATTTGTACATTGTTTAGAAGTTGACAAACAACCAAACATCCTTACCGGTTTTACAAGGAAACAAGAAAGAAGTTTGTGAGGAAAAAGAGGTAAACAAACTATCTCAATGTAGTTTAAATGCCTTAGGAAAATAAGCTTGATTTGCTTAATAAAATACCTAAGGAGCCAAAGGTTAATGACCTAGTAAAATTCTCTCAAGGAAACTATTAAGGGGCATATGTGATGTTGAGTGTATTTGCAGGTTAAAGGCAATATATTATGTGGGAAATTCAGTGTTTAAGGTTTATGCAATTTAAGGTCCTAAGAGCCATGTTATTTAAGGGCCTAAGTGCCAAGCAATTAAGTTTATGCACTATATTGTGATGTAGTGTAAATTTGGTGAAGTTTTGTGTGTGAGAAAGTTCTTGGTGGATTTTAGGTGTTCTTGAATGAAATAAGGTAAAAACCTAAGTGTTGGATGTGAGGATATACAAAAGAAGCTATGTCAAAATTTGGAAAATGTATAAGAAGTTCTAAGTGATTTAAACAAGTTTTGGTGAACTAGGAAGCGTTAAAGGTGAACAAGTGTTTTACTAGGGAAGAAAACATGTATTAAGGTGATTTAGAGTGAAACAAGGATTTAGGTATTATCTTGGAAGTTCTAGGAATTCAATATGTGTTTTTGTGGATGTATTAAAGTCTTGGAGAAGTTTGTTTAAGTTTAGGAATGTTGATGTACAAGGAGGAAATGATGTTTAGGTAAGATGTAAAAAGGATATTTAGTTAGTAAGAAAAGAAGTTTGAGAGATGATGTTAAGGTGTAGAGGAAACACCTTGGTATAGTGGTCAGTATTGGTGAAATACCACTTAGAAATCTTAAGGAGAAAACATTCCAAGTGCTAAGAATTTTGTAAGAAATTTGTGAATGATAAGATGGTTTTGGTGTGTCATTTAAAGAGTTTAGTACATGGCTAAAGGTGTGTTTGATGTGCCAAATGATGTTAGAACACATTAGGAGGCTTGAGGAAAAGTTTGGAGAAAATTTGATAAAGTTTGGACAAACTCTGATGTTGTCCGACCTAGTGGTCCGACCCAGTTGTGGGTCGGACAGCTCTGTTTAGTCACCTGTTGAAGTTTCTGGAATGGTCCGACCCAGAGGTCTTGGGTCGGACATGGGTCGGACAGGTGTATTTAAAAGACGGGAAGAGTCTCTGGAACGGTCCGACCCAGTTGTGGGTCGGACGGTGGGTCGGACAGCCCAAAATATAAAAAAAAAAACATTGTTTAAAGTTATAAGATGATGGGGATTATTAAGTAATGATGTTATAAGATTGTTAAGGACATGTTAAGTGAGTTATAATGACAATTTAGTGGGGGAAAAGTTGTATTAAAATATAAAGGTAAAATAAGTTAAAATGCGAAGTTATTTAACTAAGTTAACGGGGGTAAGTTATAAGCATTAGACTTTAAACAATCATGTTACCCCAATGTTAATAAAAGTACATGTAATATTATCAGTTGCTCGAGAATTGTTCGAGGAACATAAGTGGACATGATAAAGTGGACTCCGGTGACAGGTATGGTTTTCTTGCAACCTGTGTCCTACCGGATTACACCGGCTTGTATGCCAATGTGTTTTTCTGTGTGTTTGTCACGTTATAAGATAAATCATGAAACGAGTTTACAGTCGTTATTGTTGTTGTATGTTTACGTGCCGATACCGGTAACCTCGAATGCGCTTGAAGGGCTAGTTAACCACTATTAGGTAAACGTAAGAGAACGGTATCCGGTGATAACGTTTCCGACCTAAGGAACGTTCTGACCACGGCTATGCGTGAGTTAGTCATGTGATGTTTGTGTGTGATGTTTGTGTGTGATGTTTGTGTGTGAATGTATGACTCTCCCTTCCCTTGTGTGTGTCTAACAAGACTTAACCCAATGTTGTGATTGTTTAATTAAGTTCAATGTTGAACTTCTAACAAGTGCTAACGGGGGAAGTGAGGAGTCTGGTCTGTTCCAGCCACGCGTGTGAGTATGGGGGTCGTTGTCATATCAGGTTCGATCCTCTCTGTATGTTATGGTTGTTTTCCAATTTGGTTTCCAACCTTCCCTTTAGCTTAACCAAGGCTATTTTACTTACTCACGTCGGGCCACAGGGGCATACTATGTTATGTTTGTTCGGTGTGCTTGGATCACTATATCCGAGACACCTTGTGTTAAGTTATCCGTTCATTTAACGAGACGGTAACGAGTTATGTAGTGAGCTTATCACGAGACTGGCAACATTCTCTAGGCTACAAGTGAACTGACTATGTTTGGGCCGGTTCATAAAAGGGAACCGTACCCGTTATGTTATGTATTGTTGTTATGATGCAATATCTATTGCGATGTTATTATGTGCACGTTGAAACGTGAAAAATGTTGTTATGTGTTGTTATGTGATGAATGTTATATGTTGTAAAATGTGGAGTATGTGGATCATGGATATGAATCCCAGTTTGTGATAAGAGGCGTTTAAGGATAACCCGATTAATGGGTAGTTGTCGTCTATTAAGGAAGTAGCTCTATTAAAGGAGAAACACTCTAGGGGTAATGAGTACCATGAGTGACCTATCAAGTATGGGTATGCTATCTGTTCGTTGAGCCCATTGAGGCGGAATGTTATGTGTTGTGTGTTTAAGTTTACATGCATGATTCAAATAAAATCAACCGCATGCTAAGACGACAAATAGTTGTGCGTGGCCCGGTAGCATGCGGGCTGCGGGATTACCATACCAGCAAAGGTGCTGAGCCCCCTGGGGGCCACCCTTTCTCTTCTTCTCCTATTTCAGGTACAAAGAGCTGGAAGCCGTTCGAGAGTAGGACGGGGTAGTCGTTGTACATGGGTAATCATTTAGTTGTATATATGCAGTAGGTGTAGTAAGACCGAAATTGTTATCGGCATCAGTTTGTAAATACTCGGTACAGTTGGAAGGTATGTGTATGTTTTTTGTAAATGGAAAGGGATAATAATGTGTAGTCGCTCGGGAATCTAGTCCATCAGACCGGTACAATGTTTATGTAATAGCCTTGTTAGCTACGTGGGTGGTTAACGGCGTGTAACACCAACGAGTTAAGTAATGTGAAGTAGTATATTTCCGCTGCAGAATGTTGTTATGTGTTTGATGTTGGATGGGGTGTTACACATGTAATAGTATATATTACATGTTACACTGATTTTTATTGTATAATTTACTCCTTTTAAATTATCCCCTTAATTTAGAATTTCATGTTACGTTTGATAAATCTTTTTAGACTATGTATTTATTTTTTAAAATATAATTGAGGTTCATTGAAACCTTAATTCATGTAAATATTTACTTAATCCATTTTTGCAACATGTTAGCCTTATATAATTAGACCTTAATTATTTTTATAATTATTAGGGATATTTCAACTATGATTTTATATTGACTTTTATGATCCAAATCAATGTTCCATATATTTCTAAAATCTTTATAATATAATTGGAGTGTCTCAAAATTTTCCCAAGATTTATTGACTTATAAATCTTATTATTAAATTCATAATACTATATAATAATATATAATAATTAAATATTTAATTGTATACTTTAGAGTTAAATAGGAGGAATCCCCCTAAAATAATTTCCATAATTCCATATAATATTAATACTCATAATTCCATACAATAATTTAATATTCATAATTCCTTATACTAATTTAATACTTAATAGTATTATTAAAGGTTTAATAAAAGAAATCCCCTAAATTAATTTAAATTAATTTAGGGGTATTTCATGTATACAAGAGCATGTTTAACGAAGCACCGTTCAACAACATGTTAAAAGCGATTCATTGGAATAGGGATGGGCCAACACCTCAAGAGAAATGGATGACCACGGAAATTGGGATTTCGATCGCGGCAAAGTACACTTCGATAGTAGTTTTCTACTCTACTGTCTGGGGGGGGGGGGTATGGCAAGTGCCACATACCTTCTGCTCGATAATTATACCGATCGTGATAGACCAAGAGAAGAGATCCACATAGGAGTTTGCCCCCAGGGTCATTTCGTAAGGTTCTGTATAGTTGATGACTCCCCACTCCCCCCTGTCTATCTGCAGACTGCAGTGGTTCTTTTATAGAGATCCAAACACTGTTGGACCTTGGATTCATCAAATACAATCTAGGTTAGACAGTTGGAACAACGTTGTAACTTAGTTGTTGTAACTTAGTTTTTCTTTAACTTAGTTGTTGTAACTTAGTTTTTCTATAAATTAGTTGTTGTAACTTAGTTTTTCTTTAACTTAGTCGCTATGACTTAGTTTTCTTTAACATAGTTGTTTTAATCATTTCGACTAAAATTTGGTCATTCAATTCCCTTTTGTTTCCGAAAAAAGTGTCTCCACACAACATTCCAACTTATTCAACTAAGTTTTGGTGAAAAAAATTGTACTGTAACAGACGGTCGAGTGTGCACTCCCGCTGCACAATCCTCCGTGCAGTCCATCAACGTGGCAGTCTAGTCAGCATGCTGACTGGACTGGTTATATAGTAAATAAGTGAGAGTAAATATGTACAAACTTTAAATGGTTGTAAGTTTTGAAATATAAATACAAAATACAAAATTTTTGCACCATTATTCATCTAAATTCAAGCTCTTTAAAACAAGACCAATAATGGATATGTTTTGACAAATTTAAAAGGGAAATTTCACCAAATACCACTGAGTTTTTGCTTAATTCATGATATACCACTGTGTTTCTAAAATTACACAGGATAACATCGAGTTTTTACTTATTTCACCAGAAAACACTCTGTCACATATTTTGTTCACTTTTCCGTTAATATCCTTAGAAAAAAAATACTAAACTACCCTATTATTAGTTAAATTAAGGTGGTATCTTATTTATCAATATCACAGTTCATTGTGAGGCAATTAATAACATGAATATTTTGTCATTTTCTAGGAAAAATAACAAAGAAGTTAACAGAATATGAGACATAGTGTTATCTGGTGAAATAAGTAAAAACTCAATGTTATCGTGTGTAATTTTAAAAACACAGTGGTATATCGTGAATTAAGCAAAAACTCAATGGTATTTGGTGAAATTTCCCAATTTAAAAATTTACATTAGTTATGTATATATTTGTACATATCATCTAGATTTATGATTCAATATATACAGTTTAAAATACACCATAAAATAATAATAATACACTACAAAACAATAATGACCCATTATCTGTTACAAATGTGGTATATTAAGGAAATTTGTGATTCAATATATATAAGGCTTAAAAATATCATACAAATCATAATACACCACAAAATAATAATAATACATCACAAATACAATGATGATCCATTATTAATTCTGAATTTTGTTATCTAATTCACCATTTGTTAATTAATGAATCATAATATCAATTTTAATGAATCATATATTAATTTTAATGAATCATATCATCAACTTAGTGTTTCATTATAAACATATAAAACTTAAAAAATTAAACAATAATATAACACAAAACAATATTTGGTATGTATGAAAAATATATAATTCACCATATAAGGTTTAAAATACACCATACAACAATAATAATACACTACAAAACAATAATGATGTTTATCGGTTTCAATTTTTTTTTATCAAATATACCACTAATTAGTTAATGAATCATAATATCAATTTTAATGAATCATAATATCAAAATTTATGAATCATATTATGATTTAAGTGTATCATCGTATACATATAAAAAGAAATTTTTTAAACAATAATACAACACAAAAATAATATTTGGTACATATGAAAAATACATGATTCGCCACATAATGTTTAAAATACACCATACACCAATAATAATACACTACAAAACAAATATTAATTTTTTATCGGTTTCAAAATTTGTAATCTAATTCATCACTTATTAGTTAATGAATAATAATATTAATTTTAATCAATCATAATATAAAAATTAATGAATCATTTTATCATTTTAGTGTATCATCATACACATGTAAAAATAATTTTTTTTTCAAAGTTATCAAAACATATCCATGACTGGTCTTGTTTTGAAGAGTTTGAATTTAAGTGAACAGTGATATAATTATTTTTCATTTTGGACTTATATATTAAAAGTTATAACAATTTAAAATAAATATAATAAAAAGACAGTCCAGTCAGCAAAACAGTCCAGTCAACAGCTGACTGGGACTGCCATATCATAGGACTGTACTGTATTATACACGGACCAGCCGTGTACACGAATTTGCGGTACTGTAAATAGTAAAGTTTTTTGCTATTCGCAGTACAAATAAATTTTAAATCATATTAATAGTATAAACACATAAAAATGTAATCCAACACTTTTTTTACAAAAAAAGATTCCTGTATTAATTACAACAAAAAAGTAACTAGTAAAATTCACTACTAATCAACTACAAACTATTTGGGTAAATTTACTTTCAGATATCATTTTTTGAAAAAAAAATAACACAGCGACACATCATTACATGTGTACAACGTTAATATGAATTTAAAGAATTTTGTACTACGGTGATTAGAAACTTTATACTGCGAATAACAACCCATATAGTGACATTTCATAAAATTTCCAAAAATAAATAAATAACGACCACGTTTAGAATGAGTTCCTTCCAAAAAAGCGTTGCAATTATTTCTATGTCCAAATTCTTCACCTCACCCTTGTTAGTTGTTTCTCCTTCCCGGCAGCCCCTCGCTTCTCCTCCTCTCTCTTCTCCTCCTGGTATTCTTTAAATCAAGGCCACTCTCGTCCTACTGTTTTGTTAGTATGTTAGTTCCTTTTTGCCGTCTACCTGGAAACATCTATCTAGTTTCTTTATCTTCAAAGTTGAGGTTCTGATTTGGTCAACATCCCGTCATCTTCTGATCCGGTTAATCTGCTCCGAGTAAGTAGTTTGCTTGTCATTCTATTTCCGATTTTGATAATATGAAAGAATCTGCCTTTATTGTGAGTGACAGCTACATTCATGCCCTTCGATTCTATGGGTTATACTACGCCTTTATTCTTGAAAACCCTAACGGATCCTAGCAGTCATCCCCATTTCAAAATTGGTTCATTTTCACTCTTATCGTCGTTCGTCGGAATCTACTATCAGTGTCGTCTCCACTAATTTGGTGTTTCAAAGAACTTACCGTAAAAAAAAAATAGTAGGGTTTCAAGCATCATATTCTGTGTAATTGGTGTGGGAAACAAGCAGATAGTTTGCCAAATCAAGTTGGTTTTGAAATTTCTGTCTTTACTCATAGCATTTTGGTGGGCTAAGGCAAGTCTGTCTAGAACTAACATCTTATAGACTTCCACCAGCATCGGTCATGGGTGCGTGTAGGAAAAATTATAATTTCTTTGTTTTCTTAAGGGCCGGGGGGGGGGGGGGGGGGGGGGGGATTGGGGGTGAGGATTATATTTCTTTCGGCATGGAAGTAGTAAACTTCTCACTGATGCGAAGTCCAAATTTTAAGGAAAGTGAATTTCACACGTTTTGGTGAGCAGCTAAGCATTTGTTTCCCTTGTTTTGTTTCGTTTGATATACTGCCTTCAGCTTTGAGAGATAATGAGATTGCAATTTTAGCTTCTATATGGATAAAATTCCTCATTTGGTCGCTTCGCATGGTGTTTGTATATATCTCTTTGCAGAATTTCGCTTCATCTTGAAGTGAAGTCCATGTTGAAGTTGTAGACTGTGAAGAAGTCTCTGAAAGTGATATCATACATTTTGCCCTGATTTAACTCCATAAAATGGAAGATGACAAGGGACTTGATCTTAGATTGGGGTTGCCTGTGGGTGGGTCATCTTCCAGACCAAAGGATAGAAACGAAAGCAGTACAATTGACACTGCTAATGATGACGTTGATAGGACCCTCAAGATTGTGAATGATTTTAAAAACTTCCTTAATGGTGGCATACCACAGCAGATGCCCACCAACGGCTTCCAACGATTCGATGTACTGAAACCACAAGGGAACTTTTTCGGTAACTTCAATCATGCTTCAGTTGTAGGAGATGCTTCTGTTGGTGGTGTTAGTAGTGGAAAGTTCTGGTCACCAGGTACTGGAATTGATACAGAGGCTGGTGAAAAAGGTCCCAATCCTGTTGTGGGTGATAAACGTAAAAACTCATATGAGGAGATTGAGAATAATCAGAAGAAGCAAGAGACTGAAACGCGGACTTCTGAGTTGCTTGAGAAAGCCCGAGCCTCGCATGTCTCTCTCACTACTGAAGATGGCTCCACAGCAGAAAATGAAGATGGGGCTGAGTCAGAGGCTGCAACCTCTAGATCAGTATCCAATTTGGAAGACAGCTCTAAGCAACACATTAGCGGTGCGAGCAACTCTTCCGATGTGTCAAAGGAAATGCATGGAAAAGTAAGTGCTGGTAGTAGTCATCCTCCATTTTCCTGGCAACCAGAAAGCACAATGAATGTGGCTCGGTCAATAACCATAACAGAGTCTGGCCAAGTTGTCTCTGGGTCTGGGCGAGGCTTGTCAAGTTATCCACTATCGAGTATGGTGGCTGCTTCTACTGCAAATGGAGATAGGCCTCAAGGTTCAAACTCAGTTCAAATTATGAATTTCAGTTTTTCACAGGGCCAACTTCCGTCACTGGATAAGGACCATTTGCAGGGTCTTATTGTTACACAAGGACAACCAATCCACCCTCCTTTCGCTAGTAGAGGTCCATCTGCTTCAGGTAATATTTTAAGGTCTACGTTTGGGTGATATATGCAGTATGCTGTAGGTAACTTTTAAATTATCATTAAGTTGTCCTTTTATTTGTGTTTTTTGGAGGAGTGCTTGTGTCAGTAAAGTTTCATTAGCTGATTGAAGGGGATTTCTCAGTCAGTTCTTGATATGCCTATGGAAATGGTAATTTTGTATTGTCTGGATAGATATTTGATACCGTGTGTGTTCTCAATCATCTTTTGTCAGATGGAAAACAACCTGTTGTTGGGGTTGAGGAGTCATCCTTGCCTTCTAGGGTAGAAGATGCATCAAAACCAAGTAGCTCAGCCTTGAAGACCCCTGCTGAGTGTGAGGACCCGCTGGAGTACCCATCTATTAGACCTGGTTTGGCTGCGGAGCTGAAGTTTGGCGGGTCAGGCTCTGTGCCCAACCTACCATGGGTGTCTACAACATCCCCCAGTCCTAATGGAAGGACAATATCGGGTGTGACATACAAGTTCAGTGCAAGCCAGATCAAGATCGTATGTGCTTGCCATGGGCGACATTTTTCCCCAGAGGAGTTTATTCAGCATGCGTCTGAAGAGCCATCATCATCTCCTGCGCCTGGGGG